>VZTM01028346.1:32068-55830 GCA_013400555.1 Jacana jacana | reverse complement strand
GAAGAGAAGAGAAGAGAAGAGAAGAGAAGAGAAGAGAAGAGAAGAGAAGAGAAGAGAAGAGAAGAGAAGAGAAGAGAAGAGAAGAGAAAAATTAAAGCCATGTATTACAACGGCAGCAGAATTTAGAGTGGGCTGCAGCATAGTGCTTGTTAAGTATTGGTGTTGTCCCTGGACTAAAGAGATTTAAGTATGTGGCAATAACTGAAACCTATTTTAAAAATTCCTTCAGGAAAATTTACTAAAAGACCATCTTCTCAAGTCTTTTGTGGCAAGGATGTCATTTTTTTGTGGAAAAAAAAAAAGGATTTGTGGAAAGATGTTTACTCCTCAGAAAGCCTCGTCTTTTGCCTGATTATGGAGACAAAAAAAATCAATAACGTGCAATCTCTCCCCAGCATTTTTCCATTCAGAATTATTTCATAGAGTCATAGACTGTGTTGGGTTGATAGTGATCTTTAAAGGTCATCTAGACCGACCCTCATGCAGTAAGCAGGGACATCTTTAACTAGATCAGGTAGCTCAGAGACTCATCAAGCCTGACTTTGAATGTCTCCAGGCACGGGGCCTCCACCACCTCTCTGGGCAACCTATTCCCGTATCTCACCACCTTCATCGTAAAGAACTTCTTCCCAAAGCTATTTAAAGGTATAGAACTAACAAATCAAGTTTCCTTTATATTTTTTGAGACTGATTAGTGAGGTAGTGATTATGATTGCAAGGATGAAACACTGAGGAAGCTGAAAGAAATGTAAGAAATATTTCTTAGTTTCTCAGGAAATATCTGTGGTCTGTTATCAGTGTCTCTGCATCCAACGTCACACAGCATTGACTACACCAGCAGAGGGTAAGAGAAGCTGTGGCAAGGTGAGTATGTACGTCTTTGGGATGGCTCAGACTCTGCACCAGGGAGATAAATTATGCAGGAAAAATAAAGGTGATGGTAATTTGTAAAGAAATGCCAAGAATCAGAGAGAGAATCGTAGTTTCAATGTAAGAAAATTTCTCAGCTATCTCCTGTGGGGAGGGTTAGACAAAAACCCCTAATCTATCTTCTTGCCTATGACTTTGTTCTGTAGTTACTGAAGTCAAGAGCAATGTCTCCCTTGACTGAAGATGTGCAATTAGGAGCCTTGACTGCCTTACAGATAAATCATCCATCTTCACTCTGCTGAAAAAAGGGCTTACAATTCCTTTTCCAGATTAATAAAATTTATGTACCAAGAAACACCTGGCCATTTCTGGAAGCAACAGAGAAGAATGCAATGGTTTTTTGCACAAATTGCATCACTCAAATGATCTGACAGGAAGCCAGCGTCAGTCAAAGGCACGGGCCGATGGTTTTACATACATACCCTGCCAGCAAACTAGTTATCCTTCAGTCTTCAATAATTGAAAGCACAAGAAGTAGATCCCTAAATAATATGCCTTTCTGAGCGGAAACCATTGTAAAAGTAGGTTAAAAATAGAAAATGTTATGAACAATACCTTCCTTGTATAGATTGTAAACGGAAACATAGCATTTAACTGGCCATCAGAGATCAAATACAAGGCTACTTGTATACTGTCGAGTATCTCTGCCAGCACACAGCTTGCCACACAAGCACAATCCTAATAGGAAAACCCATGGATCATTTCTGTTGCCTTTCCTCCACTAAGGCTGCCATTTGCTTTCAATAAAGAATCCTCTGAGTAAAGACAATAGCAGCAGGTCCCATGTTTGAAAAACGGGAACAAACACAAATAAATATGAACCAGGGATGACAGAGAAGGAGCCAAAAATAAATAAGCTGGGGGAAAAAGAGCAAGAGAAACAGACAGTTTAATGAGACTGGGAGTGTGGAGATCAGGACAATTTTCATGCTGGTTTTAAACCCAGATTAAGAAGAAAGTTATAAGTATTTTATTTTAAAAAATGGGTAGGTGTGTTTTGACATATTGTGCTTTATTTTCAGTATTCATGGGGGCTATCGCCTTGTTTTGGTTTAGGAGAGATTTAAAGAGATGCTCTTCAGGGTGAAAATATCTTCGAATAAATCACATTATCATATTTGCTAGACTGTGTTTTCTCCTCTGTTTTGTACAAGTTATGGGCAGGGTTGGTGAGCCCTACTCTCAGCCTCTCAATACCTCTTGTCTTCTCTAAAGCAGCAACCTCTGCACACAGTTTCCATTTATTTTTCAAGTTTCGGGGCATATTCTTGGCACCAGTGGGAAGAACTGTCTTGATTTTGGTAAACATACTAATGAAGGAGGAAGAAAACATGAAGAGCGTACAGAGCCTTTTCCCTACCTTTATCAGAACTGCAGTCACTTCCCTAAATGTGTACCACCAAAAATCCACTAAGGACACACATTAACACCTTCCAAGACAACAGCACCCATCCATCCTCTCTGTGGGTCCTTTCAATACAGCTGGGACACACCCACACTCTAATTCCTCTGCCAGACAGGAAAGACCCATAACAACAGTGGGGGAATGGGTATGAACCCATTGGTAGGGAGGGAAGAAGGAGGTGGGGGGAGACCTTGAACTGAAACCAAAAAACAACAACAAAGAAGACCATAAGGTCCTTAGCAGGACATTAGGGTCAAGTGAGCCATGAGTAGGAAAACCAAGAAGAAGACAAAACTGGTGCAGTGGATCAGAGGACAGGTGACAAGGGAGTATGGCACGGACCGAGAGCCTTTGGCATGAGAACTTGAGATCCTAGCGGAAAAATTGGGGTACACTGCTGTGTGTGTCTCTGTGAAGGATGGGAGATGGGAGTGATTATGGTACTTCTTAAGTGGGGAGCAGATGAAGAGGGACACTGAGCCACCAGTAAGGTAGTAAAATAACGTCTTAGGTATGAGACATGGGCCTGAGGGAAAACTGAAACTGAAACGGGAGGTGTCACATAGGGAGGGTTTTTCTGTACATCGTGGAAGATGGCTTTTAAAAGAACAAAACTTACAGGTTCATAGAGTGAGGTAAAACAAAGGGACATTCCAGTCGAATGGTTTCCAGGAACCGGCTCCACTGAGGCCCCTTTGCTTTGTTGTAAATTCCCCCACATTGCCTTGAGGTGTGTGGGGACAGGAACCTGCGGTCCTCAAAGGGCTCTTCTGTCACTGGGGTGGGAACAGGTTTCAGGCAGATCCTCCTGGAGGACCTTAGTCACTGCCGCAGCCATTGTGAACATGAACTTGCTTCCTTGGCTGTCCATCTCCTCCGGGGAGACACGTGTAGCTTCGGAGAAGGGCAAGCTAGCAGCCCTAGCTGGCCAGCACATCCCCATGGCCTTGAACAGCAGTTTTTTATGAGTGGTGGTTGTCTTCAGTCTGTCCAGCACTGTGGGAGTGCATTCACGCAACAACAGAGTTGCTGAGAAGCCAGTTTACAGGGAGCAATTTCTCATTACTCCACCAAACCAGTAACCCTGCGCAGAAGGCCTGTTCATCCATACCCCAGTATGCCCCTTTTTTCTTTCTGTGACAATGTAGAGGCATTAGCACCTTTTCAAGTCTGTTTTACTCGTCACACAAGTCTTTTTCTTGTTACACAACGGCTTGGATATTTTTCTAATCTAGCACATTCGCCTTGGGTGTATACTTGCACTGTTGCTCACACACTTCCTGAACTGCACAGCTTCAGCTTTCTGTCCAACACAGAGCAACCACCAAACACCCAGCGACAGGGGGTCGTTTTTTTAACACTGTGGTTATAACCCCTGCCTTCATCTAACGGGTTCACGTCTGCCTCGGGAAGCAGCAGCGCAGCAGCAGGACTGTGCTCTCAAGCTGGTTGGTTTCTGCTTGAGGGGAGACACAGGAAAGGCAGATCTGGCCGTGAACTTTTACTACTTTTATGTGCTACAGGCAGAGGCTGCTCATTTTGGGGGATGTTGCGGTAGAAATCTTCAGGGGTGGTAGGTTTGGGAGCCCTGTTGTGGTGTGGCTATAGTGCCTGCATAGGCCTAGGGCACAAAACTCTTATGTAGAAGCCCTCGAGAGGAAGACATAATACAGCCCCCCAAATTAATGAGAAGTCAAGGAAATAGATTTTGTTCCCCATCCCTGCAGATGTTGCTGCTCTGAGTATAATTTCGTACTCATTTAGGCAAAGGGAGTAGGATTACGCAAAATATGATTAAGCATTAGAAATGGAGAAGAGCAATTAGGATCAATTAGACTGCATGCAGTTTTAGAAACCTGAAGTGATGGACACAGGACACCATAGTGCCACATGCTGTACAGACACAAGACAGAAGGTCCCAGCCTCTCAGAACTGAGCAGTTGAGCTTTACACTGGAGACAGCAGACCAGAACAGACAAACAGAACAACTCAGGCAACGTGATAGACCTCCATGACAGTCCACACGCTCTTGTCAGCTCTTCTCAAAAAGGACAGTTTTGAGGAATGTAATGAAGTCCTTGAGGGACAGTGTAAGATGACAAGCTTACTGATGTTCCTGGAGACAGTCTTCCTGGAAGAAAGACACGGTGGGCAGAAAGCATGGAGATCTCTGTCTAACTGAACCGTGGCATTAGCAGATTCAGTGCATGTGTTTGTTATGGCTGTGTAACTTTGAAGGACACCTGAACTAGGACACCTGAACTAGCTTTTTTCTTGGCTTCATCAGTTCAACTGTGTCCTGGGTTCTTCTAATGCTGGGGAAAACCACACTTTTAGAAGACTCAAGTGTTTGAATTAATGAAAGTATTTACTCTATAGCCAGCTAGGCTATGTGGGATTCAAGGTCTCAGTGTTTTCAAGCCCTGTCAGATGCAGGGGTGAGAAGGAGCGAGGCCTTGGCATTTGACCCAGGCTGTTCAACAGGATTATTTCATACCATGAACGTCATATTCAATACAAATTAGAAAAGTTTGCTGTGTATCCCTCTCTCCCTCAATGGCGGTGGCCCAGAGAACTCCTTGCCCCAGCATGCTGGACCCCCGAGGCCTTCCTTTTCTGCCAAAGCTGTTGTGCTCACAGTGTCCCACATTTGTTGTCCACTGCTGGGAGTGCACAGCTTCCTACTGATATAATGGCCTGAGTATAATTCTTCTATATTAGTATGGGGATTAATACTGGTTCTTTAGTATTATAGTTAATTATTTAGTCTTAGTCTATTAAATCTATTTATATTTCAACCCTCACGTTTCTTTGTGTTCCCCAATTCCCCTTTCTGGGTGCAGAGGGGTCATTTGGTGATAGAATAATTGTCTAAATGTCAATAAATTGTTATGGGTATTCTCAAACCGTAACAAACTGATTAAAAAAAGAAGTGGTTGGATGGAGGGAAGAGGGAGGAAAGAGAAAGAAGAAAGGCCACGTCTGCTGTGTAAGGAGAGCCATGCCATGGCCTGGCTGGAAATGTGGCAGCTTATTGCAAGTACACGCTACGCCCCCACTTTGAAGCAATCCCATTTTTTCCCTCTCTGGCTGAGATCTAGGCTGGACAGGGAGAAGGAAATGGACCTTTGCAGAAATGCATTGTTTTGCCTGTCGTGCGACTAGGCAGGTTTGTCAATAAATCCTGAGTAGTATCAGTCAACAAAGTAGGGTGTGTCAGTAAATGAACTGCTGCTTTTATTCAACCCACTTCAAGTTCTTGTGTGGCGCCCATTGACTCCATGCTGAGTGGCTCCATGGCAAATGAAGCAGTTTGCATTTCCAGCTTGGGAAATGGCAGAAAATAAACAGGTTTTCCACTTGGAAAAAAACCCAAAACTAACCCTTGTGGAGGAAGAAAGAAAGGACATTCTGATCAGTCCTTTCACAATATCTCCAGGTAAAGAAGACGCATTTTTGCCCCTTAACACTTCTTCCCTCAGAGCTGGAAGCCAGTCTTGACCCATGGGAGCCCCTCTTAGTCTCCAGCTGTTGATTAAGCTTGGGTGGAATCTTCCCTCCCAGTTTTCTTGGGATGCCATGACTGGCAACCACGTTTATTGCCCACTTACTGTGAAAAGGGCAAAGACTGGTTATGGTATGGAGATGCTTGTGAGACAGAAGTGATGTATAAAGTACAAAAGAAATAATAAAGTATGTCTCCATAGCACACACAGACTATGCAAACTTTTTGACTGCCCCAGATGGGTCACCTTGAAGCAATTTCCTGATGTAAATTAGATCCCCTTGAAACATCCCAGAAAAAATGCCAGTCTGCTGCAGCGGAAACTGAAATACTTCTCATAGATGAAGAATAAAAACAGAAATACAAACTGAAAAAAACCTGTGATCTACAAGTGAGGATCAGGGACAAGAAAAATGTGTCTGTAAAGAGAGAGGTCATAGATTAACTGATGACAGGAAGGAAATTTGTTGGTTTCTCAGTTTTACTATCACAAGTTGCATTTTAAAAAGGAGAGTATAAATTGCACAGAGTGTTATTTTGCAACTGTAATATGAATACGGAGTATCATGGTATCCAGAGAGGTTCTGTAGCAGCAAACAAACAGGATTGAGAGAAAGAATGATTCTGGAATAAGATCAAAACCCGGAATCAAAAAAATGTGCCCAAAAAATTTGCCAGGAAGTTCCTTTATCTGGCCCCTACCACTACGGGGATTTTTTCACTCTACATTTCTACTGCTGTTGGTAACTGGCCATGTGTAGGGTACTATGGGTTTCAGTGTGTGTCCCCTCTCTGTCCTTCCCCTTCCCTGTCCTCACCCCTGTTGTGATCCTGTGCCCAGCCACAAAGAGACCAGTTGGATCACACTGTACATTCTTCTTCTCTCATACACCTGAATTACTTTGCAGTGGAAACCAGGAAGGAGGAGGCAGGAAGGGGGGGTGGGGGTGGAAACTTGTGCATTCAGAACCTTATTCCTGTATCCAATGTGGGCAGGGTACATTTTGGGAACTGAAAAATATCTGGTCCCACAGTTTTTGACACACCCGGAGGGTACAAGTTGCCTGATAAGAGCTTAAAAAAAGTAAGGATGAAACTGGGTTGCTTACTGCCCTCCTCTGTAAAACAAGAATAATACTTTACAGCAAAGCAAGGAACGCTGACAGTGTCAGATCTTTTCATGATCAGACGGTTGCACTGAGAGAATAATTATTTGTCTCTGAGCACTTGATTCGCAGGTGGCTTCGAAATTATCATCAAAAGGTTGTGTTAATATAGATATTCTGCTCATCGAAATGTGAAATGGCTGCTGTTACAATTAGAAGGGTAAAAGAAGCCTATGGAAAAATGGCTGCTGTTACAATTAGAAGGGCAAAAGAAGCCTATGGAAAATTGATACGTAAATATCTGGCTGAGATTTCTGTTAATTAAAGCGTGTAATTTATTAAAACAACAAAACACAGTGATCTGATTCAAGACCATCTGTCCAATGGTAATCATATGTATATATTCATAGTATTGCATCATTTGAGTAATAACCATAATTGAACAAACATCATAAAAGAAAGATAAACCCATGAAACATGAGTTCTTTGTGTAGGCAACGTGAGGACCCTAGTCCTCAGCCAGGGCTGGGCCTCTAGATGCTTTTGACAATATAAAAAAATATAGCACTCAGGAAAGGGATGAAAAGTAATTAAGGACTAAAAAGCATGTTTTACCATGTTTAAAACTGTTGACTAATATATATCTATGACTAACAAGAAGCATATATTGACTCCTCAGTTACTCAAGTTTTGCCCTCTTTAAACAGTATTTTATTATTTTGACTCTTCCTCCACAGACTTTTATCAGGAGCAGAATAAACAATGATCAAAATTATGCACTGAAGTGTTCTCCTTTGGGGGAAAAAAAAAGAAGAAGAAAAAAAAAAGCCTCTTTTGCCTGTGACAGTGCATGAATTTTAATGTAAAATACATTCTGAGTTAATCCTCTCCTCACAGGCTTGTTCCTGCATTGAGAGATGACAGGCTTTTAGATCTGCTGAAGATGAGTTCAGGGCTTTCTTTCCGGCTTCTGCACTGCTCCTGCAGTACTTGCTGACACCACTGCTACTTAGGAGAGCATAAGGAGCTTACCTGAGTTAAAGGGTGAGCTGCAGAAATGGGAAATGCTGACAGCTGGGCCCCAAAGGTGAAGGAGGAACTGATGTTAAAACCATCTTTAAAAGAACAAAATGGATAAGCAAGATTAGCGAATAAACCAGTCAGGCTTTCCAGGCGATTCTTTCAATACTCACACATTCACATTAGCTGTATCTGTGTTAGTAATTGCAAGATAGCAAGGCCTATGCTAGTAAATTAAATGTGCTTACGATCCCACTGAGGCCTGCTGTTGACTACCCATTTTGTGTAATTCTTTTATCTCCCAAAACAGGGAGACTGCTTCCAAACTGCTTAGCGTGAGTGGTCCCCAACTGATTACCACACAGCTTCTAGGAACTGTGTGGGGAAGGACTGACACACCCCTAGGTCAAGTGTCAGAAGCTCCTCCTGACGGGATCCCTTGACAAGCACCCTTCTTCCAGTTTAATAGTCTGGATGCTAAAATTCTAGTTCCAGGGGCCATTCGCTGTTTTCTTCCTCAGTGTAAGGAGGACTGTGCATTGGTCTTCTAACACAAATAAATGTGCTCAAGTCAACAGAGTAACTCAGAATCATGAAGATACAGCACTGGCAGGTACGTTGATATGTGTAAAACTACAATATGATTAGTAATTACTACAACATCAGTCTCTGCGCACTCATATGGATTTGTTCTGTGAAGCCACAGACCTCCAAACACTTGAGAAAGTCTGGTGGCTATTTATACACATAGAGTTAATTGCATACTTAAGGGCACCCTAAGTATGCCACCACATACTGTGGCAGAGACAAAGAGAGACAGTAAAAGCCACCAAGAACGCACATTAAAACAGTTTATTTCCTTTGGCAACTGCACTTTATATCTATTAGTATTTCACTATGTCCTGATTCAGAAAATTGGTAGCATGAATTGTTCAGTTTCGGGAAGGCAAGGCCCTCACCACAAGATCGGATTGGCTGGATTGTTGAAAGTAGCTAGAAGCTCACCAGAACTTTAAAGCTTCCACCATTTTATTGTGTTTTTCTCTGATAGAGCCTTTTAAATCAGTTATGGGGATAGTACATTTTGTAATTTCAGCGATGGGCATACCAAACATACAGTGCCCTGCTAAGACCTAACTAATGTGGGGTTATGGAAAAGACGTACAAGACTATGGCAAATAAAATGTTCTTTCTTCAAATTCAAAGGATAACTTTCATGAACATTCTCTTAAGATTAAGGCCTCTATCCATAGTTATCAACCCTCACACAGGTCACAGGATCTGGTTCTACAGTACAGGCCTGCAACAAAGGAAGCAAAGCAAGAGAGCAGGCAAGAGCAGGAGACAAAATTGGTATTTATTTGTTACTCTCCTGAGTAATCAAGTTTCCATATGCCACACAGCAAATGAAAGCTGGTTTCCCATTCATTTTCATCTGATGATGGGATCCTCTGGCGTTGCCATCTCTGATTACAACTTTTCATGAGTTTGGGACATATAATATTGCTTTCCTGTGTAGATTCTTTTATGCCTGGCACAGCTTGGGTTGCTGGTATACACTTTCTTCCATATAAGGCTTTAGCAGAGGCTTTCCCTCTGCTATATCCAACTGTCTGTTTTCATGAAATATGTAAGGACTCAATGTGTTTGAAACCACTTGCTTTAAGTGAAACTGGGCTGAAAATGGCCACGAGTTATTTGCAAAGGGAGGGGAGACAGACACAGAAGAACACACATACGCTCAGAGCGTGACTGCATCATTGTCATTTTCATAGAAGCTAAAAATAAATAAACACAAAAGTCTGACTTCACTGCACAATGTCTTCCTGTAGAAGTTCATCTGGACCAGAAACCGAGTTAACCACATTTTAATGCTAAGCATATCTGAAGGCTCATGCTGCAAGCCTAAGGCGGGCATGTTCCCACAGAGAAAGCTCTGCACCAGGCGCTCCACACAGCCACAGCAAATCATCTTCCTTCGCACAACTAGATCCTGAAATGGAGTGCAAGGACCATGGACACTCTGGGAAGTGTGGAAAAGCAAAAAATGCAACCACCACCTCAAATGAAGATACAGAAGCTCTGCTGCACCACCAGTGACTCAGGTCTGCTTTTTTCACCCCTGCCAAGAAACTCCTCCTCAAAGTCCTGGCCATGTTACTGAAACACACACACACTCTTTCAAAATTCTGATTGAAAGTGCATATATTCTTTTTCCAGATCTTGGCAGCATGAAAACACAGACACGGAATGATTCTGTGAGGAATAAGCTGGAGTTTGGGGTTCTTATCTATGGCTCTGTTAGGAACTCAACAGTACATCTGCAACAGATGCTGTTGGTAAGAGCTCTACAAATGTACCACACAGAGGAGTTTTCACTGAAACAAATCGACTTCAGTGTGAAGGATGTTAGAGCGCTCATGTTGTTGAGGTGTGGGAGGGGAAGAAGCTCCATCACAGCTCCTACCAAACCACAATGGGTCTCAACTGCTCTGAGCGGATCCTGTTGTCTGGGTGTCTGCAGTTCAGGGACAGAGTTAACAGTTTTTCTCTCCAAGGAACGGGGATGACTTTGTAATCACTCAAACTGGATCCCACTGCTTCTCAGAGGTGAAAGAGCTCTGCTTTCTGCTTGGCTATTGGCCAATCGAAATAATTTTTGTTTGGGGAACGGGGAAGGGCCGGAGCTGTGACCTATGAAACAGATCGGTGAATTTCTTGGCTTGTCAATGCCAGCAGAGAAAGGCTGGGCCCATTATGACAGCTGCCCATAAAAACTGTGACCAGAATGTCAACAAAATGTCCCTAACAAAGGAGTCGCTAGGCTGCTGCACAAAGAGAGGAAGTTCTTAAGTCGGTATTTTGTCATTTAAGTGACATTCTTCCCTACTGAATGCAGGCTTCATCCCAGCGTTTCCTACTATTGTTGCCTAGCATCTGGATTACTGCAGCTCCCCTCCAGGGGGCTGGCAATACAGATTCTCCAAAAGCTTCAAGCACGTAATTAGATTGCTCCCATAGTAAGCAGAATTTCCCGGAGGGGGAAGCACATTGCACCACGGTTCCACAACTTGCCCAAGCTGCCAGCAAGAGACAAGAACAAAGCTGGTTCTTGAATCTAAAAGGATCTGCAAATTCATTTGGCCCATAATGGGTAGCAGTAAAAGTCTGGCAGGGCTCTGACACAGGAATTGCATGCGTTTAATAATGTGCTTTGGATAGCAAAGTCCAAGAAGAGCTGGGTAATTTGGCAGGAAACCAAGCCAACCTAGCAGCTTGGTGTTGCCAACAGGCTGTGATCCTGCACCCTCCTGCTCCCAGCTGGGCCTCCTGCCCTTTCCCTGGAATCGTCCACTGCGGTGATCATCAGGCCAAGCCAGGTGACCAAGAAAGCTGATTCAGCCCCTAAGCCCAATAGACCGCTCAGGTTTTTTGCTGGCTTTGTTTTCTGATGCGCTTAGCAAGACAAGCTGACCCACTCTTAACCAAAGTGCAAGATAAATGCTGGAGTTGGTGCAAGGCACACACTAGTGGGATGTGCCTGGAGGGGAGGAAATGCGGGAGAAAATAGATGAGCAGCCCCCTTCCAGTAGCAGCAAGCTGTTAGGTTGCATTCAGCATCACATGAAACCCCACCCTTGGGCCTTGCTCACTGCCAAATCTTTTGTTTATTTATTTATTTAAATCACAAAACCCTACAGTGGGTGATAGCGAAACTATTTTGGGACTCAGCGTGCAGTTCAAGCAGATTTATTTTACAGGACATACGGATGATGGCAACTCACTGGACGGATAACAGCCCAAACTGTACCTTGGAGTATGATTCCAACACAGCACAAGCTGCTCTAAATTTGGGTGACTGCTGCTTGACTCCCCTCCCTCCTCACTCACACATTTCTTCCTTTCCTGCACGTTTGGGCCTCGACTCTTGCATGGTGTCAGTACCAGTGGAACTAGAAGATGAATCAAGCTCAGGGAGCTGATCTAACTCGAGTCTAACCTTTCAGAAAGTGGTTTGTTTCCTCAGGAATCTGTTTTCTGAATGGCACCACCACACAAGTCCATCCCATGCAAGAGAAGGGGTACAAACGTTTAGCTGATGGCATAAACAAAGGAGAGAATGATACTCAGCCTTTTGAACAACATTTTAGTTTTGTAATATGCATGGTAGGCATGTTTTCAAGCTTAGGCACTAGGGACAAAAAGGGGAAGACTCACAAGGGACTCGGGCTGAGCATTTTTTCTCTAGACAAGTACTCAAGGACTGTAAATCATGAGCTTGATTTAGGCATCTCTCTCCCCTCCCAGGAATAGAGGGAGTTAGGAAATGTTGCATCTTTTTCCTAGCAGCAAAACCTCTGAATATGGGAAAACAGCATCTGTTGAAACCAGCCAGTGGGAAAGGAGAAGGCAGAGGAGAGCTGAGGTTCTTCCTCTTCCCAGATTCAGATTTCTGCATGAGTGAGGCTGAAACATATTTTCAGCCCTCTTTCCTTTCATTCACTTCTAGATTTAGGCAACTAGCTCTTGCCCTGGGGAACAAATGAGCGTCTTGCTGAAACATGGCCTGCAAGGAGAAATCATGGCCTGAATATCCACCCACAGGAAAAAAACAGAGGTTTCTATCCAGGTCCTCCTCAGAGGGATGGTGTTCAAACCCGCAGCTTCCTTCTCAAAGGAGAGCTTCTTATGCCAGAGCCAGGAGGGTAAGTATGCTGCATGAGCCTTCCCTCCCCCAGTAGAGACCCCTGGACAAAAAAGCACTGAAGAAGCACAAAGCCAGGAAAAGCACAAGCAATAATAGGAAGCGCAACTCTGTACCTTAATTATAGAGGTGCTCCCCCAAGAGACGGAGGTCTTGGGCGCCAGTTCTTGATTCCAGCAGAGATTACATTTTTTCATCCAGTGACTCCTTAAAGCAAAAGGCATAAGCAAATCCAGGGGCAGGGCTGTAGGGAAGGTATTAATTCTCCTCGCTCACTAATTCCTTTGATTTTTTAAAACACGAAACATTTGTACAGTTGCTAATAACACACTGTAAATGCCCAACTGCTCTAAGCAGGAGAGAGAATGAAAGCTTTGTTATTCTAGGAAAATAGATGTGTATTTTTACTGTAGTCATAACAAAGGAGGCTTCAAGCATTCCTCTACATGCCAGTTGAGTTGTTTTTCTCATCACAGATACTCATCTCCCTGCAGTCTGTAATGTCTTTCTGGGTTCATATGTGATGCATTCTGACAGATTTTTTACAGTTAAAATTCGGTATTTCAAGAAATCCATTCACAGTCTGGCTTTGGATGTAGCACGTGAAGTTACTTCAGCTTCCGCATCGCTTTCCATTTTATTTTCAGCAAACTTTAGTTATATTCCTGTAAGCGTGTGAAACTTCAAATTGGAAAGGGCTGGTTTCAATTCTCCCTCTCTTAATAGAAGTTTGTCATCTCTCCACAAGACAGAGGGTTAGGTTCCCTTCCTACAGACTGTTACTCCCAGAATATCAGTGCGTGTCGGGTGTTTGGAAGTGAACACATGATGCTGTTATTCCACCAGGAGGTAGGATTGCCAGAGGTCAGTCTGAAACCTGGCTGCAAGCTGCAGCAGGGTAGGGTTAGGCTGGACATTAGGAAAGAATTCTTCACAGAAAGAGTGGTCAGTCAGTGGAATGGGCTGCCCAGGGAGGTGGTGGAGTCACCATCCCTGACTGTGTTTAAGAGTAGATTGGATGTGGTGTTGAGGGATCTGGTGTAGGGGAGAACTTGTAGAGCAGGGCTGATGGTTGGACTCGATGATCCCAAGGGTCTCTTCCAACCTATACGATTCTATGATTCTATGATTCTAAACTGGGGCCATGGCATGGCTTCTCCAGCTAACCTGCTTCCCATGTTCAGATGCTGAAACAAACCACAGCATTTTGTTTTGGTAAAAACAAGCCGTGAGGTAATTGGGCACATGAGATTAACAGCAAATACTTGCAGGAGGACTGCAACAAACAGATGTTAAAATCCTGTAAAAAAGCCAAGTAACCATCTCTCTGCAAAAGTTTTAATGTTTATTAAAGATTTTTGAGTTTCTGGGGCAGAATTTATCACTTGCTGAAATCTTCTGCTCGTGTCAGAACAGAATTTCTGTATTATTTCCTTGCATAAATAATCTTAAACCCCTGTATTGAGTTCTCCTTTTGTTTACAAAACTCTGTAGCATTAGGCTGCTATTTATAAAAGCACTGTTCTCTCCTTCTAATTCTGCATTTCTTGTTTTCTTGGCACCTGTGTTCAGGCCAGGAGGAGGAGCTGGATGAGAAGGAAAGTTATGGGTTTAGGATTTGATCCCTACAGAGTCCTCTCTTATGAGGCCACACCTTGGTTACCTGGATTGTGTGTTTTGGTGAGAGAGAGGCAACTGTTTGTCTAGGGAAACCACAGAACTGAAGGCATGTGTGAAGTCATGACAGGAGTTCTATGTGGGTCCCTAACGAACAAGGGACACCTTTGCAAGGCATCCAATAGCCCAAGAGAAGTAGAAATCCTTTAGGGATAGGATAGCCTTTTCACAGAGACAAAAGCAAGCTTGTTTATTAAATACCTGTGTTTGACAAAAAGTAAGTTTTAAAAAACGTCTCCTAAGGCAGGTGGTGTGAGTTAACAAAAAGAGAAAACTTTAAGTCCCTAAAACAACTCAGGGCACGTGGCTACATGCAGAATGCAGGCCTGGAACACCTGACAGTATGCTCCTTGCTTGGGGGTCTGGAAGAATGTGTCATGCTTGTCTTTTGGCTTGTGTTTAATTCCCATGAAACCTAAGTGTGAAGAAGTAGGTGAGGCAAAAGGATAGGTTGGTGCAAACCCAAGGCTCACCCTGACATACCAGAGACGTGTGTCTGCACTAGGGACTACCATGGAGGCACACCTGGGTTCTGGAATTTAGACATACTCCATGAGATTCTTTGATTTTGCTTGCAGGTGCACATAACAGAAAGGTACAGTCAGTGCTGGCAGGAAGAATACAGTACAATGCCATCTTCAGCACAAACACATAATCTATACTGGCCGTGTGGGGAGTTTGAACTGCTGGGTGAACGTGGAAGGACACTCTCCTGTAACGGTGGAGTGGTTGTATCAGAAGCAACCCAGATAGTTCATACAACTGCCTACAACTGTGTAACCATCCTGCCTGCATCTATGCCGGATGCAATTCCACGCTTGTGGAAGTGTTCCAGGAACAGTAGAACTATATTTTACAGGATGAAATGTCACAGCTTGAAAGGCAGGGTATATAGAAGCCCTTAGCAGAGTTACCAGCACCTAGAATAAATGTACTTGTGCAGTCCTAGCACAAATGTGTCCTCTGTCCCGCAAAACTGGAATCTGCCAGGTACTGTATACTCAGGCCACAATCTACCAAACAGCTTAATATGTGCTTAATTGCAAGCAGCGAGTCCAAAGCTTAAAGCTAAACACAGGGAGAGCCATGCTATTGAAACTGAGGGCAAAAAAGCTCAGCATTTCACAAGGTCAACCCCTGGCAAAACTGAGCCTTAATTTCTTGAAGTACCATAATTATTCATATGTCTTTGAGGCTTGAATTTGGAAATGAGAGTGACTGTTATTTCAAGGTGCATGACTCAGGCATTGAGTAACCAGAACAAAATCAGAGACAAGGGAGAAGTAGAAGCACCAAGGATACCGTGGGGGAAGAAGCAGATGACTAAGAGGGTTCCCTGGGGTGAACTCCTTGCCACACTACCTGCAGATGCCTGTAACTCACTGCTACGGCATCCTTTTCATTGCCAACTTCATTACCAGATAATTTAAGTGTGATTTATGAAACACCTGGGGACAAGAATTACATGTGGCCCCAGCCTGGCCACCTTCCCCCTCTACTGTAATGGCTATATTTCTTACTGGGGTGAGGGCACAGCAGGTAAGGGATTACGAAAGGGATTTGGTGAGGTTAAGAGAAACAGCAACACGTAAATTTTTCTCCTGTCATGACACTTTTCATGGTCGGTAAAAATGTGAGAGGCTGTGCTTGTTGCTCTTCACATTTTGTATTCCACAGTGTGCTTTGCATATAGGCTTTATGTGCCCAAGTTCATGGGCAAAGTGGCTCTTAACAAAGAATTTTCCAAAGGTGGCGTTGCCATGTAACATATGGAATTCTGACAAACAGCTTGGATCCAAGCAAGATTCTGTGTCTTTACAAGGCACAAGAGACATGTCCTGGCACAAGAAGCTTAGATTAAGCAGGCAAGACACCCGGGATCATTGTAGAATGCCCTGGACGTCAGCAGTACAATTGCTTTAGTGATGTATGAACTCTTGGCAGACTATTTTCATTGACTGTCACCTACCTAGCACAAGGTGGCACGGGAAAACTGCATGGATATTAATGACTTCATGGCAATACTATGTTGCAGTTTGAGCTAAAAACCAGCCAGGACACCAGTAAACACGGAATTAGGATTTGTCTGCTGGAGGGAGGTGTGAATTTGAGACATGCTCCCAGATTTGGCATTGAGAATGGTGCTGAATGGCTTCATCCATTTTGGAAACAGACGAGCTGACTCTCTAAAGGCCTCCCTTGGCCACCTAAAAGGCATCCATGTAAGTCACTAATCACTAATGAAGAATGACTCTTCAATGTGCTTTTGGTATCTGTATTTGTGGGTGATCAAAACTATGGAAATAATCCCACACCTGGCCCTACCACTAACCTTAGAACAACTCATCGACACAGATAATAAATCCACCAGCACTTAAATGAAGAGCAGACTTTCTTTCTACATGGTATGTTCACATCTAAATAAATGGCATGGTCCTAGAATAGAGATCTATGCATGTAATTGTAAGGCCCGATTCAAACAGGACAGACTACTACTGATCATAACAGTCTTTCCCAGGCTTAATAGCTATGAACTCTCCCCTCAATTCACTTGGAACCAGCATTGTTAGTAGTTTGCTAGATATCGGTCTCCCATGGGATCCTGCTTGGCTGCTGAGTACAAGTCATTCTGTAATTGCTGCTGGAATAGTTTATCATACTGTTTTCTCAGCTGGCAATAAAAAGCTTGTTTCACTTCTAGAACTCATCTTTCACGAGGAGTTTTACCTCCACCAATCTCCAACTCCTACCAGAGAATCCACTTTTTTTTTTCATTTTTGTTCATGTAGGTTTCTAAACAAATCTTCCTTGTTGTCTTCACCCTAGAACTCAGTCCTGACAGCTAATTTAAGGCAGCGACCACTATTCTCCCCCTGNGTGTAGGGGAGAGCTTTGTAGAGTAGGGCTTATGGTTGGACTCAATGATCCCAAGGGTCTTTTCCAACCAAAATGATTCTATGATTCTATTTCTACCTGGTGTTCTGCTCTTTCTGAATCTCACGGGCAGAAGCTGGTGTCAGATGGAGGCATTTGAAAACCTGTCTAGAAGTTGCGCTACTGTGAAGCAGGTGAAAAACTTGAGTAGCATCTTGGAAATCAGAAGATGAACTCACCCAGTTAAAAGACAGGTGACCTAGGAAGAGCTGACAGCTTTATCTTTAGCAGGCAATGGAGCACAATAAAAGGATGAGGGAAGAGATTCATCAGAAGTAAATTACAACTCCTATCAGGCTAGCTGGAATTCAGCATGTGGGAGCAGGGACTGCTGCTGTCATTGCTGCCCTTGGATTTTTTGGGTTTTTTTTTGGTGAAGGGAAGTAAACAACTCTAAATTTCAGCCTGGCTTCTGGAGAAGCTTGTGTGGGTGTCCCAGCAGTGTCTGATAAACAGGTTACAGCAGGAGCCGCAAGGAAAATAAGGGTTTTTTCCAAATAAACAAGTTTAACTTAATGAAGACCCCAAATTAGTATGTGTGTGGGGGCTACCTCAGGAGTCTCATTATCCCTAATTGGATGTTTTATTTCATGAAGTAGTCAGTGTTAGCTTTTAGTTTGGTGAGGGAAAAGATCTCATATTTAATTGCCACCAACCAAATTTTCCTTTATTCCTGGGAACGCTTGGCAGGGCTGTGAATATCTCTGGTGGCCAAGCTGTCAAACAAGCTTTCCCTTTTCAAAGGACATTTTTCCCCCCTGCCTCTCACTATCGAGGGCCAGTTTTGATTCTCTCTCCCACTTGGCATCTCATACTTCATAGGCAGCACCAGTCCCAACAAGCCCTGCAGCAGACTGAAAGCCGCGACTGCTTTCTGCCTGGGTGACTTCCTGTCTTGGAGGCTCTGTGCCAAAATTTACTCCAGCAGAAATCAATGTAACTCAGGTTTAATATAGCGCAAAGCAGAGCTAATTTTGTGCTGGAACAGTCTGGAATGGCATACCAAACTCTGGTTTTGGCCATATGCACTAGTGTTTCACACTCCTTACACAAAAAAAAAATTAAGCTTTGGCTCATAGTATTATCTATTTTTACCTCATCTTTAACCTGTTCTGGAATTACCACAGCTAAGCAAAACAGCCTTTTTTTCTTTTTCTTTCTCATCTTATCAGTCTATAATTGCAATCCAGAGTGAGCAGGGAAATAAAGTTTTCTTTTTAAATAGCAGTGAGGAATGGATGATTTATCACAGGCATTTAAATATATTAATGGTGTAAAGACAGCTTGACAAATAAGAGATCATCATTCTCATCTCCACAAGCCAAAGTACAGCTGTGGCATCGTTCCAAGCGGTGCTCGAGATGTTTGAATTCTATTTTAGCTGATATTTGACAGAAAGGGTTTTATTTTTGTGTTATCTCGGGGAAGTGGAAATGCGCATTTGTTCTGTCCTTTTTTCTACTTGCTCTCCTTGCTCTTTCTCCTGCTTTCTTATTCGTACTCTTTGTGATGCTTTATTAGACACGGTCAACACCTGAGCGTCTGGAGGAGTTACATCTCCTCTGTAATCAGTATTTTCCATTATTATCTTAAGGTGTGGTATACCAAACACTTAGCAACCAAATGCTTGATGTTTAGCGTCTGGAATGTGTAAGTAAGAAGACAGCTGAAAAGCACTGTAGCCTGGAAAAGACACACACTGAAACTGAATCACATACCTGTTTTGGGCTTCTTAACTAAGTTTCTCAATGTCCAAGTTCAAAAGTGATCCTCTAGTTCATTAAAAGTAAGGTAGTAACACCAGGAGTTAAGAAATCACAACACTATGTTGGAAGAAAAGGCTTTGCACCAGAGGAATCCTAGGAGTGAACTTCACTTGACTGGGAATAAGAGTAGCATCCCTTGTTCCCTCCCCTGGCCACATAGTCCCTTGTGTCAGTGACCTACCAATGGCTAGCTCTGCAGTCAACTGCTTCAAGCTCATCTGACAGAAAACAAACCCACCAGAAAAACAATGGTTTCTCATTGAAGTCATTTGCTCACCTGATTCATTCTGCAGTCTCACAGTCACTGGACCTCACATTAAGGGGGAGCAAGACAGAATACATGTCTGGAGAAAGATGGAGAAGAGTCTACTTTTCAGCATTAGCCCACGGTCATATGAAATTAGTTGTAACACTAAGTTAAAGCCCCCCACTGAAAGCATGGTTCCATCTGATGAGGTTAGGTTTTACTCACCAACACAGAAGGAAACGGACACACACACATCCCCCAACACCCCCAGTTAAATATTCGTCAGTCTTGTTACTGAGTTGAAGTGGCTCATGGAAGCACATGGCAAACACCAAGGAGGAACTACGGGAGGATGAAAATCTGTGTTCGGGAGATAAGGAGTCAGCAACTTCTCTGTGTTGGTAAACTATTAGATCAGCTCAGCTGCTTGTGGATCTGTCCACAGAAACCAGTTTGCTCTGCAGATCATCACTTACGAGGCCCGGTCTGGAAGAGACAAGACTCAACTGAACAGTATAAAATAAGTTATTTTTGCTTGTACTAACAGGTTCTTAATAATACATTCAGTGTGCCATTGGAAAGACAATCTGAAATGAAGGAGCTCTGAAATGTCTAATAGTCCCACTGTGGACGGAAAGATGCATTCATGGCCACATAACCCAAAATGTTCTCAGACTACTGAAAAAAATTGGGAACAATGCTTAGTTATTCAGCAGGGGCATGAGCTTTAAAGAAGCAGATCTGGCTCAAAACCAACACAGCTATGAAAAAAGTTTACTCAGAGGAAAGAAGGCCAAAAGCACTGAAGAACTGAAGAAACAGAGGAACCAACACTGGGGAAACAGAGGTGCCATTGTTTTGTATGGCAAGGGTTTCAGAACTCTATTCAGCAAATTACCCACTTAGCCTTAAAGAAATAGGCCCATGGGGCAAGTTTGGGGCATAAGCCCTTTTCACCCAGCCTTTCCCTTTGTCCTGAAGGAGATGACCCCTCTGACAAAGTCTGAATGACTTTCTGTGTCCTGGCAAAGGCAGACATTCCCTGACGCCTTTGGTCTTACCCAGTCCTCCAATAGTAGCAGCAGAAGCACAAGTAATTCTCTGCCTATGAACCCGCACGTCCTCAGGGCAGGGAGAGGGGAAGGACTGGGCAGCAGAAAGCAGTCAGTTGTCCACATTGCCTGGAAGTTGGGCAGCAGATTGGGAAGGGGTAAAGAGAAAGGTGGCTGTTCCAGTGAAAGACTGGTTGTATTGGTCTGGTTGGGTAGGAGAAGTACTGCTGTCAAAACGAAGAGGAGGAACAGGGCCTTCTTGGGCCACAACAACCCCATGCATCGCTACAGGCTTGGGGCAGTGTGGCTGGAGAGCTGCCTGGCAGAAAAGGACCTGGGGGTGCTGGTTGACAGGCGGCTGAACATGAGCCAGCAGTGTGCCCAGGTGGCCAAGAAGGCCAATGGCATCCTGGCTTGCATAAAGAATAGTGTGACCAGCAGAAGGAGGGAGGTGATTGTCCCCCTGTACTCAGCACTGGTGAGGCCACACCTTGAGTATCGTGTCCAGTTCTGGGCAGCTCAGCACAAGAGAGATATCGAGGTGCTGCAGTGAGTGCAGAGGAGGGCAATGAAGCTGGTGAGAGGCCTGGAGAATAAGGCTTATGAGGATCGATTGAGGGAGTTAGGGCTGTTTAGTTTGAGGAAGAGGAGGCTGAGGGGAGACCTCATCACTCTCTACAACTGTCACTCTCTACAACTGCTTGAAAGGACATTGTAGGGAGGTTGGTGCTGGACTCTTCTCACGGGCAATGAGTGACAGAACAAGAGGGAATGGCTGCAAGCTGCAGCAGGGTAGGGTTAGGCTGGACATTAGGAAAAAGTTTTTCACAGAGAGAGTGGTCAGTCCCTGGAATGGGCTGCCCAGGGAGGTGGTGGAGTCACCATCCCAGACTGTGTTTAAGAGTAGATGAGATGTGGTGTTGAGGGATCTGGTGTAGGGGAGAACTTGTAGAGTAGGGCTGATGGTTGGACTCGATGATCCCAAGGGTCTCTTCCAACCTAAATGATTCTATGATTCTAACAGGCTTCTGAATACAAGGAGAGGGAATGATCAACCTACAGGAACCTCCTATAACTGACATACAGTTTTGGCTTGTTGAGTTTGGGTGTCCTATTAACGCCACAAGCTTTTAGCTCTGGTGAAACTAGTGCTACAGCCCTGAAATAGATCAAAAAATATTTCAGGTCTAAATAATTCAGATGTCAAAATGAATGTGAGGAAGAAAATGATTTTGCAGGCGGATTGCTTTATTTTCAAAGTTGCTATTTCTTTTTGTTTATGCACCCACACAGACACTCCAACAAATCAGTGAACTGGATGCACAAACAGATTGCATCACTGATTATATCCTTCCCTCAACTAAATCAGGGAAATACTGGGGAAAAAAAAAAAAGCAGGCAAAAGTTATTTAAAAAGCAGAATTATTTGATGAGATTTTATCTGCTATATAGTTTAAAGAGAATTCCCAAACCATCTACAACCAGAACGTTGAGGGTTGTATATTGTAAATTAATTTTAAATAACTCCTGTTGGCAGAGTTTTCTCCTTCTCAGGGTTGCCAAAATCATTGCTTTATCGTAAATCTCATAATGCTGAATTGCTTATTTAAACCCCAATTCAAAGAATCACTGACCAATGAGTTTCTTGCCTTTTTTTTTTTAAGTAAGTGTAAATTTCTCAGGGACATACTTATGGTGGAAGGTAAAAGCTAATCAGAGTGAAGACCAGAGCAGTTAGTGATGTTATTATTCATCTCGTGCATTCTCTAACCAGGAGAGAAGAGAATCTGTTTGCTGGCAGGTTTTGCAGCTGCCTGCTGAGAGCAGGATGTGGGGTCTGGGGACCGGGCAGGTCTTCTGTACAAGTGCCTGCCCTGGTTATAAACCCTGGCCCCAGATGAGCTTTCACCCAGTGCTCCCCTATCTGCCCTCCACCCTGGCTTCCCTCTCAGTCTCTTCACATTACTGAAAGTTTCATGAATATAAAAAACTCCACTGGCTTCACTGTGACCCCACCCAGAGCTAGAGGCCCGTTTATAGCACCAACCCATATAGAGCAACATTTAAAAAAAAAAATTACCCCAACAGCAGTTTTAAATTATAGCTTGACTGCTGGCAGGATCAAGGGTGGAATTTGCATCTGTTACCTGCCCCAATCATCCTGTGCAGACCTCTGTAATGGATGCAAAGCTGCCTTTCTTTCGTCTCCATAGACTGAACAGGTCAGCAAAGGCAGCACTGATGTGTCAGACAGGTCACCACTAGCTTCTGTCACTTAGGGGACAGCCAGCATAGATAAAAGGAGCTCTTAGGTCTGCCTGATTTAAAACTCAGGGTTTTGTTACATCTTCAGCATCAGCCACTTCTGTCTTCAGCCATTAGTAAAGCAACATTACATCCTCACAGAATAGAATCATAGAAACGCATGGTTGGAGAGGACAAGGACCTACGAGATCATCTAGTCCAACTGCCCTCCTATCACCAACACTACCCACTAAGCTACTAAGTCATGTCATGTAGCACCTTGTCTGGATGCTTTTTGAACATCACCAGGGACAGTGACTCCACCACCTCCCTGGACGGGCCATTCCAGAGGCTGACCACTCTTTGGGAGGAAAAGTTTTTCCTGACATCTAATCTAAATCTCCCCTGGTACAATTTGTGGCCATTCCCTCTAGTCCTATCATTAGTTATCTAGGAGAGGAGGCCTACCCCCTCCTCTTCACAACCTCCCTTCAGGACATTGTAGAGTGCGATGAGGTCTCCCCTGAGCCCCCTCTCCTCCAGATTATACAAACCCAGCTCCCTCAACCATTTCTCCCAAGACTTGTGCTTCAGACCCCTTACTACTTTTGTTGCCCTTCTCTGGACACGTTCCATGGCCTCAATGTCTTTCTTGTAGTCAGGGGCCCAAAACTGAACACAGTACTGGAGGTGGGGCCTCACCGGAGCTGAGTACAGGGGGATGATCACCTCCCTGCTCCTGCTGGATACACTACTCCTGATACAGGCCAGGATGCCATTGGCCTTCTTGGCCACCTGGGCACACTGTCAGCTCATGTTCAGCCAAGCATCGACCAACGCTCCTAGGTCCTTTTCTTCTTCGCAGTCTTCTAGCCACTTTGCCCCAAGCCTATGGCGTTGCATGGGGTCATTGTGGCCAAAGTGCAGGACCCGGCACTTGATCTTGTTGAATCTCACCTCATTCACCTCAGCCTAGCAATCCTTCCTATCCAGACCCCTCTGAGGGGCCTCCCTACCCTCAGGCAGATCAATACTCCCTCCCAACTTGGTGTCATCTGCACACTTAGTGAGGGTACACTCAGTTCCTTCATGTAGGTCGTCAATAAAGGTATTAAATGAGACAGGCCCCAGTACCGACCACTGGGGGACACCACTTGTAACAGGACGCCAG
>VZTM01028346.1:17272-27343 GCA_013400555.1 Jacana jacana | reverse complement strand
AAGTTTTTTTTTTTTTGAAAAGGCTTTTTTTTTTTTTTTTTTTTTTTTTTTTTTTTTTTCTTCTTCAGTATCTTTTGTCATTTTCTTATATGTCTTTCTTCTATAAAACCCAGGACTTTCATAAAGTTTCTATTAGTGCAATACAGGCACGCATTTAGAAGGACTGCAATGTGTGCTCTACAATTACTAAGAGAACAAAACCCCCAAATCTTTAGTACAGAAAATTCCATAATAAAGAAGGTGCTGAATTTTTCTTGTGCATTGTATGTGTCAAGGATGCTGCTGAAGAGATTAGTTTGTGTTTTTCACAAGGTTGAAGGACTGTTGATGCTGCAGGTGTCCTCAACTCACAGCTGTAAAATCAGTTCACTGCGAAGCTCATCCTTGCGTAAGCTAAGAATCCTCTAAGCAGTCATTGCATTTGAAGTATGCTGTTATTTTGACAAAATTACATTCCCACTCTTTGCAATAATTAGCATGAAATATTCTGAAATAATTGAATGATGCAATTTCTAAAGAATATAATAACTTCCCTTCTCTTTTTCCAGGTGCCATTTCCTCTGAAGAAATAATCAAGTACGCCCATAGGATCAGTGCTAGCAATGCTGTTTGTGCCCCTCTGACATGGGTACCAGGTAACTATCGTGTTTGTGACAAGAGGATTCTTTTTTTTTTTAAAGCATGGTCAGTATCTGGTCTTATAATGCTTTTATGTAGTGAAAAATACCTTGGTTTATTAGAATAGCATTGTTTTCAGCTGTTATATCTAATACTTTCAACAAAAATGGATATCCAAAGTCCTGTAGACTGTAAGTACATCTTCAAAAGGCTATGAAACTGCACGCTGCCATCAGCTGACTGGGCTTCTCTCCTCTCCTTTGTTTACCTTTTTCCCCTCAGTGTTGGTCCCAATTATAAGTTAGAACCAAGTACGTTAAAGACCTTCATGTGTACTTAGTTGTGTCCCCTCCTGCCCCTTATAGTATTCTTTACAGAGGAGGTTAGTAATTGGTGGAGTTGGGAGTAGATTTTTCATTATGTAATATTCCAATTTTGGGGACTATCCTTTTCCAAAATGAGAGTGTTTTTTTTTCTAGTTCCTGTCCTTGCAGTTTAGCTGTGAAATAGCAGGGAGAGCAAGGATACATTTTTTTTTTCTGACAAGTTTTAATGAACAAAGAAAGCTTAAGTGAAAGCCACAGACTTGGGTTTTAACAAAACAGGTGTGCTGCTAATTGTTGGTCCAGACAATCACAGTATGGGGTTTTTTTGATCAGGAAATTAGGCACTGAAGAAAAAGTTAATGTCGGCAAGACAACTGAGAAACATTTCTTGTGTTTTTTTTAAGGGGACCCACGTAGGCCATATCCTACAGATCTGGAAATGAGGAGTGGTCTTTTGGGTCAGATGAACAACCCATCCACCAATGGAGTTAATGGACACTTACCAGGGGATGCACTTGCAGCAGGCAGACTGCCAGGTAAGAGAAATGCTTTTCGTTATTCTTTGTACAGTCATAGCAATTATACATTTCCCTTAGCAAAGGCAAATCAGAGTTAAAATAATGAACACTATGGCTTAAGTTATTCCCTAGTGGCGAAGATCCAGTAAATAAAGTTAACAATTAGAAGGGGCATAATTTTATTTCATGCTAAATCATGCTACAGACACTACAACTTAGTCAATATAAACAAAACACACTTAGCTACCCTTCAATTAACTTATTTAGAATTGCTTTAAATTAAGTGATATCAAATCATATTTAAAAGAAGCATTTTCAATGCAAACTTTCCTTAGCAGGGATGACAAAGTATGGAATTGGGAAAGCTGCATTTGGAAGAAAAGGAGTGTATCTCTTACCTTTCTTTAAGTCTAGCTTTATATTGCTCTGTAGCTCTCTTCAGAAGTTCTGGATTGAAAAGACATTGCAAAGGACAGCTGGTACACTCCTACCTTGAGTGTAGGAATTGAGCTTTAATTCCTTAATTGCTTAGTGAAATGTGCACTTCCACTGACTTCAGTGGAATTCATTCATTCATTCATTCATTCACACTAAAATTGAATTTAGTAGTAAGTTACAGCAACAGAACCACAAATTCAGTGGTTCTATACCCGTGCAGCATTAATCTACCATGGTTAGACTAAATTGTGGAAAAATTCTTAGTTTGGATTCCTAGAAGTTCTGTAACAGTTCTTACCTTTAGGCAGCTCACAGGTGTTACAGAGAGCTCCTTTTCAAAATTTGTACTGAATTTATTAAAAAAATATGGAGAAATAGCAAAACTTGGATTTTGCATTTCCAATTATCTGTCTAATCCTCTGTCACCTCTTAGGAAGTGACTTGAAGTTCTGCATGATCTCACTTTCTAAGCCGTTGGCCTTCGATCAAATGGGTCCATGAGCCGAATAGGAGTGGGACCCTGACATCTGACCATAGCAACCCACCAGGGAGATGCTGAGAATGGGCCCATGTATCTTGTCTGTTCTTTTGAAATACAGTCAGAGGAGGTGTTGAGGGTAGTGTCCTCCTTGCAGAGTTGTCTCTGTAGAACACATTCTGGCTGGCCCACCTGCCTTTGGGGATGCAGACGTTCCTTTTGCTTTTGAGCACTGTCTCTGTAAGAACTAAAAGCTCACTCTTTAGGACTTTTACTTGAGAAGCTGGAAAATGTGGGATTTAAACTCCTTAAATAAAGTTGTTAATTGAATCTGGGTCTGCTATGTCAGGGGAAATCCTCGAATTGTTAGACTGCCAGGAAAGAGGGAAACACCGAAACTTCTTTTCAAAGAAAGTGGAGGCTGTCCTGGCATTTTGTGTGGGGATCTTGAATCTGTTGGTGTGTTGATGAGGCATGTCCTGAGAATGCTAATTGTTGGATGTAGTCCTTTTAGAGACCTGTGCAGAGAGATGTGCAGTTACCGAGTCCATACTGAGTCTGCACTGGGCTGTTTGGTAGCCTTGAAGCTTTGAGGCTGCTTAACACACACATTCAACTTGATTTAATAGTGGACTGGTTCCAGTATTGAAGTGTGGCCACAGGACCTAAGATACTGGTTTACATTCTCAGGTGGTTCAAATTACGTAGATTAGCTTCACCACAGCTGGGATGAGACCACCTGGTACTATTGCTGGTCTTCCTAAAGCAGGCACGGATCTGGCGCAAAGGCTGCATTACGTCCTCGTGTCCGCTGGTGGGTTGGATTTGTACAGTTGGTAACGCATCTGGGATTAGGGAGCTGTGGTTGTAACTCCAGTGTAGGTGTCTGCAGACTTACAGATCAGAAGCTACAATGTGTGTGGAGTCTGGGTGCTTCTGAGCGAGGCAGTACCTGAGTGAGAGCAAGTCTACCATGTATGAACCCCTGCTTAGTGCCCTCTCTTTCTGTACCCACATAGTTGGGCTTTTAGTCACCTCTGACTTGGCCTAATTGTTTTTAAATCTTTCTGTAAGCAGGAGACAGTTTCTGCTGTGGGATAGACATAGCTACAGTGCCTAGTAATAAGTGAAGAAGAACTGAAGCACAGCAAAAAGAGCATAAATTAAAAGGAAGATAGCAGAAATGGCACACAGATTTGTACTGAAGGTTTGAAATAGGAGCCATTTGGGGGGCAAGGAAGGGAGAGACTAGGAAATGTTGGGACGGGGGAGGGCCAGGTTGTTAGGCCGTACAGGATGGGGGTGGTTTTGGAAGTAGGAGGAGAAGAGAAAAAACAGTGAGAGCTGAGAGAAGTCAGAGGCCGGCCTGGCTGAAGCACTCCCACTTTTCAGGTATCCCTGTCTAGATAGACAGAGATATCGGTATCTCCTACTGACTTTGTAGTAGGACACTGTTCTTTTTGGCACTTGATGCACCATATTTATCATTGGAAAAACAATAACTGAGGTGTTTCAGCCAAATTTAGATAAAAGCCTTTACACAGAATTTCTGTGGTCTGCCTTAAGTGTTTTTTGTTTTCTGTTTTTTTTTCTTTAACTCTAATGTTTTAATCTCTTTTTGCATACTGATGGAGGGTGACCATTTTCATTACTGCCAGTGGTTGTGAATGTTAAATCAGTTCAAACTGTGCTTTGAAGATGAAAAGCTCTGTATGAATATATACTGTTTTGAAGTGGAGTGATGAGAGATCAAGAGCCACCTACATAAATAGGTCGGTCTGGCAGAGTAGGCTTTTACAGTGATAGAATGGTGTATCAATCATGATATGTTTTTCAGCTGTTGCTGGAAGGCTTCATCTGTCCAAAATCCAGGAAGGATTTTAAGTTTTGTTTTCATTTTGAATCAGAGTTGTGGTTGAGCTGTCTTGTTGGATTTGTTAATACATGAAGCTGATAGTTTGATTTTGCTCCTTTTCTCCAGATGTGCTCGCTCCTCAGTATCCTTGGCAATCAAGTGATATGTCAATGAACATGCTACCTCCTAATCATAGTAATGACTTCATGTTGGAGCCTCCAGGACACAATAAAGAGAACGAAGATGATGTAGAAGTTATGTCAACAGACTCCTCCAGCAGCAGCAGTGACTCAGACTAGGTACAAGAGGGACAGTATCCCTAGTAGACCTTTCCTGTGGTGAAGGTAGGTTGGGCGCTGTTTATCACAAACTGCACTACCCTGTTGTTAGATGGCAGCCCTCTGTAGGGAGAAGGTAACAGCTGACTCGGAAATAAGGTGACTAATTTAAAACTGTGGACTTTAGAACTCTTCCCCCCTCCCCCCATTAGATGTTCAAATGACTGGGAGCTTTCTGCTGGAAGAGAGATGTCAAATTTCCAGCGATTATGTAAATGTGTGAATATGTATGTTTGCAAGAGACATGCTGTGTATATATATATGCATATATATATATATACACTTACTATACATTAGATGACAAAAGTTCCTGGGAAAAAAGGTGTAAGGGGAATCCCCTTGTATGTTTGTTAGTAACTTTACTCTTTTGATGATAGCCTTTTCTACGGCACAGAAGTGAGGCATGAAATTTGTAATTTTAATAACTTTTTTTGTTACTGCCTAGATACATGTTCTTGACCATCTTGTGTATGCCAAGAACAAAAATGTGGCAAAAAGGTGTAAAAAAGAAGTTTGTAATTATTGTAATATATAAGGAATGATTTGTCATAAATAAACTCGGCTTTGATGTAACTTTACGTTTCATTTTGCAAACTTAAATCTTAGATGGGTTACTGTGTAGCTTCAGTGCTCAGCACCCTATTCCAGTATGTGGTTGAATTCTGATTGAGTTTCAGAAGATTGTACTCCGATTTACCTTTTGCCAAACGCCAAATCAGCGTTGGAAGCAGCTGAGCAGTGGGGACCTGGAAGCCTGTCCTTTCAGCTCAGTTTTCTAAGGTACGCACGAAAGGAGGCAGACCCCGAGGCAGTGATGTAGAGGGGCCATTCTGAGACTTCACCAGTACTTTGGTTAAGCACCCTGGGACTCTGGAGATGACACCCTTTGGGGAATGCTGCAGGTTCAGCTCCCTTCAGTTCAGAGTGCTCCCAGATTCTTTATTCTTGTCACCTATAATTTTTCCAGTTCTTTGAACCTGATTTGTTTACTTCAGCAGTTGTATTTCCTGCCTCAGCTACAATGTTCTTTCATCTTTCCAGAGGCGCTTCCCTTGGCTTTCCTTTCCTTTTCTGTTTTGCTTAAGGAACCATTTTATGGCAGCCACTTTTCGGTCTTCTAATTTGATCAGAAGGTTACTGATGTGAACTCGTGGCCATGGCAGTTTCAGGTTTCTGCCCTGCAGCGAGGCTTCCTGAAGTGCAGATCACAACCCTCTCCACTTTCCCATTTTGTAGATACCGGAAGTATCTGGTAAATTACATACTTCCTCATTTGCTCAGACAGTCTTTCAACTATTGCTGTCAGTAACGCTGCCACGTATGACCAATGTATGTACAGATCCCATAAGGATGTAGAAATGAAAAGGATGTCTTCAGTCGCGTTCAATCCCATAATATGGGGCAGCATTTTTTGTTTTAAAAGAGAATGAATAATTTGGTTTTGTCTCAGCTGTGTCTTTTGGAAGTATTTTCACCTCTATTTTACAATATAAAGTTATCCATATACCTATTTACGTTAACCTTTATGCAGTATCATTTTTATCCTCTTTGGTGTTTACTCCCCATATCTTCATAGAGAACTGTATCTCCTTTGTAATTCACGTTAATCTCAATACACCTGGTCTCTCTCAGTCACACCCCTGTTCTGGTTCATATTTTACATCATTCTTAAACATATATGATCACAATCACATGCAGTACTACAAAACACATTTTTTTTAATGCCTTGTACTGTGTGATTACAGAAATTCTTTCCTGTGAGGGTGGTGAGGCACTGGCACCAGGGAAGCTGTGGATGCTCCATCCCTGGGAGTGTTCAAGGCCAGGCTGGATGGGGCTTTGAGCAACCTGCTCTAGTGGGAGGTGTCCCTGCCCATGGCGGGGGAGTTGGACCTTGATGATCTTAAAGGTCCCTTCCAACTCTAACCATTCTATGATTCTTCAATTAGTACTTTCTTCCCTACATACCCTGCTCAACATATATTATTACACAGCCACAGCTCAATAGTCTCTTCCATCTTCTCATTTCTAAGGACATTCTTTTCTTTGAATGAAATACAAATGAGCTAATTAATAGTCACAGGAAATATAAGGTACAGTCTAATATGGCTATATCGGGTGATTTGCTAACTGGGATACTGGGGAGGTGGGTGACTGTTTCCAGAGACACATAGGAGTGAACAGAAGCAATGACCAGTTCTTTTTCTGGGTTGTTTGCTAGTCTGTTAAAGGATTAAACAGGACCAATGTGTTACATATAAGGATTAGGTAAGGTGACAGCTCTGCTCAGTGTTCACTTAGCATGAAACCAGACTCTGGGTATAAGATGCATCCTGATCAGTTTCTTTACATCAGTGCTCCAAACTATATACTGCTCAGGAGTGCATTTTCTCAGTGCTAGGTAACTGTAATGCCCTTTCAGGTGAATTCTGCCTGGTGCAAGCAATTTGGCAAGCCACAAAATTTTAAGTTAGCGTTCTGTTATTCAGTGACTTAGCTGTGTACATAATAGATTTTTCTGTTTAGCAGAAGTACCAAAATTCAAAGGAAACATAACATTTACTTGAAATGACTGCCTTAGCAGCTAGAAACTACTGAGAATCAAATTTTGGGAGGAGGGGGGGTTAGGGATTGCTGACAGCTGAGTGCAGTAACGCACTGTAGTTGTTTAATCAGTCCAATTAGAAAGGATACAGAAGCCCTGACATATGGAGATACTCTTTGTGTCCTCATTTCAGTAACTACTTGCGTATTTACAACAGCCAGAATGAATATAACCATTAATGGTAACAAAATATTTATTGCACGACAAACCATTTTACACTGATGCCTGTTTTCCCGTCAGGAGTTAGAAATGTAATGAAAATTTAAAATGGCACTAAATGATTTTAGGTTGGGTTTTTCTTTTTTCCCCCTCATTATTCTTTAGGACAGATGGGCAGGACATCTGTCAACTCTTCCTGGTGCATCTTTGTTGACAGCTGAAAGGAATAATTTTCAGTGTACATAAGTTGCTTTTAGGAAGAAAATCTTCAGTTTTGAATAGAAAAAAATAAGCTTTCTACAAAGATACAGCAGTAAAGGAATTTTTCATGATATTTCCCCATTTCAAAACTGCTTTATAAAGTTAGCTTCTTTTGCTCACTTCAGAGGGAGAATATCTGTCCTAAAGGAAGTTGTGCATAGTTAATACTTGTAAGCAGGAGCCTTGCAATCGTCAGTAGCATCTTTACACCTCGCTTCTCTCTGCATCTCAACAAAAAGAGCCGTCTCCTCTTAAGCAAACGTGTGTGCAAAGTCAGGAAGAGCTTTTGAAACCCTTCAAGCTCATTTCTTTTAAGAACTGACAAGTCGATCCATAATTTCAGATGATTTTAATCCTTCGATATTGTGCTTATGTTTTACTCAAAGGAAATGAAAGGGATCTCAGAGCATTTTGTACAAGATCTAAAGGAAATAGACAAAAATTGTTTTGAAAGAACCCCAAAGAGAAAAAAAAAAAGTAGCCAATTAGTGATATATATTTTTAAAGTCATATCCTAAAATTAATTGCTAATGATTACAGCTGGAAAAGAATCAGATTTGGTTACAGATTGTAGAAAACCAAAAAATAACTGCTTTTTGCGTCTGGCTTTTGTTTCCTGTGATTTCCTGCCTTACCGACTCAGTCATTTAGTTGCAGAAAATGACCAATTCTGCCAAATCCCGGCAGCCCTACAGAAGTGCAGCCCTCTGTGCCGTTTAATGCTGACAACCCTCTTTAGCTGCCCAGTGTGACCGACTGCCCTAGAGCTGCACCTACATGTGAGATGGGTTTGTGCAACAGCCTCTGCGTGTCAGCCTCACAGGACGCCGCGGGCACCCCTCCGTTGAGCTTTTAAGACTTCAGTAACATGATCAGAAATTAGGATGGGCTTGCAGTTCCAGGTGGAACGCTCCTGCAGATAAATTCTAATCCAACAGAGGCTGCAAGGAAAGGGGTTGGCAAGAAGGGTCCGGGAATTGTCATGCCCTGCAACGTGCCACCGCAGCCTTTTCACGCTCATAGACACTTCATTCCCAAGAAGGTACCCAGAAGGTCTGCAGGAGAACGGGGCGCTCTCTGTAAAATGAGACTTCCATTCACCACGGTGTCTCAACCCAAGCAACGAGACAAGGCTGAGTTTAAAAACTGGTCCGAGATGTGTAATTACAGGCAAGCAGCGCGACGTACGCAGTAGTCTCACGCAGGAAGGAGGACGGCGGGTTTACCCGGATCAGCTTCTCCTGGGCCTGACACTATGACCGTTTCCAAGCGAGTAAGCTTCTCTGACAAGTTCTGACATCCAAAGGGGTATTCGTCCCCGTAAGGGTTAACCAGATGAAACGGGGAGGGTTTTCTACAAAGGGAAACATTAATTACTAACCGCTAGAGCTAGAAATAGCGCTGGAATGAACGGCAACAGTCCTGTGAAGTACAGCAAAAGCGCTGAAACGTGGCATCTTGTTGGATTTGGGAAGAGTCCTGTTTTCATGTGGGCAGAGCGAGCACGACATACAGCCTTTTTTACATGAAAGAAGAAAAAAAGGTCTGTCCTTCAGCTTGTTACATCACGTGCAATTAGTTTTTATGCTAGTTGGTGACTTCCCGTGTACCCTTTGAGGTGATGGAGCTCTTCCGTAAAGGGATTGTAGCCTTGCTCTCGTAAGCAGCGCAAGGCCCAGAAGAGCTGTTCCGCCGGAGGAAACTCGTCCCACTTAACCCACTCCCAACCTGCAGGGGAGAAGAAATAAGAAAAAACAACCAAAAGAAACCAAGCCAGAGTGTAAAATTAATCACGTCACAATTCTGCCGCTGCGAGTCAGGGTGGATTCTGCAGAAATGGCCAACAAAAATTCTCTGTTGCCTACAGTTATTATTTTCCTTCCCCTTAAGAGGAGGGGAAAGCACAGGCTGCCCAGAGAGGTGATGGAGTCTCCATCTCTGGAGACATTCAGAACCCGCCTGGACAAGTTCCAGGGCAGCCTGCTCTAGGAGGACCTGCTTTGGCAGGGGGGTTGGACTGGATGATCTCCAGAGGTTGATCTCCAGAGGTCCCTTCCCAACCCTGTAGCATTCTGTGAATTGTTTAACAATGAGGGTGGTGAGACACCAGCCCAGGTTGCCCAGAGAGGTGGTAGATGCCCCATCCCTGGAGACATTCAAAGTCAGGTTGGTCAGGGCTCTGAGCAACCTGGTCTGGTTGGAAGACGCCCCTGCTCATTGCAGGGTTGTGTGTGTGTGTGTTGGACTGGCCGACCTTTAAAGTGGTTCTAAACCTGGATCCTACCTGCAATCTGTGCTTTCTCATATCTGCATTACACACCTACCTGTCGCCACTCCATCACCTCACAGAATCATATAGGTTGGAAGAGACCCTTGGGATCATCGAGTCCAACCATCAGCCCTACTCTACAAAGTTCTCCCCTACACCAGATCCCTCAACACCACATCCAATCTACTCTTAAACACAGTCAGGGA
>VZTM01028346.1:0-17201 GCA_013400555.1 Jacana jacana | reverse complement strand
CTGCTGCTGGTCACACTGTTTCTTATACAGGCCAGGATGCCATTGGCCTTCTGGGCCACCTGGGCACACTGCTGTCCTCATTACGTCACAGAGCGCGGCGACAAAGGGAAACACACAGGTGCCTTTTCCTGCTGGGGAAACCCGAGGACGCCACACCGCCCCACGAGTGACGTCACGGCCCGCCGCCACCGCGCGCGCCCCTCACCTTCGTTCTTCTCGGGCTCGCGGTTGCGCGGCTCCGCCCCCGGCTCGGCCTCGCCCTTCATGAGGACGGTGACGTAGTGGTAGCGCGCGGCGGCGCAGAAGGCGTTGACGGCGGAGGCGAAGCGCACTCCGCGCAGGCGCAGCCCCGCCTCCTCCAGCGTCTCTCGGGCGGCGCACTCCGCCAGGCTCTCCCTGCGGAAGCAGGGGGGAAAGGCAAGGCCGCCTCAGGACGGGGTCGAGCGGGATCGGCTCCGGGTGGGGGGGGAGAGAGGTGTGTGGGGTTGGGGGAGCGGCTCGGGGCTCCTACCCGAACTCCAGGTGGCCTCCGGGGAGCTGGTAGGTGCCGGCCCCTACCGAGCCTTTCCTCTTGCCCAGGAGGACGCAGTTGGGGTGTGCGGGGCTGGTGATGACCACTCCCACGCCGATGCCCGGCCGCGGGGGCTGCGCCGCCTCACCCATCGCGGCCGGGGGGTGGCCACGGGCGGGGGTGGCTCCTCCAAATGAGGAGGGTGCGTAACGTGCGCACGTTGGTGACGTCTTGTTGGGGCGTGTCGCGTCGCTGAGAGGGGAGAGGGCGCTTCGGCCTCCCCGGGGGTCACCTGGGGGCAACCAGCCTGGCCTGCCCCTGGGTGAATGATTCACCGGTGGGGCGCTGAGGTACGCGGGTACCCGGTACGTGACGACAGCGCTCGACGTGGCTGCCGGCGGTGGGAGGGCAGCGGCCGTCGCTGGCGAGGAAGGCAGTTGAGGTGCAGCCTGGAGAAGAGAAGGCTCTGGGGAGACCCGTATAGCGGCCTTCCAGTGTCTGAAGGGGGCCTACAGGAGAGCTGGAGAGGGGCTCTTTGTCAGGAAGTGTAATGACAGGACAAGGGGCAGCAGTTTTAAACTGAGAAGGGGAAGCTTTAGGTTAGATATCAGGAAGGAATTTATGGGGTTGGTGAGGCACTGGCACAGGTTGCCCAGGGAACCCCATCGCTGGAAGTGTTCAAGGCCAGGCTGGATGGGGCTTTGAGCAACCTGCTCTAGTGGGAGGTGTCCCTGCCCATGGCAGGGGGGGTTGGAACTTCATGATCTTTAAGGTCTTTTTCAATGCAAACCACTCTATAACTTTAAAGTGACCCTTCTTAGATAGCGGTTCTTGCTGAGTGAAAAGTCTGACTCTGGAGAGTCACCTTGAAATTATTAAAAAGGGAACTACAAATTTAGCTAAGTAGAGCTCCAGAGGCAAAGTAACAGTTTCTTGCTGATGAGAACCCCAAATTTCTTGTACTTTTTGACTGTTAGTTATAGAAATATGTAGAAACACAAACTTAAACTTTACAGCTCTTTATAAGAAAAATTAATCAGGTTTTCCTATTCCCCAGCCTCTTGATCACACCAGAGATAGGAAGTATTATTCCTTCACGGGACCTTAAAATAGTTCTTTTTTGTAAGGTTTTATAATACTTGTGTACAGACGTTTTTATTTGCTTATGAAGGTCACAGGGCCAAACTGGCAGAAGATATATCACTGCTGTTTGTGGGATTGGTTTTCTGAGGTTTTATTCCCTGGACTGGCTCATTACAGTATCAGATGCGACCCAGTGCTGGCAGAAAGGAAATAATCAGGGGAGAATTGACAGTAGTTGATTGTCCTTTTTGGCTGTAATGTCAGCCCACACCCTGAATTACTGACATAAAAAGAAACAATAATCCTGGGCAAACTGCCAAACTAACTGACTTTTTTTTTTTCTTTAAACCAAGGTAGTTCATTTTCATCTGTCCTGCACTACAGCTGGAGTATGCTCATCTCCGGATTAAATATCAGGCAGTTATGTTGTTTTCTGTATTTGCATTTTAAGATGATTCCTCACCTGCTAAGCTCATTCTGGTCCAATATATTAAAACACCACAAGGCTGTTCATCTGAAAAATGAAAGCATTTTACTTTAAGTGTACACCATTTTCCCGTTCTTTATACCCAACAGCATTTATACATGAGTCTGAGAGTGGCCTTTTTAAATATGGTAAATACTCATGCAGTCATTGTGTTTTTCAGAATGGTTACAGGATGCAATTTCTTACAAATATATAAAGATAATTATGTAAAATGTAAAAACTTTTACTATTTCTTATAAACAGCTGTAATATTTATCAGTAGGCTAAGATTTTTCCCTTTCTCTCTTACCATCTTATTGATTGCAGCAAAGATGCGAAGCACTATTTTACAGGATTTAAAACCAGCTCTTGCCGAGGTTTTGAAATCTGCTTTTATATTTAAGTGTTTGTATTTAATTGTTTACATTTTCTTAACTTATGTTTGTGGTCATTAAAGAATATGAAAGTGAAGCATAGTTTGTGGACTGGATCTGTTCGAATCAGTTTCACGTAAGGTTTTATTTGGGATGTGGACATGGGTGTAGGTTTTGCGCAGATTATGACGTAAATTCATGGCTAGTATTTCAGAGTTTAATAGTGAACAGACATCCACTGAAGAAATGAGAACAAGCAAAGAATGAGAAATTGAAAATGCATCTTTTACTGTAGTAGTACGTTGAAAAGCTTGCAAGGTTATGATTTATATGCTTTTTTGAACTTGTTTATTAACACTTCACCTGACAAATTACTTGTGTGAGATAAACAGCTAAACCAATATATTTAAACCAGCCTGTGTCCAGGCACCTCCTTTTCAGGCGCAGGCTCTTGTTCCTCCTGCTTGTGCTGTTACTGGGGTAGCCGTGCAGTGAACTGGATGAATGACCTGATCTGGATCCAAAAAGAATATTTTATTTCCCTTATTTCCAAATATTTTTTTGTTTTCTAGCATGCTGTGGGCAGCACAGGGAGAGGATGGGACAGGCTTGGATCGGATTAAACATAGCACGAAGCTAAAAAGATGATATCTAAACATATTGGATATTATATATCTAAAAAGATTCTTTTTTTTTCAGCAGGATGGGTTCCCTGATGTGATTTACAGCTCAGGTACAGGAGTGATTGAATTGGCACAAGGGAGGCTAGGAGTACAAGCAGCTGGAAACAAGAATGGTGGGACTAACCATGTCAGTGAGAGGCCAGATTTATGTCAGATTAAAATGACTATGCAGTTGTTCCTTGAGAAGAGCAGGGATAGAGAATCCACTCCAGGAAGGCACACTCTGTACAAAAGCTGCTTGAAAAGCAGCCACACTATCAGAAGACGTAGGTTTTTCTGAGCATCTCATGCACGCCTTTCCCTGGCTGTGGCATTTACTGCATGTTCACATTCAGTTGGCAGAAGCAGGAGCTGGAAGATGTAAGGATTGCGTTTAAATATTTAACATTGCAAAGCTGGCATTCAGAATCCGGGTGGAACGTGGCGGCAGTGCGTGGCATCAACGTCCCACCAGCGGGCTGACAGAAACCTGTGCCTGGAAGATGTATGGAATCCCCCTCACTTGGGTTCAATCTGCTGGTTATCATCCTGCACCCCAGTACTGAAAATTTCACATTGTTAACTTGTTTCCTCACTTGTATTTGAGCAGAAAGATTTCCATGGCACCCCGTGCATCCACTGCACTGCCAAGTCTGTTTGTACAAATCCTCCCTCGCTTGACAGTTTAATACCAGAAATTAGGACATGTATGATGTATTGCTTCTATGTTGAAAATAAGCTCTCATCACATGTACATGAGAAAATCCTGTAAATGTTTTTTTATAAGGAGATAAGTAATGTTCTATTACCATACTAGTTGGATGGAAAGTCATTTTATAGAATCATCCAGGTTGGAAGAGACCCTTGGGATCATCAAGTCCAGCCATCAGCCCTACTCTACAATGTTCTCTGAACTTTCTTTCCAAAATTTCTCCAAAATTTCTGCCGTTACATCCTACTGTGCAGTTGAGGTACAGCACCTAGTAAAGGAGTTATCACCCAATAAAGAAGTGCCCAAACTTCTTTGATTTGGGAGCTGAAGTGAGTCCCCTGGAGACTGATTTTGCTCTGCTGGAGCAGATTTAGGATGAGAGTGGCAGAGTGCTACAGCAGGTTGCTGGGGGAGGCTGTGGAACCTCCATCCCTGGAATGGCTAAAAGCCCAATAAAACGCAGCCCAAAGTGACCTGCTGGAAGCTGGCCCTGCTTTGAGCAAGGGGTGGTATAAGGGGAAGGGGAGGGTTTGGAGCAGGAGTCTTCAGACTCCCCGTCTGACCTGAACTGTCCTGTGATGCTGTTCTGGCAGTGGGTAAGATTTCTCACAAACTCATGTGCTCATTAGTAGCAAAAAGGCAGAAATCCATTAAAAGCTCTGCCCCTTTTGATTTAAATAAAGGGTTTACTTTCTAATTTCATGGAAACAAGTAGCTCCCAACTCTGACACAAGCTGCTGCATGCTGTTGAAGACCATCTCCTTAAAGCCAAAGCCTACAAGATCACAGAGCCTTGGGTCTGTTTAGTCCTTTGGGGTCTCCTGGGATGTACATTGCTACAGAAATAAGAACACGTGAGTGATTTCTATTTCTTGTGAAATTTGAAAGTTGAAGTTCTTCAGTAGTTTTTAATTCCTTGAGTTTAGTTTTTCTAAGTTTACTAACCCATAAATATTAATGGATTTCTGGCACGTCTTCTTCATGCATCTATTTTGGGGGTTATGTCAGCAAAGCCAATGCAGTTATTTCTAAGAGATACATTGAGAAAGTATGATTTGGGTTTGGTAAAAAAAAACAAAAAAGGCCTTTCAGAAGGAAAAAGACACGCAAAGGTCAAAGGATGAAAATCCATCCAAGTTAGTGTCAGTACCTCATTGCGCCATTTGTGCACTGAGCTTTTTAAAGTCTTGCAGTTACTACCCGAGTGTTTCACCTCACATGGCATATTCCGCTCCCTTTAGCTTAAATTTGCCCAATTTGCCTGGAGATACTGTCAGTTAGAACTGGGAGGTCGTTTTGCCTCACAGCTGAGAAATCAGGACTGTAAGTCCTTGTCGTGTTTGGTACCAGCAAGTGAGTTAAGTCACCAGAAGCGAGTGTTGAGTCGAAAACCGCTCAGGTAGTCAATAAAGCTGAGGTGTGATCTAATGACCTGTGATCTGCTGCCTCTGAGATGCAGGAATGGCAAGAGAGCATCCGCTCTCTGTGTTCCTGGGTGAAAATCCTGGCCTTTTGGCCACGGTAGGATGCTGCATACTCTTTTCTGTGACAGGAGCTCTTGTCCTCTCTCTCTGCTGGGCTGTTTTATTGATACTCGGCTCTAGTTCAGTCATGTGCCAGGGTCTTTTCCATGAGGATGCTTTATGCAGCTGTGGGTTTGCGTTGACCAGGTAAATACATCTAGAGTACCACTATAGCTATGCCCCTTTCAACATTAGGAAAGGAGGTAATTAGGAGTGGTTGATAATCTACAGCTTCCTCCTATGGGATTGTATAATTTTATGATTGATATTCTCCTTATCTTAAAAACATATGAAACTCCACTATAGATGCATGATATACTAATAAGGGTACAAAGACTAGTTGCTTTGTACAAAACAAGGAAAGAAACTGAATGCAATTTTTTTTTTTGGGGGGTTGCCTTTTCCATTTAGATTCAATCATTAAATTGTTCTTATTCAACCAGAATAAATGGTGCTGTGCCTACAAGCCAAGTCTTGTGTGAAGCTGGTAGCTGTATCTTCCACCAGGATATTGTGCCACAAGTGCTTTGGAGATTTTAGATAAAACACGATTCTCCACTAGAGTCTGGTGCTACAACAGTAAACCATTACTTGCATAAAACATCACAGAATAGCTGATGGGAGTTATTCCCTGTTCAATAGCTTTTCATGCAATTTATTAAGCCAAGATGCACTACCTTGTGTAAAACTGTGCTGTCTTTGGATCCCTAAATCCACACGTCCCCCTCCCCTGCCAGCTTCTAAACGTGGCAAACAACTCTTGCAATCTTTAGATTTTTGACAGCACATATATTCTGCTTTAGTTACACTTATAATTTGAGATTTTTTTCACTTAATTTCCTAGATGTTGGTTCTTTCCAATAGCAAATATTCTATCATACTGATAATTAATATTAATTGCTTGTCAAACCATTTTTCTCTTTCCTGCAGTTTATAACAGATTTAAAATGCTGTATGTCTCCATCTTGAATTTCCTGAAGTCCACAAAATGCATTTTAATGGTAATAAAAGAAAAACAAAAAATGGGAGAGAAAACAGTTTTGCTCCAACTCTTTAACACCTTTTCCCCACCCCCCAAAAAAAAACCCAGAAAAACAACATTAAGAAGGAATACTGTTTATTTTTAGTAGTTGTGCCATCCCTCTGTGATAATGTCTTGCACTGATTCTAATCTGCAAATAGACAGTTTACTTTAGGATCAATAATAAGCTTTTGAATGTTGACTCCGAGTATGTACCTCTGGTTTGATTTCCAAAGCTTAGATAGGTTCAGACCTAAAGATGCACCCAGTGCATGATGATGATCAACACCAGCTTCATGGTTCAGTGCTGCAACATTTATCCAAGTTTCCCTGCAGGAGAAGAAACAAACTTGATCTGCCTGCCCGATCTTACTGGGTAGTGGAGGAAAAGCAAGACGGGTTGACGTGGCAGGGTCACTGGTTAGGTCCCATGTGGCCTGACTTCCTTTTCCAGGCTTTGCCTCTAAACTTGGTCTCTTCATTTTTCACGGCTGTCAAGTAGTCTATTGCTAGAGAACTGCTTTCTTAGAAGGGAATCTGTGAATAAGAGGTAGGGAAGGAAGGGTTCACGGCATCCCCAACATGCCACTGGCCTGTCTGTCAGAGTAATTATTGATTTGATGGAGTGACCAACAATGAAGCTACAGAGGATACTGAGTGAAGAAAAGAAATACAGTGCTCACCTGCATGTGCAATACTGGGATTTCCACAAATGATCCTTCTTACGGGTTTCCAAATAACGGAAGGGAAATTGTGCAGAAGTTGTAGCCTTACCTTTACTATACATTTATGATTTGCATTATTCTCCATGATCCTGGCTTCACATTAAACCCCTAACAGTGTTTTTTTCATTACCTTCTCATATCAGATTTTATAAGACCTATAAGATTTTCTACATTATGTAGTTCCTTATTACCCAAACAGAAAATCCTTGCTTTAAATATCATACTTTGGAATCAGCTTAGCTGAGAAAAAAAACCTGGTTGATTCCTATAAACTTCACTGACTAATATGAACTTCAGTAATGGAATGGAATTATCATACATACCTGGTTCCATTAAGAGTACTGCTTGTCATCAAGATATGCTGTCAGCCCCAAAGCGGCCACTGTCTTCACAATTCATCGAGAATAATGGTGTGCACATGCAAGAGCAATAGGACAAATTAGAGCCATGGTGAGAGAGTTTTACTGTCTCCGTTGTTTCTTCTTAAGCATTTCTTTGCTCTGGTATGTACAGAGAAGACTGAGTCATCCAAATGAGTGTAGGTGGTGAGAATTCTGTTTCATTTGTAGCTCTGCCATTAACATTTTAAGTGACCGTGGGCAACTCATAGGCTGGCAAAGATGGATTGTGCTCCAGCTTGTATGAAACTTCTCAGTGTATTCAATCCCAAGGCAGCCTAAGACAGAAGAATAGAAAAGGGTCCATTAACTGAGGACAAAAATCCATCTAAGACAGAACTGGTAGTCCAGAGTCCTTTTCTGGGCTGTAACTGGCAAGAAACTGTGACAGGGCTTCTGATTACTCTTGTACAGCCATCTGTGGCTTGGCGACTTCTCCAGGCAAAGGTGGCTTTTGTGTATATACTAACCCTCCTCTTCTTTCTCTTCTTCAAACTTACTAAAACTCCTCTTGAGCTCGTGTAAACTCCCATTATTTGCAGCATCTACAGCACGGTGATCCAAGGTGCTTTAATTCTACACATTACATGAAGAATCACTTCTACAAGAAAAATCCTTTTACTTATGCTGGACCTGCCAGCCTTCCCTGCCGTTCCCCAGTTCTTGTACTGGGAGAGACAGTACAAGAACAAGGGGCATAATGTTTATACAAGAACTGGGAGAGACAGTACAAGTACAAGACCTGCGTACAAATGCCTGTTGCAAGGACAGGTGAAGATGTCAGAGGCCTTGCAGGAGAGACACTGGAGCACCTTCAGGGAAGGATCCTGGGTTGGCTTTTCTGTATGACAGTCATTGGAAGAACAGATGGAATAACTTGCTTATACTGCAGATAGGTAGAGTGAGTAGTTCTGTGTTATTAGATGCTTCTGAGGGTCCCTTTAGCAACCTGCGGTTTGTCCAGAGTCAACTCTGACAGTAGTTCTGCAGACAAGCAATGCACAGAGAATTCACTGGCTGCAAGATGTGCTGCATAAAGCACTGAAGGATTCTTCTCATTTGCTTCAAGTCAGGTTTTTTTCCTCTGACCTTGGCTGGTCCAGCGTCTAAACAGTTTAATTCCCCTAATATACCCCAAAAGTGGGTTCCTTCCTACTGTCTTCAACTAAAAGCTTCTGGAAAGCTTAGTGAGGTTTTCTCCACAGGCACTGAGATGTTTTTAAGCCTGTGCTAAATCTCTTCTTTTAGTCTTGAGAATTTTCTACCCTCAAATCTCATGGCTTTTTCAGTGGCCTCGGCTTTCTCAGGCCTTCTTGGAAAGACCCTCTGTCCTTATGTGTTTTTCTTTAAATGATGACCAGTGGAGGTTACAACTTTTTGGGAAGCAAATCAGACTGTACCATTGTCACTAGGTACATGTGGTAAATCTTTAATAAAGCAAATTCATGTCTATTTCATAATGTCTGTGATGCTTTATTTGGCCTCAAACAGCTGTCTGTCTGTTAAAATACCTTTGATCCTTCTAGCTTATTTGCAGTGTACTTTTTTTTTTTTTCCCCTCCTTTACAGCTTTAAATACAGCTTTGGAGAGGGCCTTGGTCCTGTATTAAAAAAAAACAAACACCCAAAACTTACTCTGACTTTAGCAAGAAATCTCACCATTTTAAACTTTGAATAGGAAGGAACCTATATCTAGAATTTTCTGGAGATTTAGCAAAATGTCTGGACCTCTCAAAATCCTACAGTGCATTCTCCTTTCCTTGTACAATGTCCATGAATGTGGGTTGGGTATCGAACCAGGCTGAGCCGATGCAGTCCTGAGCTACTTTAGCTGGACTCTCTACGAATTTGTCTGGTCATAGCCAAGATCATTATCTTTTCTTATTTCTCTAAGAAAGCAGAACAAAGGTGAGCATGTTATTTCCAAGAATGGATGTTTTTAAGGCTTGGGTTAACTCCCAAGCACTTTGCACTAACAGTCTGAGCCGGATGGTGGCACTGGTGATCAAACAGAAAGGGAAGAGAAATTCCTGTGTTTTCACAATGAATCTCAGACCAGTTCTCACAGCTGAGAAGGAAATCAGACAATATCACATCCAAATAATTAGAGCCCTCCCTACAGCTGTGTATCAGACTACAGAGAACGGCAGCAGCTGCCACAATCTTTCTAGAAGTCCTTCAATATTGCAAGACCGTGTAACATTTCTTCTTTTGATGTGTAAGATAAAAACCTTAATCTTAAATCTGGAAGGAGAAGTCACCCATAGGGAGAAGAAGAAGATACAATAGTAGTTGTACTCTGAATGTCTTACAGCTCTTTTCAAAGGCAGGAATGAATTATAAACTATAAATTATATAAAGTTTATAATGGGAGTTGCCCAATTTACTCACAGTTGCAAGCAACTCAGTGAAGATATGTAAGCTCAGTTTCCTGATCTGTAGCCGGTACTGGTCTCTGAACAGTAGCTTTGGGCTGTTTGGCTTCAGGTTTTAGGTTTTGCCAAGCTTCATTACACCGTCTTTGTACACTTTGTTGCATACCCTTGCTTCTTCTTTCCATGGGAGGTCATTTTGCAGAGTCTCCCAAAGCTGCGAGATCTGGTGAAGTTTGTGTGTGGACACAACGTACAAGTACTGTCCTGTGATGGAGCCGCAGGCAGGTCTGGTGATGTAAAGGGCCACTGTCTGTAAAGGGGAGAGGTATTTTGGTGGAGAAAGAACGCAAAGTTGAAGTGGTTCCTCCCACTATTGGCAGAAGGAAGCCTTTTGTCAACCGTGGTGGAAAATTTTGGACAGTCTATTAAAATTTTGCAGCTGCTCACACACAGGCTCAGTGACATGTACTCCTACCTTGAATGTCTGAATGTAAGAGGCACAGGTCTAAGCAGTGAGCTTGCTGCAATGCCAACAGGTGACACCACCACTATAGGCAGGCAGCAGAGGACCAGAAGCAAAATAACTGAACCATGGTTACTCTGCCTTTTGCAATACTCACCCAAGCAGAAGTTATGATACTGCACTTTCAGTTTCAGAACAAAAGCAACTTCTCCGGTTATTGGGTAATTCCAGTTACAAAACTCACAAGAATCATAGCTCCAGCATGGCTTTCCTTCAGATCAGACCTAGCTTTGACTTCCACCATGTAAAATAATTTGCCTTATAATTGGTAGAGGACACTATTCATTCTGGTTTCCCAGGCCATAATTTCCTAATTATGGGCTTTTCTTAAAGGGAAAAGTTTTGCCTTTGTGTGACTCACAAGGTCTGTCCCTTCATTGGTTTCTGCAGAAACATCTGTCCCCTGCTTAGGTTTGTTAGCAAAGTGACTTCAGGAGGCGACGGTACATGTATATACCATACTAAACTGCAGAGGTGGAGGTGGCAGCTTCCAGCTGCATGAGGTCTGAACAGTTTTGTGACCTGATAGAAGAGCCGAGTATGGTGGGAGTGAAGGTCAGCTGAAATATAGTACCTACAAATATTGGCTCTTCATAGAATCATAGAATGGATTGGGTTGGAAGGGACTTTAAAGATCATTGAAGATCACTGAGTTCCAACCCCCTTGCCATGGGCAGGGACACCTCCCACTAGACCAGGCTGCTCAAAGCCCCATTTAGCCTGGTCTTGTACACCCGCAGTTCAGTTTGGTAACTGATGTGCTTGGGTTATTGCACGAAGATGATGTTTGAAGAACAAAGTTAAAAGTTTATCAAGGTGTTTGGCTGGGACATGGTTGAGACATCACAGCAGGTGCCTGACCTTGAAGAGGATGAGAAATGAAACAAGGCATCTGATGTCCTTTTGCAGTTGCCGACTTAGTCCAAGATAGCAAAATAATAGAACTTCTGGGCAAAAGCTAAGTGAAAAGTGTATCCCAAACTAACTCTGGCTAATTATAATGCTGAAATATGTACCCTTTTGGGAATCAGGTAACCTCCCTAAATGTTTTAAACATGAGCTGAGATGAATATGTATAGTCTGGCAGGGTGAATGCAGCATGATCGACAAATCAGATGTATTTTATTGTTATAAATACTGGGCAGTTTGCAACGTGAGGGGTGCTGGCTGTTGCTAAGTGCCCAGCTCCCCATTCTGCAGAGCTGAAATAAACCCAAATGTCTCTCCCACACCAGGGGAAGTACCTTCATTTAGGGACAACAAAGGGACAAGGGGCAATGGGTGCAAGCTGGAACACAGGAGGTTCCACTTAAATATGAGGAAAAACTTCTTCACAGTGAGGGTGATGGAACACTGGAAGGGGCTGCCCAGGGAGGTTGTGGAGTCTCCTTCTCTGGAAACCTCAAAACCTGCCTGGACGTGTTCCTGAGTGATCTGCTCTAGATGTTCCTGCTCTGTAAGGGGGATTGGACTAGATGATCTGTCAAGGTCCCTTCCAATCCCTGAGATTCTGTGATTCTGTGAAAGACACACTGAAATAATAATAATAATAAAAAAAAAAAATAAAAAAAAACCCCAACAACCAAACTAAAATATAGATCCTCAAGAGTAAAAATATCCACAATTTCTAAACTGCGAGGCAGGACTGAAGCAGGGATGGCAGAAGGGAGGTGGAGCCCTCTCCTCCCGTGTGGTTTGTACGGCGCCAGCCGGGGCCGACATGGGCGGGACGGCTGTGCGGGGACTGCAACCCTTTTTAGGGAAATAACACTTTATTTTTAAAACAAAGTCGTTGAAAAACGAGAGGCCGGCAGGGCGCTCAGGGCCCGTTTCCCTCTCAGTCCGCCCAGCCTCAGTTGTCCTCGCCAGGGGGCAGCACGGCCGGTCCGGGCACGGGCGAGGCCCTCGGAAACCATAGAGTTGCCTCCCTCCGTTGTCATTGAGGGAACGGAGTGGCGCAAGCGTTTCCTGCTCCGCCCCGTTCCCTCTGGCCCCCTCCGCCCCGTCTCAGTGGTGGCGCATGCGCGCCGGCAGGGGCACCTGAGGGCGAAGGGGGCTCAGCCATGGCGGCCTCCATCATCTGTAGCCGGGTGTCGGCTGGGCTGAGGGGCAACGGTTTCCGCGCCGCGCTGGGCACCACCACGGCGAAGGTAGAGGCCGCTCGGGAGTGGGGGCGGGCCGGGCCAGGCCTCTTGGGGTCCAGGTTGGCCCCTTCGGAGCAACGGCGGGCGGAGCGGCCGCCTCATCCCACTGCCGTCGCCGTCCTGCCCTGCCCTGCCCTGCCTCAGCGGCGGGGCTGGCAGCGGTACGCTCGCTTTTGGCGTACGGCCTCCCGCAGCTGCCCTTCTTGTTTGTTTCCCGGGGTGTTTCCCTTTCCCATCTTTTCCAAACCATCCTTCCCCCTAACTGGCTTAGGAATCCCAGTGTTTCCATCTCTGCTGTCACCTTATTCACACGAGGGGTCGGGCTGCGCCAGTAAACTATTCTTCCAACTCTCATCTCCCCGCGTTTTGCTCTTGTTTGCTGTGAACGCCTTTTCGGGGTACTGTCTTGTTGTTTTTTTGGCTGCAGAACCCCTGGAAAGTAACGCAAACAGAAGGAGTTGGGAGTCTGAGGGGGGTATACGCTCTCCGTCCGACTTTCTTCTCCTTCCACACATAGAGGAAGGTCGCTTTGAGTTCCCCTCTCGTGTTACGCAGAGTCTCCCAGCAAGGCCCGGCTGGTCGGTCGGTGCCAAGAAACAGCAGCTACGGCGGTCAGCACCTCTCCCTTGGGGCTCACGCCAAGGAAGGGGCCTCCTGTTTGCAGAAGGAATCCTTCGGAGATTAAATAGGCTCTACGGATTCGCCCGCTTGAAACGCCGTAGTAAAGCTCGTGCGTTATCCGCGTGCTTGCTTTATTTAAAATGACATCAAACCTTAAAAATCCAGTCTATTAGAAGCTTCCTGATACAGACTAGGTTTTGGCTTGGGTTTGTTTTGTGATTTTTTTTTTAATTTTTTTTTTAATGTGTGGTACTTGTGCCAGTGGAACATATGGAAAAAAAATGAAAACAAATGCAAAATTTTATGTATATCTAAATTTCTTTTGTAGTCATTCTTACCTTGAATCTTTCAGTGCTAATCTATGTTTTATGGGTTAGCTGAATTCAGTAGGTTTGCTATGTGTATAAAATTCAGGTCTTGTTCCTATAGAATGAAATATGAAAAATGCAGCAAACTTTTGTTGGTTTTGTGGTAAACAATTTTCTTCTTGTGAAATGCTGTTACTTAACAAGGTGCCCATTGGAAACCTCTGTCGTCTTCAAGTCTATGGGTAGCTGTTCTTTTTAAAAAGGCATTGCTCGTGTGGTACCACTTCTGATGTTTTTATCATCAGTGACCTTATACAAAATATCTCTCAGCACATCACTTTTGCAGGTGGAATTAAGACTCGTTCCACACTGGAACTTTCTGGATTGAATATTTTACACGTTATATTTTACTTGGCATTTGAAATGTTAATGTTATTTTGCATTTTTGGCAATGCTGAGTATAGATGTTTGAAATGGGTCATAGCTGTTTTTTTCCGTTTCATGATAGTCATATGAAAGCTGAATAGCCTGTTGTGCAGCAGATTGGATTCACCACAAACAACCACTGAAGGTGGCATAACTTAGTTTCTGCTGCTTTTCCTTCCCAGGGCTTAGTTCTTGGTTTGGCAGACAGAAGCAATCGACCAAAACTTTTGAATGAACCTATTCTGTGTGCTTTTCTCTGTTCTGTTCTGCTTCCAAAATTCCTCAAGGTTATTTCCCTTACAGATATATTCTTTAAAATACTTAAATTCTAACTAAATACTCAGGGGTGTTTTAAACCATGCTGAACTTTGTCAGTGCTAGCAGCTTCACACCAGCTCTTTCCCACTGTCCCAGTAAAACCTCACAAAACCCAACCCCAAACCTGATGTGAATGACTTCCAATAATGTGTGAGGGTAATGTACAACAAGTGTAGGATTCAGTGTTCAAGTGTTTGCATTTGTACCCTGAACTGGTTTAATACGTAGACTTTTGTTAACCTAAACAAAGAGGGCAGTTTTTCAATTTACAGTCATGTTCTTTGTTCTTTTTTTTTCTTCTTTTTTTTTTTTTTTTTCCATTTTTTTTTCCTTCAGGTACTTGGTGGAAGTCCAGGAATACTCAATAATCATGGATTTCAGGTGCAACAGCAGCAACAGAGGAGGCTGTCGCTACATGAATACTTGAGCATGGGACTGTTGCAGGAGGCTGGCATTTCTGTTCCACATGGACTAGTTGCCAAGACACCAGATGAAGCTTACAAAATAGCAAAAGAAATAGGTATAAAATTAAAGAGAACATATACAATATAGGCATGGGATTGATACAAGGTGTAACTACTTTTTCTGTCTTTCCTGGTAAGACATTTCTTGGAGTTCTGAATATACCTTCTCTTTAAGAGAGCCTTTCCTGTGAAGCAACTTTCTTGCAGGTTTGCATATTTAGTTTGGGGCTGACGTTTTCTTAATTTCAAGTTTTCTAGTGCTTAAGATTGCTCAGGACACAAGTACGCAGTGAAATCCATTAAGTGACCAAATTTTAAAGACACTCTCAGTTGTGTACTGAGACTTGTTTATGAGGCTAGACTGTGTTGCTGAAAGTACAATATGGGAGGACTTGATCCTAGTTCCTTTAAAGGCTGTGAACATATGTTTTGGGCGCCATCGTCCCCATATTCCTAATGCTGCAGATTCTTTTTCTGTGACCTGTGAGTCTTGTTTAGAAGGAATGGAGCAGGTATAAAACTACCTAAACTTCTTTGAGATAAGCAATAGACTCTACTTTGTGCAAAACCTGGGTTTCCTTTTCCTCTCAAGCAAGGCTAGAGGAAATCTTGTGTGAAGAGCTTCAGTGGTGGTGGTGGCAGGTAAGGTTTCTGTAGTCCAAGATCACATATAGAACAGAAAATGCAAAGCATACATACCTTTAGGCTGTAGAACAAGAGTAAAATCCTATTCCTTTATGAACATGTTGTTCTGGCAGAATGCAACTACTTCATGCAGGAGGGGAGAACTTTGATGGCTTGTAGTTATACACTAAACTCCTGGCTTGTTGGTGAAAAAAGCATTAATTTTGGACTTGACTCTGCCTATTAATTTGCCACACAGTTTTAATGAAGGACATTGCTTGCTGTATTCCATTCTCATATGCAAATGCTTGAATCTTTTTTCATCTCCGAATGGATATTTGTAGTAATTCCCAGGGTTAAAGGTTTTGTTAGATTTATTTAATTTTTGTGTGTATATTTACTGTAAGAAATGAGATCTGAAAAAGAAGGTAATTTTTTCTAGAGCAAATTATGCAGCTTTATAATGTAGCAGGGAACTGAGCTGCTTTCCCTTCAGATCTGATGTCCCAGAAATTTGGGTATTATCTGCCTGTGTTCTTTGTCTTGTTGCCGTTAGAGAGTAAATGATATGAAGTTACAACTTCATTAGTATGAGAGAAAGCTGTTAAAATACTTTGGTTCTGAGAATGGTTTAAAATTCAGACCCTCCCCTTCTCTTAAGGGTGAGATGGTAGAATGATCTAAACGTCGCAGATGGGGCGTACCCTTTTGCTTACATTAATATCTATACAGACCTCTGGTCAGTGGTGAATGAGGCAACCTTTGCTTATGGCTGTTTAATAGATGGCAGGGAAACTCGAAGGTCAGGATTCCTTTGTTTTGTTCCTTGTTCAGAGAGGAGTCCTGTAGCGAAGTAGGTGTGTCTGCCGGCTGGTTTATAGCTCTGCCTCATCCAGGTGACGTCATAGGTATGCCATTTATCTGGAATATGTGACCCTGTGCTCTATCTTGGGAGTCAGAATATGGAGTTGTGAAGTTTGAGTTAGCACCCTTTAGTAAGCTAGAAAAAAGGAATTTGGGGTTTCTGGTTGTCAGCCTTATGCTTTGTTGGTGTGTACTTGACACGATGGCTTGCTTTGGTACTTGAGATGAGTCAGGGAAGACTTCCCCAAAGGCAAACACACTTGAAGTTTTTGAGGCATTGCACAAACATTGTCCAGAACCCATTCTGAATGGTGACAGGTTATCCTTTGCTCCAGTGTTTTGCACTGCTTATTGTAGCCATTTCCCCACTATTTTTCATTTAGTGTATACTTAAAAAAACCCAAACTGAATCTCTAGCAGAATGAAAAAAATCTCGCTTTTTTTTTTCCTCCACCTGCTCATTGTTTATTTTTGTTGTGTAAGAGTGGTTGCCCGTAGATATGAGTCTATCTTTTTCTTCTTTTTATGTGTTAAACTGGTGTTTCACATGTTTGTCTAAACCATTACAAAGATAGCTGGAAATACTGTGCTTGCTCTGTCTCCCCAGCGCTGATCCCCATGCTCCTGATAACCTTTAGTCAGAAATCTGCTCTCTGTAAACTTGAGTTTGGCATTGCTTTGCTTTTCTTTTGCAAACACCTCACTGAAATGAGATAGAAATGGCTAACTTTTTATCCCAATGTGTAACAAATGCAACCTTCTCGTTAACAGAGTTTGTCATAGTTTAGCTGTGGCTGTAGCTAAATCAGTGTAAACTTGTAATATGAACAAAGCCAAAACTTAACTGTACTGAGGATTATCATCACTGGCATGTAACAAGTGTGATAGAATCAAGCTGAGGTATGCAAATGTTGCAGTTTGTTTTAGAGCTTAGAAGAGTGCACTAAATATTCTTTAAATAACAAAAATAATGAAATTGTTTAGAATTTAATTTGAAGTTTTGCTAACCTTGAGGTCTGAAGTTAGGTGAAATGGTCTGGAGCCAGGAAGGCTGCTTCT
>VZTM01028345.1:6413-18433 GCA_013400555.1 Jacana jacana | reverse complement strand
CCAAACATCTTAAAGAACAGGAGATAATTGGGCGCGGCCAACACGGATTTCCCACGAGTAAGTCATGCTTGACATACCAGAATGCCTTCTATGAAGTTATAATTGGATGGCTGGATGAGGGGAGAGCAGCTTATGTCACTTACCTTGACTTCAGCAAGGCTTTTGACATTGTCTCCCATGACATCCTCAGTAGGGATCTGAGGAAGTTTGGGATAGATGAGGGGGCAGGGAGGTGTATTGAGACCTGGCTGTATGACAGGACTCAGAGAGTTGTAATTAATGGAGCAAGTTGGAGGCCTATAAGCAGTGGTGTTCCCCAAGGGTACATACTCGGTCTAGTCATTTCATCATATTCATCAAAGACATGGATGAGGGGACGAAGTATACCCTCAGCCAGTTCACTGACAATACCGAACTGTGAGCACTGGCTGACCCTCCAGAGGGCTGTGCCACCATCCAGTGTGACCTGGACAGACTGGAGAGCTGGGCAGAGAAGAAACTCATGAGGCTCAACAATAGCACCTGGGGAGGAAGTCCGGGGACCCACAGAGGTTAGGGGTGGACCTGCTGGAAAGCACTTCTGAGAAGGATCTGCGTATCCTGGTAGAGAGTGAATGATCCATGAGCCAGCAATATGCACTTGTGGCCAAGAGGACCAATGGAATCCTGGGCTGCATAGGGAAGATTGTGGCCAGTAGGTTGAGGGAGGTCCTTCTCCCCCTCTACTCCACACTGGTGAGGCCTCATCTGGAATACTGCCCCCCNACACTGGTGAGGCCTCATCTGGAATACTGCCCCCCGTTCTGGGCTCCTCAGTTCAAGAGAGACAGGGAACTGCTGGAGAGAGTCCAGAGTAGGGCAGCAGAGATGATGAAGGGATTGGAGCATCTCCCTGATGAGGAAAGGCTGAGAGAGCTGGGACTCTTTAGCCTGGAGAAGAGAAGGCTGAGGGGAGACCTTCTTCGTGCTCACAAGGACCAAAATATCAGTTGAAGGGAGAGGAAGCTGGACAAACTTTTCAGTGGTTTCTGATTGCCCCCTGATGTCAAAAAAAAGAGCTCTGGCTGCCCCATGATGTCAGAAAGGGGAGCTCCTCCCTGGCCATGATGTCAGAAAGATGTGCTCTGACTACAGTGTGACATTAGAAAGGGGGGCCCTGACTGCCCCATTGCTCACGTGATGTCAGAATGTGGAGCCCCAACAGCCTCGTGATGTCAGAAAGTGGGGCTCCAACTCTCCATATGATGTAAGAAAGGGGGGACTTAGATTCACTCCTGATACTAGAAAGGTGGTCTCTTGCTGCCCCGTGATGTCAAAAAAGAGGGCTGAACCTTCACATGGGAGGTCATCAAAAGAGTTTCCTCCCTCCCCATGATGTCAGAAAGGTGGGCTCCTCCTTCCATGTGATGTCAGAAAGCAGGGCTTTGTCTGCCCCGTGATGTCAGAAAGGGGGGCTCTTCCTGCTCCATGACATCAGAAGGCGGGCACCAACTCCCCATGGGATGGCATCAAGGGAGGTTCCTCCTTCTCTGTGATGTCAAAAAGGTGGGCTCTCCTTCCTTGTGATGTCACGAAGAGGGGCTCTGACTGCTCCGTGATGTCAGAAAGGGGGACTCTGACACACCCCGTGATGTCAGAATGGTGGGCCATGCCTGTCTTGTGATGTCAGAAAGAGAAGCTCCAACTCCCCATGTTACAAAGGGAGGATAATGATGTTATCTCATGATGTCAGAAAGGGGCGACCCAACCTGCCCGTGATGTCAGAAAATTGGGTCTCTTCTTCTCTTTGATGTCAGAACATGGGGCTCTGAATGCCCTGTGATGTCAGAAAGGTGGGATCCTCTTTAGGTGTGATGTCAGAACGGGGAGCCCCAACTGCCCCATGATGTCAGAAAAAATGGGTTCCGACTCTCCACATGATGTAAGAAAGGGCGGACTTAGATTCACTCCTGATGCTAGAAATGGGGGCTCTGGCTGCCCTGTGATGTCAGAAGGAGTGTCACCAATTCCCCATAGGATATCGTCAAGGGAGGTTCCTCCTTCCCCATGATGTCAGAAAGGGAATCTCTGCCTTCCATGTGATGTCATAAAGGAGTGCTCTGACTGCTCCTTGACATCAGAAAAGAAGGTTCTGTCTGACCCGTGATGTCACAAAGCAGGACTCCACCTGCCCTATGATGTGTGAAAGGGGTGCTCTGGCTGCACTGTGACATCAGGAAGGGGCACTCTCCCTGCCCCGTGATGTCAGAAAGGAGGGGAAAGGGGGAGGGGCGATCTTCCCTGAGATGTCAGAAAGGGCGGCTCTGCCTGCCCAGTGATGTCTAAAACGGGGCCTCTGACTCATGATGTCAGAAAGGGGTCTCTGGCTGCCCTGTGATATTGGAACGGGGGGGTCAATCAAGAATAGTGATGGTGGGGTTGAGAGTGCTTGGATTCAGATCAGGGCCAATCAAGCTGATATCGCTGGAGGAGTCTGCTATAGACCTCCCAACCAAAGCACTGAGGTGGATGGAACTTTCCACAAGCAGCTGGGAGAAATCTCACAGTCGTTGCCCTTGTTCTTATGAGGGACCTTAACCTCTTAAATATCTGCTGGGAATACAACACAGCAGGGAGGAAACACTCCAGGAGGTTCCTGGAGTGTGTGGAGGATAACTTCCTCACACAGCTAGTCAGTGAGCCCACCAGGGAAGGTGCCCTCCTGGACCTGCTCCTGGTGAACAGGGAAGAACTTGTGGCAGAAGTCAAGGTTGGAGGCTGTCTAGGACATAGTGATCATGAGATGATGGAGTTCTTGATCCTTGGAGAAACAAGGAGAGGGGTTAGTAAAACTGTCACCTTAGACTTCCGGAGGGAAAACTTTGACCTGCTCAGAAGGCTGCTTGACAATATCCCATGGGAGGCTGCCCTGAAGGAAAAAGGAGTCCAGGAAGGCTGGACATACGTCAAGAGAGAAGTCCTAAAGGCACAGGAGCAGGCTATTCCTGATGTGCCCAAAAAACTAGTAGTTGGGGAAGGAGATCAGCCTGGCTAAATAGGGACCTTTAGCTGGAACTCCAAAATAATAAAGGTGATGTCTGACCTGTGGGAGAGGGATCAGGTCTGTGATGAAGCCTATGAAGATGCAGTGAGGCTGTGCAGGGAGAAGATCAGCAGAGCCAAAGCGCAGCTGGAGCTCAACCCAGCTACAGCTGTTCAGGAGAATAAAAACTGTTTCTGTGAGTTCCTGAACAACAAAAGGAGGATTAGGGAAAATCTCCCTCCTTTGTTGGATGCCGAGGGAAACACAGTCACAAAGGATGAGGAAGAGGCCATGGTGCTCAATGCCTCTTTGACCTCAGTCTTTAGCACTGGATCTGGCTGTTCTCGGGAGACCCGGCCTCAGGAGCAGGGACACAGGGAGGGGAAGCAGAACGAGGACATCACCATTAGTGAGGAGGTGATCGGTGACTTGATCACTGCACCGCCTGCATGCACACCAGTCTGTGGGACCGGATGGGTTACACCCAAGAGAGCTGAAAGAGCTGGCAGACGTGCTGGTCAAGCTGCTTTCGATTATTTTCCTTCAATCATAGCTGACTGGGGAGGTCCCGATGTACTGGAAGTCGGCAAATGTAACGCCCATCTACAGGAAGGGCAAAAGTGAAGATCCAGGCAACTATAGAGCTGTCAGTCTGACCTTGATACCAGGGAAGGTCCTGGAGCAGATCATCTTCGGTGCCATCACTAACCATGTAATGGACAACCAGGGGTCAGGCCTAGTCAGTGTCGGTTTAAGAAAGGCAGGTTCTGCCTGGTGAACCTCCTCTCTTCCTATGACAAGATGACCCAACTGTTGGATGAAGGGAAGAGAGTGGATATTGTAGACCTGGATTTTAGAAAAGCGTTTGACACTGTCCCCCACCACATTCTCATGGAAAAGGGAAAAGCTGGGCCTTGATGAGCTTATGATCTGCTGGATCCAGCACTGGCTGGAAGGATGGTCCCAAAGGGTGGTGCTCAATGGAGTTCCATCCAGGTGGCGGACGGTCACAAGTGGTTCCTCAGGGCTCAGTATTGGAGCCGTTCTTTTTTAATATCTTTATTGATGATATCGAAAGGGATATAGAGAGCACCATCAGTGAGTTTACAGATGGCACTAAGTGAGGTGGGAGTGTTGATCTGCATGAGAGTAGAGATGCTCTGCAGAAGGATTTGGATAGACAGGATGGATGGGCCAATGCCAGGCCCTGCACTTGGGCCACAACAACCCCCTGCATCGCTACAGGCTTGGAGCAGTGTGGCTGGAGAGCTGCCTGGCAGAAAAGGACCTGGGGGTGCTGGTCGACAGGAGGCTGAACATGAGCCAGCAGTGTGCCCAGGTGGCCAAGAGGGCCAATGGCATCCTGGCTTGCATAAAGAATAGTGTGACCAGCAGAAGTAGGGAGGTGATTGTCCCCCTGTACTCAGCACTGGTGAGGCCACACCTTGAGTACTGTGTCCAGTTCTGGGCACCTCAACACAAGAGAGATATCGAGGTGCTGGAGCGAGTACAGAGGAGGACAACGAAGCTGGTGAGAGGCCTGGAGAATAAGGCTTATAAGGATCAATTGAGGGAGTTGGAATTGTTTAGTTTGAGGAAGAGGAGGCTGAGGGGAGACCTCATCACTCTCTACAACTGCTTGAAAGGGCACTGTAGAGAGGTTGGTGCTGGTCTCTTCTCACGGGCAATGAGCGACAGGACAAGAGGGAATGGCTGCAAGCTGCAGCAGGGTAGGGTTAGGCTGGACATGAGGAAAAAAAAATTCACAGAAAGAGTGGTCAGTCACTGGAATGGGCTACCCAGGGAAGTGGTGGAGTCACCATCCCTGACTGTGGTTAAGAGTAGATTAGATGTTGTGTTGAGGGATATGGTGTAGGGAAGAACTTCGTAGAGTAGGGCAGATGGTTGATCCCAGGGGTCTCTTCCAACCAAAATGATTGTATGATTGTATGATTTTATGAATTATCCCTGAAGGCCTGTGGGGGAGGTGAAAGGTATCTCCAGGAGGAATAGATGATGATAAAAATATCCTTGGTGAGGACACCCTGTGCTTCATGCACTGGCCTGATCCATCAAGGAGATGGTTAAACACCAGAGGAGAGAAGAACAGGTAGAGTTTGAGAGTGAAAGAACACAACTGGACACCCTGGTGTGATGTGCCTGGTGTTCATGCAATGACTGGCATCGATTAGAAGAGAAGGGACATACTTGGTTTCACTGCAGTGGTGAGATTCAGTCACTGGCCCAAAGCCATTAACTCTGTCTGAGATGCCCTGGGTGATGGCTATACCACAGCTGGTCTGAACAGGGATGAGGTTCCCATAGAGGACCTATGCATGAGCATAGCACTACAGGCCCAAATTTGTTAACCAGATTAAGATTCAGCTGCCCCGAATTTCGGGGTGGCAATGAAGGGATGCCCAGGAGACACCTGCCATTATCCTCTAATGACATGTGGAAAAGGTGATGGAGAACACAGAGCAAGACACTCTGCTGCCCTTGTGCCACTCAAGTCCATTGAGTCAGCTGAAGACCTCTCTGGGCTGCCCTGGGCAGAAGGCAGAGTTAATGGGTTCACTTACCCTACATGTGGGCATCTTATGACAAAGGAATTTCCCACCCACAGTCAATCCCTTCCCTCAGCAATGGTAAAGGAGATCAGTCCCTGTCCCTGTCTGGGGTCCTCTCTGAAGATGGGACAATGATAACGTGACCCATGGGCCTCACTTTTCTGGCAATGGGAGAAAATGACACAGCGAGAAAGAAGTGTCTCTGCCCAGCTGAGGGAGCGCAAACCGGCGATTGCATCAGGCTGTTTCCCAGGAGGTTCCCCTGAAGACCCAGGGACACCTCTGGGAATTGCAGAGAGCCCAGAAAAGGTTCTGCCTTGGGCTGGTCCTCTGCCCCTGAGCTGGGCTGGGCTCCTGGGATGGAGGAAGCTCATGACAAGCAAGCAGCACTGCAGAGAGACAGCTCTGCCCAGGACAGCTCCTCTGCAAAGCACAGCAGGGCTGAGGGCTCTGCCTGCAGGCACCCAAAAGGAGCAAGGTAGAGAGAGGGTAACGGCAGCTGGGAGTGGGAGGACAGTCCAGAACTCTTTCATGGAGAAATCTTCACCTCTTTTTACACGGTAAGTCTCTGGATGTAGGGCAATGCAGGTGACTCTCTGGCAGGGACCTTCTAGGGCCAACCTGTGACATGACTGATAGGAGCTGTCAGGATATCTTCTCTACTGGCTTCTGTGTTGTGGAGAAAGGGGGTGTGCTCCAGAGCAGGGTTTCCCTTCTGCAGCATGGAAGGGAGAAGGAATGAAGGCAGCCTTCTGCTGGGGCCAGATGAGAGGGTGTGAAGGTAGGTTTGCACACAGGGGTGCCCAGGACTGTCCTTCAGAGCAGGGTCCCTGCACCCCAGGGGTCTGTGTGCTGGGACAGGGACCCTGCTGCTTGCCGGGCTCAGCTCTCAGCCTGTCCAGGGAGCTCTCTGTGGAGCTTCTGTGAAGAGAAGATTTTGTGGAAGGCAGGAGTGACCACTGTCAGGGAAGACTCCTATGTCATTCCAGAGGGTGCTGCGTGGCTCAGAGCTGCTGACAGCTCCAGATCATCCCCAGGACATTGGCAGAGGCAGCATTGCAAGAGGAAGGGCAAGGCAGGGGCTGCCCTAAAGTTGAAGCCTTTTCCGGTTTTTGTGCTGCAGCTTTTGTCTAAGGGGACAGGGAAAAGAGCCCTCACTGACCTGTGACATTGTGGCATCAGCAGATGTGCCCGAAACTTCCAAAAGTGCATTCACCCAATCCTCTACCTACAGACAGCACCTCCTGACTATCCCCTCCTGACAACCTGAACAGAGGGAGATGCCCTGGCAGTGCCCCGCTGCCAGGACAGATCTGCAGGGCAGAGCTGAGCACACTGAGGGTTGGGTGAGCTCTGGAAGCAGTGACAGCAAGGAGAGCAGGAGAAAGAGAGACAGCTCCTGGCAGGGTCAGCCCCAGGCAGCAGAGAGCCAGGCCACCCCTCTGTATCCCTCTCTGCTCAGCTGCACATGGAACTGGAAAAGAGATGGGAGGAATGGACTTGGGCACTGGATTCCTCCACTCTCACAAAAAGCCATTTGCTTCTTCGAGGACATTGTCCAGGAGACCATGCCCCACCGAGAGAGGTGTAAGCACAGGACACCTTGGTGGTGACCTGCCACTGGCTTACAGAAAAGCTCTCCTGTCTCTACCCAAGGGCACACAGAGCCCTTTTTTATTCCCTTGTAGCTCAGCAGTGTTCAGGCTAAAGGCAATGGGAAAGAGAAGGATTTCTGCCCCTGTAAAGAAAGTCCCTGCTCTCAGCAGCATCAACCCGACCTCACAAACAGGAGCTTATTGGAATTATTCCAAAGAAAGAGAAGTCATGGTGGGGGGATTCTTTGTGAAACACCATAGGATGGGCTGAAAGAAGTCTGCTTTAACTTGTCAATGTCTTCTTTTTCAAGAGTGTCACATTTGCCCAATGGCAGCTCCACCAATGAGTTCCTCCTCCTGCCATTCTCAGACACACGGGAGCTGCAGCTCTTGCACTTCTGGCTCTTCCTGGGCATCTACCTGGCTGCCCTCCTGGGAAATGGACTCATCATCACAGCCATCGCCTGTAACCAGCGCCTCCACACCCCCATGTACTTCTTCCTCCTCAACCTCTCAATCCTTGACCTGGGCTCCATCTCCACCACTATCCCAAAAGCCATGACCAATTCCCTCTGGGACACCAGGGTCATCTCCTACCAAGGATGTGCTGCACAGACCTTATTCTTTGTCCTCTTTATCACAGCAGAATATTGTCTTCTCACCGTCATGGCCTATGACCGCTACGTTGCCATCTGCAAACCCTTGCACTACAGGACCCTCCTGGGCAGCAGAGCTTGTGTCCACATGGCAGCAGCTGCCTGGGGCACTGGGTTTCTCGAAGCTCTCTTGCACACGGTCACTACATTTTCCCTACCCCTCTGCCAGGGCAATGTCCTGGACCAGTTCTTCTGTGAAATCCCCCAGATCCTCAAGCTCTCCTGCTTTTACCTCAGAGAAATTTGGCTTCTTATTATTAGCTTTTCTGTTGGGTTTGCTTGTTTTGTGTTCATTGTGGTGTCCTATGTGCAGATCTTCAGGGCTGTGCTGAGGATCCCATCTGAGCAGGGACGGCACAAAGCCTTTTCCACCTGCCTCCCTCACCTGGCCATGGTTTCCCTGTTTGTCAGCACTGCTGTGTTTGCCTACCTGAAGCCCCCCTTAATTTCTTCCCGTGTTTTAGATCTGGTGGTTGCTGTGCTGTACTCAGTGGTGCCTCCAGCTTTGAACCCCCTCATCTACAGCATGAGGAACCAGGAGCTCAGAGATGCCATCTGGAAATGTATCCCCAGGCTGATTCCAAAGTAATAAATGCTCCTATCCTGCAAATAACTTTGAATGGAATACATTATAGGTCAACACCAACTTCTGCATATTTTGTTGATTTTGCCTCTGTTTGCTGTTTTAATTTGCATTTTTTACTTTGTGTAATGTTGCCCAAATGCTTTTTTCACTGTGTTCCTTTTCTAGTTACGCATCATTCCAACGGTTTGAGACTCAGAGAGGTTCTTACGTGAAGAACTGTGTCATCTGTGCAATGAAAGAACATAAAAAAAACTTTCCAGCATCCTGTTTGCCCAAGGTCCTGGTTTTGAGAAGTTCCCTGAAGCTGCTGGGCAATGCCTGTGTGCAGAGGTTGAAAGGCAAGAGCCACAGCAGAGCAGCACTGTCAGGGAGCACCAGCATCAACTTCTCAGACTTGTTCTCTCTCCACTTCCCCACTCTCCTTCTGAGCCCTTGCCTTCGTGTAGGGCTGGAGAGCTCTGGCAGCTCTCAGTCTTGCTGGGTGGCAGCCCTGTCATCGCAGGCAGGGAGAGGCACTGGGCACTTCTCTGACAGAGCTGGCCTCCCTAACAGCACCTCCATCATACTAGGGCATCTCCTCAGGGCAATTGCTGAAGCCTTAAGTCTTCTTACAAAGTTGGCACTTTTGTTTTTGCAGGATAGTCTCTGGAAACAACAACAACAATAATAAACAAACAAACAAACAAATAAAAACCACAACACAACAGTGTGGAACTTAACTGTGTGAGTGTGTAAGGTGTGGGCACACAACAGTGTCCTTGCTCAGCCAGGTCTCCTAGAAAAGACATGAACGAGCAGGAGAGCATCTTCTTCTCTGGGTCTGTGAGTGCTGGATGCCCCAGGGCAACCATAACACACCCAGATGGTCACAACCACTGTTGCCAACACTGGGCTCTCCTCCCAGTCTGGAGAGGTTGGGTGCTCTCTGAAGAAGTCCATGTTTGTATTGCACAGATGAGATATCAACGTGTACCTCACATGTGTGTAGTACTGTAAACCCAAGTGAGTACAGAAGTCATAAGCTGGTCCTGTGGTTCCATGAAAGCCTGTGAGACAGACAGTGGCATGAGGAAAATTCACTTTGAGGGTAACGTCATAGAATCAAAGGATCGTAGAATTGTTTAGGTTGGAAGGGACCTTTAAGATCATCTAGTTGAACCATCAGCATAACTCTGATAAAAATACACAGCCCATCACAGAACCATGTCACTGAACACTATGTCAACCCATCTTCTAAATACCTCCAGGGATGGTGTTTCAATCCCTTCCCTGGGCAACCCATTCCAAGGCTTCATAACCTTTTCAGGTTAACATTTTTTCCTAATATCCAACTGAACCTCCCAGAGTCCATTTTCTCTTGTCCCATCACCTGTGGCTTGGGAGAAGACACCAACCTCCCCCTGGCTACACCCTTCTTTCAGGGAGCTGTAGAGAGAGAGAAGGTCACCCCCCAATCTTCTTTTGTCCAGGCTGAACACCCCAAGTTCCCTCAGCCGCTCTTCACAAGACTTATTCTCCAGACCCAACACCAGCTCCATTGCTTTTCTCTGGACCAGATCCACCACCTCAATGACTTTTTTTTTTTGTGGTAGAGAGCACAAAACTGACACAGCACTCCATATGGGGCCACACCAGTGCCGAGTACAGGGGGACAATCACCTCCTGAGTCCTACTCACCACACTGTTCCTGATACAGGCCAGGATGCTGTTAGCCTTCTTGGCCACCTGGGCACACTGGTGGCTCATGCTCAGCCCACAGTCGACCCAGGTCCTTTTCACCAGGCAACTCCAGCCACACTTCACCAAGCCTGCAGTGCTGTATGGGTTTGGTGTGACCTAAGGGCAGTACCTGGCATTTGGCCTTGTTAAACCTCATCCCATTGGCCTCAGCTCATGGATCCAGCCTGTCCAGGTCCCTCTGAAGAGCTTTTCTACCCACAAGGAGTTCGACACTGCCACCAAACTGGGTGTCATCTGTGAAGTTATTGAAGCTGCACTCAATCCCATTTTCCAGATCTTTGATAAAGATGTTAAAGAGAACCAGCCCCAATACCAGGCCCTGGGGGACACCACTTATCTGTGATTGGTGGAGAGATGCAAGAAATTAAATTTGTACACATGTGCATCAGATGCAGATTCTTCCAGAGTCAAGGGGGGTTTTTGGGGAGATTTCCAACTTTCCCAAGGAAGCACTGGGTACAATCTAAGTCTTACCCAAAGGCGTTCCTGTGGGGGGAAGAAAGGCTCAGCCTCTCAACTGGTCCTGAAAGTCAAAGGCATTCTGTGATGGAGTCATAGAATCATAGATTCATTCAGGTTGGAAGAGACCCTTGGGATCATTGAGTCCAACCATCTACTCTACTCTACAAGTTCTCACCTACACCATATCCCTCAACACCACATCCAATCTACGAGTCGTCCTTGACTTGTCCACGATGGTGCCTACCCTGACATGTCTCCTTTCTTGGGCCATGTTTATACTATGTTTTGCCTTCAAGGTGGAGTTTGAGTGACTCTAAACATAAATAGCCTTATTAGGATGGGTGTAAAATGATCTTCAGGAGAGCAGGCTTTGGCGTCTTCAGGGAAAATTACCATGGGATAAAGCCCTGTAAAGAAGAGGGGCCCAAGAAAGATGGCAAATAGTCAAGGACTACCTCCTCTAAGCTCTGAAGCCATGCATTCCAACTAAGAGAAAGTCAGACAAAACCACCAGGAGGTCTGCAACAATATACAAGCGAGCTCCTGGACAATCTCAAACAGAAAAGGAAGGCCTACAGAGGGTGGAAGCAAGGACAGGTAGCCTGGGAGGACCACAGGGAAATTGTCCAAGCAGCCAGGGATCATGTTAGACAAGCTAAAGCCCAGATAGAATGAAAGCTGATCAGGGGCATCAATAGGTACGTCAGTGACAAAAGGAAGAATACGCAAACCGTGGGTCCACTCAAGAAGGAAATGGAAGACCTGGCACAGCATGGGCAAGGCTGAGGCCCTCGCTAACTTTTCTCCCTTGGTCTTCACTGGCAAAGTCTCTAACCACACTTACTGAGTTGCAGAAGGCAAAGGCAGCGACTGGGAAAATGAGGAACTGCTTACTGTAGCAGACGATTTAGGGTCCTGAAGGAGTGCAAGTGCATGGGACCTGATGAGATTCATCTGCAGGTCCTGAGGGAACATATAATCATAGAATAGTCCAGGCTGGAAGAAAACTCTAGGATCATCTAGTATGACCTCTCTGCAGTCAGCAGGGACAACCCCAACCAGACCAGGTTGCCCAGGGCCTCATCAAGCCTCCCTTTGAATATCTCCAGGGAAGGAGCCTACAACCACCTCCCTGGACCACCTGTTCCAGTGGTTCACCACCCTCATGGTAAAGAACCTATTCCTAATGTCCAATCTGAATCTGCTCTTCTCCAGCTTGAAGCCAATGCCCCTCCTCCTGTTACTGCAGGCCTTTGGAAACAGACCCTCCCCAGTCTTCCTGTAGAACCCCTTCAGGTACTGGAAGGCTGCTCTTAGGTCTCTCTAGAGCCTCCTCTTCTCCAGGCTGAACAACCCCAGCTCCTTCAGCCTGTCCTCATAGCAAAGGTG
>VZTM01028344.1:138658-152239 GCA_013400555.1 Jacana jacana | reverse complement strand
CCCCCAGGTCCTTTTCTGCCAGGCAGCTCCAGCCACACTGCCCCAAGCCTGTAGCCATCCATGGGGCTGGTGTGGCCCAAGTGCAGGACCTGGCCCTTGGCCTCATTGATCACCTGCCCAAGCCATGGACTCATCCCTCATTACTAAGCACTTTGTCTGTGCTCAATATGTTGAAAATACATTGCCATTTAGTGTTTTTATGACAACAATTCTATTACATTGGGTAACGTTTACATCACCATAAAGAGAAATTTAAAAAACTAAGAACAATAAAGAGTACTTACTTAACCTGATCTTTGAAGAACGATGGATGAGCCTCCTTGAAGTGGAATTAAGCACTTGGAACACGTTCTGCAGGATGATCTTTTCTGTTCTTGGCATAGGTATTTCAATAAAGAGCAAAGTGCTTTGAACTGAGAACAATGCATTCTCTTTTTTCACATTCCCATCATCCACTCAATCCTAGGTTTTGCTTAGATACTAGTTATAAAACTGCTGCAACACAAAAACCGGGGGAATTAGGTACAGGAAGGTGATACTACGTAGAAGAGATTATTTTCATATTATTGTGTGTTGCTACTTCTGTTGTGCTAACCTTATAAATAATGTCAAAAATCAAGACATTTTAGAAAAAAAGTTTTCAAGGCCTCGGAAACTTGCACTGTATCACGACCCTAAGGCAGCACAATCTGTTTAACTTACCAAAGAGACGCTTGAGAAGGGAGTCAGTATTGTTCTGCACAGAGAGGTTTTTGAAGGTAAAGAGCTCTTTCATCTGGAAGACAACGTATAGCAAAATTCTCTGGTGATGAGTGGACACTGGAGAAATTCAGGTTGGAATTAAGGCAGGTAACTCCATGAGAAGTACAGCGAATTCACTTGGTCTCAAGAAGTCTCAACAAGTCTCCACTTGGGATGTTTCTCTGAAGTGCAAACGATTTACATAATCAAAGCTGAAGGAGGAAATATTAAATTAAATTCCATGGTCTGTATTGTGTAGGTTGTCAGACTGGAGAATGTTATCTGTCCCTCCTAGACCTAAAATCTATGAACCCAGAACAAGAATATTTAAGGGGCTGGTTTTAACATAAATCACAGGCCTTTAACACAGTTGTGGCAGGATAAAACGGCCTTTAAGTGAGAGTAATTGTAATTTATGCACACTTAAAAGGCACTTTACACTACCTGAGTAGTGTGAAGAAGCCTTGTTATAGCGACAATAAATCCACAGTTGTTTGGGAATAAAAGGGTCCCTCGTGATCATCTGGTGTGACTTATGGCAGAACACAAGCTATAGAACTTCATACAGTATTTCCCACATCAAACCCAATGACGTGTGCTTGATCTTCTGGAGAGGTATTCTGTTTTATGTCTTCATATCGGCCTCTTCATTCCCTGCAACCCAAATCCAGCACACCTTTAAATTTCTTTGAAAAAGAGAAGCCTGTTAGGTGAAGAGTGGAAAATTTTTCACAGCCTTTGACATTCACGGACTGACTTTATATGGTGAATTTTAAAGAAAATGGGAGTGCAAGTAGGTGAGCTGCTTTTAAGAGAGGGATGAAAAATGCTCTCTCTCCACTGCACTAGTTTTCCCCTGAATAGTCCTGGTGTCTTAGGCCAGGTTAGCTCCCTGAGATTTGTAAAGATGATTTGTTGTACTGACAAACATGCTTTCTTCGACTCTGACTTAGAAGCTTGCTTTGGTTTGACCGAGTTACAAAGGTGTAAATCACAGTCACACCTAACAGCCTAAGTGGTTTTCAATAACCATTACATCCCACTGCACCGCCTTGCTCTGGGGCATGCTACAGTTCCCTTAAAACACTACAGGCTTTGGGACTGTGTTCTGTCCCAGACCCATCTGAGGGATCAGCTCATCCCCTCCTGAACGTAGTTGCCATGTGGCAAGAGCTGGACCAGGCTCTAAGGCAAGAACCTGATGCCATTAGAATGGCCTGCTGAGGTTTCTCAAAATGAGCTTGCCAGATTTGTCTGGCACCGGTCCACAAACAGGCGTTTGGCAAGAGGTCCTTCTTCAAACAACCCTTTCAAGGAAGAAAAATTAAATTTAAATTCGATCCTCTTATTTAATTTATCGTAGCTCATTTACTTTCATTACATCTGGCTTGTACTGCTAATGTGCCTTGTCTTTATGCCCAGTGGCTTCTAAGTCATATGTTTTTTGCAGAAGGAACAGCTTTTAACTGGTGTCTAAAAATAAGTACTTGCCAAGAGGCTTGTGAATGGTAATACTGGAAACCATGTTATGCTGAGAAGCTGTTTGCTGAAGAGAAGTAATGACACCTACATCAACAATAATGTCTATTGGGTGTCCATCATCCGCTCTCCTGAAGCTGAAGGAAGTTGTGAAAAGCTGAAATTTGTTGAGGGAAACTGTTTTAGTTGTAAATTTAATTGCCTTTTCCATCACCACTGAAAAAAGGTAATGAAATTAATGAGCAAGTAATTTGTGGGAGCAGGACTTTTGCCCACTGTTTGACAATGACATAGATATATGTGATTATGGGAAACAAGTGAAAAAGAGATTTCCTACCCTTGTCAGGGTAGTATATGCACAAAGAGGTTTTTACTGTGAAAGTCTGTAGGACCTGCACTGAATATCATCTAAGTGAGCGCAGTAAATATTGAAAGATGAGGGGAAAATAATCTTTCTCTGCAAATGAAAAGGTTATGGAAGAACAGAGGAATGAGGTCTTATCTAAACTAGGCCTTTGAATTTTTTAATGCATATATATTTGCATTATTTATTTTATGCATTTAATAAATACCATTTATAAATATCAAATGTAAGATTAAGATCTTTAGTTTCCATTTACTAACTAGACTAAGTTCATCTAATTCCTGTTTTATCTATTTGTGTAATCAGTAAATTGTCATTAATGTTCCACGTTTTGAAACTAGTTTTTCATACCAGCTATTAAAAGAGTAGATATAAAGATAAAAACATTCATAAAGAATGTTACATGGAACTTGAAAATCTCAAACAATAGGGATTATTGATGAACTTCTGAAGTGTTGCCAAACAGTATTACCTCAGAGATGTTTATGGATTTAATGCACATACAGGATACTTTGCCTGGGAAAATTCAATAGATCTTGCTGAAAGTTCATGAATCCCTAATTAGTGGAGTACTTTACAGAAGCTTCTTGGCTCTAGGAAAGAAAACTGCAACACACTTCTCAGCAAACCACCATGAACCTTCCTGGAACTGGTCTCAGAGCAGTGAAAGAAAGGCCCTGTTGGGGACTTGGACACCTCATGCAATGCTTTTAACCAGCTTTCTCAGCAACCTCAACCACTGGTTTTGGTCTCTGGTGAACAGAGCATTGAACAAAAAGACTAGGAGGGCTTGGCAGAAGGTCTTCCTTTCCTGCAAGTCCCAGGTCTACTCTGTAATATCTGTAGATTTCAAATCCAGTCACGGAATAATTGCTCACATTTTGACTTGAACCGATATTACTTATTTACTAGTTACTTGCTCGTTGGGTATTACTTAGTATGTATATTTATGCCAGATAAGCAACGAGGAAAAAGCACAATCCTTAGATAAACTTAGCAATATCTCTGGAAGGGAGGTAACACAGAGAAGAGATTGTGGTAAGGACAAGAGAGACACCGGTTGAGTGGCAAGAATAAAGGATTGTGTTATTTTAGCTTGTCGAGCTCCTTCAAAGCTGCCAGGAAAATTGTGTTCTAATGTTCTGATTAAAATCAAGTGTCAATGGCCAGCCACTGATGGCGGTGACTTTAAGTCAGTGCCACACACTCGAGAAGTTCAGCAGTTAGGTTGCTCTCTGCATACTCCCCTGTGTAATAGAGTTAGCTCCTCAGGGTGGCTGTCATCGTGATTTATACCTTGTGCATTACATTCATATTTATTATTCCTACACCTTCCTCAATATGCTCTTTTTTTCCTTCACATAGATACTTTCCAAAAAACAAAATATATGTTTCAAAGTTTTGTAGTTCATGTTACAGTGAAAGCGGTTAAAAGATATTCCATCGAATACTTCCCAAATAATTAATTCTTCTGCAAGTGATAGCTCAGTGTATTCTTTCTGAACCATTCAGGATCAAAAATCCTTTTAGATCTTTATGGAAAACTTCCATCTACTATCACCTAATGTTTTAAGAACTCTTAATATATTTACCTTCTGCATTGAAAAAGAACCTGGTTTTGAACAGCTGAAACCAAGATAAAAATGCTCAGATAAAACCCCACAAAATGTAAAGAAAGCATAGGGAAAGAATCATAGAATCATAGAATCATAGAGGTTGGAAGAGACCCTTGGGATCATCCAGTCCAACCATCAGCCCCACTCTACAAGTTCTCCCCTACACCAGATCCCTCAACACCACATCCAATCTACTCTGAAACACAGTCAGGGATGGGGACTCCACCCCTTCCCTGGGCAGCTGATTCCACTGACTGACCACTCTCTCTGGGAAAAACTTTTTCCTCATGTCCAGCCTAACCCTACCCTGCTGCAGCTTGCAGCCATTCCCTCTCCTTCTATCGCTCATTGCCCGTGAGAAGAGACCAGCACCAACCTCTCTGCAATGCCCTTTCAAGCAGTTGTAGAGAGGGATGAGGTCTCCCCTCAGCCTCCTCTTCCTCAAACTAAACAATCCCAAAACTGACTGGTGTTTATCCAGATAATCTGCATCTGGACTAGTTCAATGACATGAACTAATTTTAATGGATAGGAAACAGCCCTCCTAATCACCTCTACAACATTCCAATAGGAGAATGTTTAACTCCTAAAGCACTCCATCAGGCTGCCGACTGAATATGTTCAAGTCTGACAAATTAAGAGGTTTAGAAATAGAGGGATATAAAGACCACTAAATGTGTGCTAAGTGACAGAGGTCATCAAACGAAAAAGGGCATAAGTTCTTGGTCTATGTTTCAGTTCAAAACATGACAACAGGTCATCAACTTAAACAAAATCATGATATTTCACCCTTTTGAAATAAAAAAAAAGAAAGAAAGGAAGAAAAACTGCGTTGCAAGACCTCTATTTTAATCAGTACAATCAGTACAGCCTCTCTGCACTCTTTGCACTTGGAAGACCACCTTGCTTAGCTCCAACGAACAACAAGCAAAAGACGTTGTGTACTCTTTGTTTCTGATTTTCAATTGAGGTGAAAAGAAATGGATGGCGTCCTGGCATTTGGCAGTTGACATGTTTTTACACAAAATGCTGGATTAACTTGCTTGCTGCTCATTTTCCTTAAGTAGATTTGGAAATTAAATCTCACTAGACTGTCTTTGATAATGGTATCTGTTGAAACGATCGTGTCTGAGATGGGTGCAAGCTGGAACAGAGGAGGTTCCACTTCAATATGAGGAAAAACTTCATGGTTAGGGTAACAGAACACTGGCAGGGGCTGCCCAGGAAGGTTGTGGAGTCTCCTTTTCTGGAGACACTTAAAACCCACCTGGATGTATTCCTGTGTGACCTGATCTAGGTGTTCCTGCTCTGGCAGGGGGATTGGACTAGATGATCTTTCAAGGTCCCTTCCAATCCCTGATATACTGTGCTTCTGTGATTCAGATAGTTTTAACCATTCCTTAGGAGACCTTGAAGTACTGAATAAATGTTTCATTCAACAACAACAGAAAAAGAGGTGTAAAATGAAACTTAGCTCATTTCATGTGATTTTGTAGATCATTATTTGTACATTCATCTTCCTGCTTGCTTGAAAATGAACCATGTGCCGCTTTTGCTAACCCATGGTGGAATGGTGAGGACGCACCACGGCTCAGGTTTGGGTTTAGGGCACAGATTTTAGGGCTTAGATTTGCAGCACTGAGTGGCTACCTAGACTGGACGAAGGGCTATTGCAGCTAGAGTTTAATTTGAGGCACCTCCTTAACCCGCAGCACAGCCTCCCGCAAGGGAAAGGACACAATGGTTGTAGCAGAGGGTTTTTTTTGTCTTTTTGGCTTTTCTCTTTGCCTGGGCAATGTCCTGCTATAGTCCAGGTTTCCCAGGCACCTTTCCTGAGGTTCCTGCCACTGCAAAGAGCTGGGTGAGGATCTCTGTCCTGTAAAGGGGGAAGAATATATGACTTCTAAAAGAAAGGCAAGCCCCAGGAGAAACTAAGTAGGACCTTGAGACCATCCCAGACTTTTGAGACCTCACCCCTTTGTCAATTTTTAAAATCTTTTTATCCCCTCCATGTCCTTGCTGCATGATAGAAGCAGCAGAGATGCTCTGAGATGACCTCCTCTCCCACCCCAAGGCCTTTTTCAGCTGCAGATGGGAGACTGGCCCTACAACAACTAAAATAAATGCCAGTACAATTACAGTGAAGTTGTATAAGAACAGGCTTTTGCTTTCTTTCTTACCTCCTAAATCTGTCTTGTTGCTCACTCCCTGTGATATGGGGGAGCATGGTTACCTGACAGATAAAGAGTAAACGCCACACTTCTACAATTGCTTTAAAAAATGACTCTAATACTTCAGTGGTGGCCCACAAGAACCAGTTCTTTACAGCCATTTGGGTTTCTGGAGTTCTCTTTTTGACTGAGAAGTAAGATCCAGCCTAAGAGTTTTTCAGGCTCAAACAGCAGCATCAGATTCTGTGCCACCTCCCCCAGACCCAGGTAGACACAGACAATTTATCTCTGCTCTAACCCTATTGATTCCATCTGAGATAGACATAAGTGGTCATGGACCATTTCTTTAGCAAGTCTATTCATGCTGACATCGCTGATTTTATTTTCCAGTGTGTCCTCAGGAATAGAAGTCTAAAAAAAAGCTGTGCCAGGGTAAATCCTTCCAGTGGTCTCTGTAAAGGCCATCGCTCCTCATTTGTTTTTGCTATTGGAAAGATGGATGGTGTGTTTTGACACAAGAGAAAAATGGGGTTTGTATGTAGCAATAACTATGAAGAATGGAAAGTTTAAATGAAGAGGCTAGTCCTTCTTATTGGATAAAGAAGAAATAGATACATTTTAATGACTAAAGGAGTTGGTATAATGTTGTGGAGATAAAAAAAAGTATCTGAGCTGTATATCTGACATTTTTCCATGGATTGTTTTTAATAATCACATATTGAATTTGTTTTCATATATTGTGTTTTCTTTGCCAAACCAGATTATTTTAATTGTCTCTGTGAAGACTATCCTGTAATATACATACACTAGTATGACTCTTGTCAAAGGAATACAAAACTAAACAGAAAAATATCCCACAAGACTATTGAACTAATATAATAAACCTTCTTGGAAACACAAGGGAGTGAAAGGTGTTAATGTTTATAGTCATTTCTGCCAGGGCTTGCTTGTACATTTTTCTGTGAATACATCTGCCAAAATGCAATTTACATGGTTATCTTGGAATTGAATGTGACAGAAGCTTGAGTTTAACATAAAAATGGTATTTTCAGAGATAAGCTCTGGTCTGTGATCCTACTTTCCCTGCACAGGTGTCTGCACCTGTATTCTCCCACCGGTGGGGCAGAATGCCTTTTGATTCCTTAACTCAGCGAAATAATACAGCTGTTGGCCACTATCTGAATGCATCTCACAAGGTTATGGTGTGTTTAAGTTACAAAATAATGTAAATCCCTGGCAAATGAAAAGATATATATAGAAATATAAATTCAGGCTAGGTTTAGGCTAGACATGAGGAAAAAATTTTTCCCAGAGAGAGTGGTCAGTCAGTGGAATCAGCTGCCCAGGGAGGTGGTGGAGTCCCCATCCCTGACTGTGTTTCAGAGTAGATTGGATGTGGTGTTGAGGGATCTGGTGTAGGGGAGAACTTGTAGAGCAGGGCTGATGGTTGGACTGGATGATCCCAAGGGTCTCTTCCAACCTGAATGATTCTATGATTCTATAAATATATATATATTCAACGTTCTGTTAAACTCCTAACACAGTGGAACCAAGATGAAGTTCAAAACCTGGGGGACATAATGGCCTAAAAGGACCTTAAAAGCTTTTTGAATTTCCATGTACTTATGCAGATCTGACTTCTGAGAGGAAGGATGGATGATGGTACCTTCCACTGTTTTGCCACTGGCCTTAAGGCTACCTCTCTGTATTTGAGGGTACATTTGAAATATTTGGAGATGTGAAGTAATTCATTATACGTCTGCTGATGTGCCACCACCACCAAATATTCTCTGTGAAAGCATTTAGAGAAGGCCTAAAACGCTTAAACAAAAATAACTAAGGATAAGTACAAAGCATTTATCTAGTATAGCACATTTAAGGAATCAATAAAGACCATTAGCTGTTTTAATTAAAAATAGACAATAGATGGCTTTCAAGTAAAAAATTCAACAACTTCACTTATCTCCCTGGACTGGTCCTGCCAGAAGAAACAGTACTTTGAAAATATGAACAATTGAAAACCCACTGATTGCCATTACTGCCAAAGAAATGAACCCACGAAGCACCAATCAATGCCTGTGTGTCTCCAGGAGATAATCACAGCAGCTGAAGTGGGCTGTCTGCTCGCTTTCGGGACTGTATCATATTTGTTTCTTGTTAGAGTCGTATTGATCTCCCATCACGGGACAATTTCTCAATTACTTAGCGCGCTGACAGGGCAGTGCTGTCACAAGGGCTGTGGGTAATTAAGCAATCAAGAGCGTGAGAGGCACACAGTCTGCACCCTGTCGCTCCTTAGAGACAACGTTATCGATGAGGTGCACGGAACCTGAAGCAGAATTATCGGGCATTATTTAGGGATTCCCGAAAGTAGTGAATTTTCACCTGCTCATTTTGTCACTGTTGGCATCTTATTATTTCACTGCTACTTCAAAGAGGTTGTTTATTTTGCACTTTAGGACATAAATATGTATTTATCCACCGTTGACCTAGAAACCCATGAAGTACGCTGGCTTCTTTACATGAGTGGTTTGCATTTTGCCTAAAATTTGCCAAAGAAATGGAACCCCTGCATTGTTATCGCTTCAATAAGATGTTCAAAGGGTTGGCAGGGCTCAGTAACGGCATTTCCACACCTCTCAGATACTTTTGTAATGCAAACAGGAATTTTCACAAGTGTGCACACACATCACCTACCTTTTTCAAAAAATTAATCCAGAGTTACAATTCCACCCATGGCAATTTTCCATCTCCAACACAACAAACCACCTCTACCTTCCTCACCACCTCTATCTTCCTCACCACCTCTACCTTCCTCCTCTGAAGCAGATTTTGCCTCCTGTACTTCCTGAATATATCATGAACTGGTAAAGCCACTGATGCACACTCAGTAAAGCACAATTCATTCAGTGCAGTAACTATGAACTATACTCGTGGCATATCTCCACGAGTCATGAAGAGGAACATGCCAAGAAGTTTATGTGGCAGAGCCAGTCAAGGCCTACAAGTCAACCTGGCTTATTTCCTTTTGTCTTCCAAGTAGAGTCCCAAACTGGCACTTTGCACTCCTGTTCCCTACAAGTTAGCAATCTTGGGTGCAAATACTTTTCTGTCTCTTTTTGTTTCCAGTCCCCAAGCTCCAACAGAGGTGTGACACGCTGAATAAGAGACTGATTGCTTTGGCAATGACTACCGTACTCATGATTCCATTTGTTCGACAACCTTTAGTTAACAAACCCCCATGCCAAGATGGTGCTAGTATTATTTCAGCATCATTTGTCATTTGATCATGTCCTTCTAGCAGCACGAAATTTGTTCACTCTGCAGTTCTTATTGCACAGGCTGCTTAGCAGAACGTTCTTTACAGCTCCTCATTTTAGAAGTCAAGTGTCTATTGACCTTGCTGAAGAGAGCTACAGCATTGTAAAAAAATATTCTAAACACCTAACTATTGCTCTAAGGCCTCTCTAATATATCCTACAACACTCCAAGGTCTGACCTGACAAATAACAGAAAGGTATTTTCACCCCCAATTTTAAGAAGAGAAAAAAAAAAGAAACTGAAGCATGAAGTTACTTAGTCATGGGGTTAGTCACTGGCAAAGGAAGGAGTAGTGCCCAGGGCTCTAAAACCCAGGCTGCATTCCCAAAGAACAGATTGGCAGGAAAACACGTGAAAAGAAGCACAGCAAAGTAATGGAAGCTTCTTGCTTATATTCTCTGGTTACACGAAGGAGGAATTTGATGGAATGTACAAAGCAAGACATTTCAGTGCTCATCCACTCATTTAATCCTGGGACCACTTCTTTCAAGAACCCTTCCAGAAAAATGAGGATCAAAATAATTGAGGCTTAGACCTGCACAGGCCAACTCACTGAAGACTTTGAATGGCTGATGAACAATTCACCAGTTCATTTGTTTATAGTCTCTTTCTTCCATCTAATGGTCAACAAAACTACTTGAAAATTCCATTAAGTTTTATAATTACTATTTATTGACTTCCCTGGATCCTTTATTCCCAGCTTCTTCCGTCTCTTGAGTAATCGATCTTCAAAATGCCCATTTTAAGATTATGTATTGCTCCAATCCATCATCAGAGAGCTGAATTAGTGCAATACATCATAAAGAAGTTGCTATTCTATTACTCACTCACGTAACCACCTGACAACAGCATCTAGGGAATGCTCCAGTTTTATATCTAATGTTTGGCCTCAGCATTCTAGCATTGAAGATTTTTTATGGATTTCATCAATAAAGAGCCATAGTGAAAGCAATGGATCTTTGGTGGAAGAAGCCATTGACTCTAATGAGAATTTTATGTGAATAAAATGGATTGGAGATTATTTCTATAATACATCTTAGGAAATATGATAACAATGGACGGCTTGAAAATGTAAGGAAAACAATTTGGCCTTGCTTTTTTTGCAAAATCATGCTTTTTGTTGGTGCCAAATCACTAAAGGACAAAGACTCCCAGGAACTCTTTCTCACTGTGCACTTGTGTTAGAACCCAGCATGGTCATGTAAAAACCATGCCCATTAAACAGGACAAAGCTACAGTGTTATGAATAGGATCCTGACAATGCTTTTAGTCTGGACCAACTGACACCCTCTCCAAACCAGGGGGTTTGTCACAGTCAAGGAGCCATTCCCAAGAACTTTGGAGATACACACCCCATTTGGGAGAGAGAGCAGACCCAGCTGCTGGCATAGTCCCAGGCAGAACTGTCTGCTTGTAAAATTGCATCTCAACAATTTCCAAGTAACCTGAGGAAAATAAAAGCCAAATTCTCAAAGCTTCTTGAAAGAGCAGCATTTCATGAGCTGAGAACGAGTGTCGAGAAAGCAGCTTAAAAACAGGGTTCCACTTTTTACAGAACCAGCATCCCAGTCCAAAATGTTTGTAAAAGATTCTATGTAAACAAACATATCAAACCTTTTAAAATTAAAACACACAAGTCTGCTGTAATTGCTAATGCCTTTTGCATGTTTCTATGTGTATTTCTTTACCCTCTTGCCTTTCTGTTGCACTGGTAAACTGGAGGGAGGAGCAGGCAAGGATCTAAATAAACACAGTGCAGGTTCTTAACCAGAGTTCTCTGGAGACAAAGACCTCCAAAACACCCATTTTTTTCAAAGGAGCATGTTTTTTCACTGGGGGATACATGGATTAAGTTGAGTTGGATTGCAGTTTTAGAGTTATTAGGTATCATTATTTCTTTGTTTTATGGCCTTAGTAAATTCCAAACAAAAAGCACGTTCACACTCTGCTGACTCGACCAAGACAGTATTTCAAGTATTCAAACATATTTCACCTTGAAATAGGTGACTGATTTCCTACAGGTCACCAATTAAATATTTGCTTTCCTAGAGGTAGCTTTCTGTCTTCATATCCAACATTCCTACCCAATATACGGGGTGTTTGGAGGAGGCATCGCTTGGCAAAATTCAGGGCTTTTTTACACGGTGGGCCAAGGATGTAAAATCCTTTTTTGGACACCCTGAAAAACAAAGTAACTTGTCATTATTATTCTTCAGCGCCCTTGTTCTTCACAAGGAACAGGACAGTCTGCTTCTAACCTGCACTGAATTTTTATGGTCTGGTTACCAGACTTCTGAAAAGCAGCTGATAGACAAGATTTCAGCCAAAGCAAGAGAGTAATCAGGGGAGGTTACTCAGGCTGGGGATGGCAGGGGAGAGGAGGCAACCTGGTGCTTCTGAGCCGGAGCAGAGCACACAAATGAGCTTAAAGCCCTTTATCCTGCTGGTCCATATGGAATTCCTAGCCAGAAAGACCTTAAACTTTGCAGCGAGGATGTATCCATCTGCTTCATACCAAGCCACGCTGAATTGGTGTAAACAAGGATTTGAGGGAGCTATTTGTTTATTTTTAAATAAAGACATCATCCACTTATGTTTTGGCATAAGAGTGCAATGAAATGATTAGCCAGCCTCGTTAAAACAGAGAGAAAACTTACTGTAGCCATCCTGATGTTGCACTGCAGGCATCCTTGGCACTTTGAAAATTCTTAATACTACTCAAAATGCTGGCTGAGTTGCCTACATTCCCCAAGGACCACTTGCAAAAGGATGTGCTTGGAACTTCATGAGATTGTCCCATAGCACTTTTAAGAAATGAATAAACAGAACAAGGAAATTAGTGCTCAAGGATTTCCAACGACAATTGACCTGTCTGTGCAAAGGCTGTGTCCAACTTGCACAGTTCCCTGTGCTCCAAGGAAATCTTTTATATGTGAGTAAAGTTTGTCATTTTATATATTTCCTGTAGTTTCCTATGGCACATATAAAGAAACAAAGCTTTAAGTAGTCCCACCTCTATATTGCATTAAAAGTTTAATTCAAACCCCCTATTCATTACTCTCCTCCTCAACCATCTGCAGATGACAGCAAAGATAAGAATTAACAAACTAACTCCAAATGTAAACGGTATCAATAAGATGTGGCCGTTCCAGTGAGACTGTGAATTAATTCTGTTCATGGGAAAAATAGCTAAATAACTTGTGGCAAGTTATTAAGTCTTCTTATCCCTTGTGGTGTAGTTTCCCTAACGCGTGGAGTTCATTAAAGGGGTTGCATAAACATAGATCCCCCCATGGAACGTAATTAATCCCGTTACCTGTTTGCTAGCCTGGGTGTTCTATCTTACTAAATGTGCCATATCAATACTCATGGTCCAGGAGAAATTCTTATGGGCAAGGTAAAATTTCTGATTTTTCTTTTATATTTTACTACAGTATTTAGCTGTCATGTATTTTCTTCAGCTTTTTTCTATAAGCAAGCAACTATGCCCTTAGTGTTGGGGCATAATTAAAGCAGCAAAACCAGGGCATTAATAATAACTCATTACACAGTGAGGCTAGTCATAATCCATTGAACTCTGGGAGAGATATGCCATTGATTTCAGCGAAAGCAAGGTCAAGCCCATTGAGTTTCAAGATAATTCCTGTAAAGTATCCATTAAATAATAAAGGAGATGATTAATAACTGGACAGCATGATGTTTTCATTTATCATTAAATTAATATTTCAAATTATCTGAGTGCAAGCAACACTCAAGAAAGAAAGCATTGCAGCTTGGCTGCAGAAAAGGAGGATGTTGTTAAATAATTAACCCGGCCGAACCAAAATGAATGGTAATTTATTCCAGTAATTCTACAACAACTTAAAGCCAGAGGTAATTGGGGGGGGGG
>VZTM01028344.1:95251-138626 GCA_013400555.1 Jacana jacana | reverse complement strand
GTGGTTGCCAAGTGGAGGAGGGAGGCAGGTTGCATTGCTCTGGGAGGAGGTGGGAAGCAGTGGGATATTTCTATGCTACTCTACAAGTTCTCCCCTACACCAGATCCTTCAACACCACATCTCATCGACTCTGAAACACAGTCATGGATGGTGACTCCATCACTTCCCTGGGCAGCCCATTCCACAGAACACTTTTGCTAATCCTCCCTAAAGAGATATTTTTGCAGGGATTGAGGTCTTGGATGAAAATCACCAGATGTTTTTCTTTTTCTTTGTTTCAGTAACATCAGGTATTTCACTGCTAACAAGGCCAGGGCCAGGCCATCAGCTGTCACCCTGCATCTCACTTCTTCCCCAGAGACCTGTACCCACTCTTGATAAGCTCCTTGGTAGCGTCATTGATGCCCACATTGATGAGCAACGTGAGATCAAGGGCTGCACAAGCCTTGGCCATCTCTGCAATATCATAGATCCTGTCCTCCAGGAAGCATTAAACCCCCAGTGACAACATGATGGTGTCTCCCTGCATCCACCCTCACCAACCACTTCCTTCTGGTGTTGAACTTCAGTTCAGGCCCAGCTGACTCCTGGAGTTTCTCTTAATGGAACTTGACCCTCTCCACCATCTATTAAAGTCCTTCACTAATGCTAGATATTCAACCTTGCAAAACTCAACACAAATTCAAGCTGCAGCAGGGTAGGGTTAGGCTGGCCATGAGGAAAGAATTCTTCCCAGCAAGAGTGGTCAGAGCCTGGAATAAGCTGCCCAGGGAGGGGGCGGAGTCCCCATCCCTGACTGTGTTTCAGAGTAGATTGGATGTGGTGTTGAGGGATCTGGTGTAGGGGAGAACTTGTAGAGTGGGGCTGATGGTTGGACTCCATGATCCCAGGGGTCTCTTCCAACCTGAGTCATTCTATGATTCTATGAAATTTGAGGGCAGAAAAGAAGCATGGCTCCTGCTGTTAGAAGTCACACGTCTCCAGCTTTCCCCATGGTGGGAGTATCCAGGTACCACTCCTTCACGCCTCCAGCGGTCCCTCATTCCTTGCATCGTGTGGCTCAGGATGTCTGCAAGGTTCCTGTGAAGTGCCTGCCTCTTATTCACGAGGGAGCTATTTGAGGCTTATCACTTGGAAATTTCAGAAATATCAAGTTGTTCTGAACCATACTGTGCTGCCTCAAGAAAACTGCTTTACATATATTAAGTATATCAGAGTAAGCAAAAGCATTTTACTTCAAAATCTGTTTATATCCAAATGCCATCTGCTGCTGGGTGGGGTTTTTTTCATGAAATAAATGTTGATCTGCTACAGGGGTCATACTTATTGCTCTATTGATATTTCAGCATGACACCAGATTTTTAAGAGAAATCTCATGCAGCAACGATTTGTTTTGCCACAGAGACCGAGTGTAAAGTTGAAATGCTCTGTCAGAAAATAAAGGACAGTTTCTGTACCTTAGGCATTCTGAAATCAGTACATTCATTAGTTTTAGGACAGCTGAATGCTAGCGTTACGGCACAAGAAGTAATTGATATGAAGAACATATGGAGAACACAGGAAGAACAAAGCAAGCTTTTCAGTTATATAAATATATATCACCAAGTCACGGGCAATAGGAGAAGAGGAAATGGCCTCAAGTTGCACCAGGCAGAGGTTCAGACTGGATATCAGGAGAATTTTTTACACTGAAAGGGTTCTAAAGCCGTGGAATTGGCTGCCCAGGATGGTGGTTGAGGCACCATCCCTGGAGGTATTTAAAAGATGGGTTGACACAGTGCTCAGAGACATGATTTAGTGATGGTGGGACTAGATGATCTTAAAGGTCCCTTCCAACCTGGACAATGGATTCTATCACCCTTATATTGTACTATCAGACATCCAAGCTGCTCCACACATTTCTCTCTGACACCACATGTTGTCAGCTCTTAGATGATGGTTCAAACTTCCAAAACAAACACTACCTTAGTCTTATTTTTATCGTTACTAGTGCTGTTCGTGGTCAAACACAGGCTCAGATTAACAACAGAATGTTTGCTGTTGTCGTCTTTGGCTACCATATCACGTTCAAATCATCAGAACACCCAGGCAAGCTGCCTCTGCTCCCCCTGCACCTGGCAGAGGGCATCCAGCAGAAACCAAGAGTCCATTAGAAAGCACTGCAGAATCCCAGTTAAGCAGGGGGGGAAATGCATAACACAGCAGCGCATCCCAAATCCTGCTCTGCTTCAGGACCTTAATGTGTTTTCCTGTGCTTGCAGAGACAGCTTCTTCTAAGACTTCTACAGACCTCTCTCCCCTCCTCTTAGCTCTGGCAGAGCGAGGCCTCATGGGAAAAGACAAATGGAGCAGATTTCTAGCCGTATAACCAGGGTGTTCAGAAATCACACCACCAAAAAAACAGCATCAGAAGAACCTTTCCACTATAGGTCTGGATGAAAAGCTCAACATGTGACAGCAACGTGTGCTGGCAGCCCAGAAAGCCCCCTACATCCTGGGCTCCATCCCCAGCACATGGCCAGCAGGGTGAAGGGGAGGATTTTCCCCTCTATGGAGAGACCTCACCTGGAGCACTGTGTCCAGCTCTGGAGTCCTCAGCACAGGAAAGACACAGACCTGTTTAAACAGGTCCAGAGGATGCTGCAAGGGCTGGAGCCCCTCTCCTGTGAGGGCAGGCTGAGAGAGCTGGCGGTGTTCAGCCTGGAGAACAGAAAGCTCCAGAGAGACCTTGGAGCCCCTTCCAGTCCCTAAAGATGCTCCAGGAGAGATGAGGAGGGACTCTTGATCAGGGAGGGGAGCCACAGGATGAGGGGGATGAAAGAGGAAATTTAGACTAGATACTAGAAGGAAATTCTTTGCTGTGAGGGTGGTGAGAGCCTGGCCCAGGTTAGAATCATAGAATCATTTAGGTTGGAAGAGACCCTTGGGATCATGGAGTCCAACCATCAGCCCTACTCTACAAGTTCTCCCCTACACCAGATCCCTCAACACCACATCCAATCTACTCTTAAACACAGTCAGGGATAGGGACTCCACCACCTCCCTGGGCAGCTGATTCCACTGACTGACCACTCTTGCTGGGAAAAACTTTGTCCTAATATCCAGCCTAACCCTACCCTGCTGCAGCTTGCAGCCATTCCCTCTCCTTCTAGCGCTCATTGCCCGTGAGAAGAGACCAGCACCAACCTCTCTGCAATGCCCTTTCAAGCAGTTGTAGAGAGGGATGAGGTCTCCCCTCAGCCTCCTCTTCCTCAAACAAAACAATCTCAGGTTGCCCAGAGAAGCTGTGGCTTCCCCATCCCTGGAGGGGTTCAAGGCCAGGCTGGATGGGGCTTGGAATTGGATGCTCTTTAGGGTCCCTTCCAACTCTAACCAATCTATGATATTTGCATCCTGGGTGCCAATTTTGAGATTGAAATCCGAGTGCCTCAATTTGATGTAGTAATCTGAAGTCTATACACAGTGCTGCTCTCCTGACTCTTCCCTCTTGCTCATAAACTCAATAAAATGAATACTGATTTTCAGCCTTTGGTGCCATTATGCTCCCCTTCGATATTATTTTCTGTATGAGAAAATTCCCATTTAGCAAAGATACGTTTTTGAGACAAATAGGATAGTTACTTCAAAAGAAAAGGAAGGGTAATTTCAGCAGGTAGTTGGTGAGAGACCTGCTTGTCTCGATTACTTCTCAAAATCACAGTGTTTCAATATATGGCTCACATCATAAGGCTGATGAAGGGTCTTTTGCAGCAGCAGAGATGTAGTGCAGTCTTGCAACACTCGCTGAAGGATGTAATCACCCTTAACTGACCGGCAGCCAAAAACCCACAGTAACAGTGAGCAGATGTGGGCAATATCTGTTTAATTTCATGGTTCCACAAGTTACTCAGGGCTACAGCTATCAAAAAATTGGAGTTGTGGCAATTATCAGCCCTGCAGCAAAGAGCTGGGGTCCAAGCCACAGTCTTGAGCCCCACGCATTTTACTGGAGGTCACTCACCCATCGTTAGAGCAATGGGAACTGCAGGACAGGCTCCTGCTGGAGCCCCAAGTCATGGTCCACAGCTCTTATTGCTCCATATATTGTACAGCTTTTTTGGTTGGAAAGGAAAAGGGCTTTTAAAGGAATCCTGTCTTTAAAAGGATTCACACGGCGGCCCGTTCAATGCGACTTCCTCCCATTCTGCAGCTATTTGCTGTTTTAATCACTTATCATTTTTTATACAGAAAACACACTAATACATTTTCCCTGTTTGGTAATTCCTTTTTATACTCTTTTGCATAGGATTACCTGGGTGCATTACAACTTTAAATAACATATGTTCTGTTCTCATACTCTGTTTATTTGATACTAGGAAAAGGTTACCTGTTGATCCCCTGCCTTTTTATTTATGTTATGGAGTCTTCAAATACTATATATTATATATATAGCCTATATACTATTTATATATATATAAAAGCTTATATATATATATAAGACTATATATATGCATAAAAGATTTGATATTTATGTATAATCTTCTTATAGGCCAAAATGAGTAGTTCAGGAATATATGCTTGCAGAAACAGGCCAAACAAGGAAAAAGGATCACATTCCAGACACAATCCCAGGCTTGTCAGTTTTTTCCCCTCCGTTTCATCTTTGCCACTTTTTCAGTGTCTCATGGAGACAAAGAAAGCTCAACTCAATGCTGAAGTGACACAAAACATACTTGAGAAATTTGCCTTCCTTCTAGAAACAACAACAAAAAAATCCCTTTCAATTTCAATATTCATTTCTTCTCGGTACCTTTGTCTTGAGGGATTTCTTATATAGATTGTACAGAGCTGAAAACTGAAAATCTGCATTTAGGTGGAAATCTGAGAAAAGGCCTTCTATTCAAACTAAGCAGTGTTGCTGTCTTCTGCCTTCCAATTTTAACATGAAATAATTTTTCTCCTCTATTCCTTAAACAGTGACTCTAAAGCTGGGCTTTAGGGTCCCCAAAAGACTGACTGACAGTACAGATGCTGCAATAGCTCTAATTTTGTATGATGAACCAGCCTTCCTGCACCAAATGCCCCAAAAGCTGTGGTTTTTTTCTGTTTACTATCAATATCTTCTGGTTTTCATTCCAGAATGGAATGATACTGGAGATCAATGGAAACAAACGGGAGCTAAGGAATGAAATTCCTATTATACTCACGCATAACCTCTGGCTGCAGCCCCTGTGCTGTGAAAAAGGGTTGGAAGCGACTGGTGACATTTTAACAGGTTTTGCCAGATTTCAGTGGCTGTGGCTTGCTTTCAGTCAGTAATTCACAGGGTTTGGGAGGGCAGCCCCATTGGTTTTTAGTCTAGCAGCGCTCGGACAAAAGGACTCTAAAATGCCCCGTCGCTTTTTAGACAGGCTGGGATAAATCCTGCCCCAGCTCACATCCTGAGTGATAGCACTGCTTTCACAAAGGCTGGATGAGACCCAGAGGAACGGGGCTGGAAGCAACGTATTGTACAATGCGTAGGGGCAGAGAAATGCCCCTGGCTGGTGGAATGCCCTGTGCAAAGAAGAGAGGAAGCGCACAGCTTGAGAGCAAACGAAAATGTTATGCCCAGAATGATCCCAGGCACTCTGTTGGAAAAATACTGACCCTCTTGGAAAGGAATAAGGATTTTTCCCATTGACAAAACCGGTGAGTTTATCGAGGCCTTCTGTTTTTCTCCACAAAAAACAGTCTTGGCTTAAAAGGCAAATTAATGCAAGTCGTTTCTGTAGCACCAAGCGTATCAGTAAGCCACAGCAAAATGACTTTAAGATGGCCAGGGTGGCTCATACCAAATCTTCCAGACAGGAAAGTAACAGGCAGATTTAATGAGGTGAATTGACAGTCAAGCGGTTTTCCAGGAACCACGCATGACTCCACACTTATTATGACTCCCAGAGAAAACAAGTCAGTCATGTAATTGTACTTTCAGCTGATAATGGTATGTGCAAAACAGCTTCCTCAGAGTTGGGTTTTCAAGCATTATGCTCATGATAGGGACACATTTGCAGCAGATGGCTCCCGAAAGGACTTTGTTTTAGGGTATTACAGCTCAGTGATCACAACTGACTTTCTTCTATGAAAAACATACAGAAAGCTCAGTGTCATTTAATGTATTTCTGTGCAAACTAACCTAATGGAACTTGTGGTCTGAAAGAGCTTGGTGAAAGCTCTATGGTACCTGAGCTGAGAGGCACAGATGAATAATGAAGTAGCAGCACAGCAAGGCTTCATTAGAGATTGATGGTGCTTACAGGTTATAATTAACCTATTCTTGTTCCTCACAACATTTCATTATTGGGAACAACCTGTAAAATACATAATTCCTACTAAGGATATGATAGTCTCACAGTTAAAATGAGTATTCTTCCAATTTAAAGACATTTAGGTGTCCATCAGACTGTATGATGGCTTAAGGCATTGAGACCCTGGCTGCCTGTTAGCTACTAAAGAATACACCTGATGTTCATCAGTGATCTAGCAAGTTCTTTTTTTCAAGCATTGTGGTTTTTAAGGGAGCTGGAGTGGTACGACTGGAGGTCAAGAAAAATGCCAGTGACCCAAGTATTGAAGGATTTCCTGACTGTGCGTGTGGCCTATTACGGCATTTGTGGGTACGTTCATACCAGGCTGAAATGCTGCACTGTATCACAGAATCACAGAATCTCAGGGATTGGAAGGGAACTTGAAAGCTCCTCCAGTCCCATCCCCTGCTGGAGCAGGAACACCCAGAGCAGGAACACCCAGGAACGCCTCCAGGCGGGTTTGGGATGTCTCCAGAGAAGGAGACTCCACCACCTCCCTGGGCAGCCCCTGCCAGGGTTCCCTCACCCTCACCATGAAGAAGTTTTTCCTCATATTGCAGTGGAACCTCCTCTGTTCCAGCTTGCACCCATTGCCCCTTGTCCTGTCATTGAACATCACTGAGAAGAGCCTGGCTCCATCCTCCTGACACTCACCCTTTACAGATTTATCAACATTCATGAGGTCACCCCTCATTCTCCTCTTCTCCAAGCTCAAGAGACCCAGCTCCCTCAGCCTTTCCTCCTATGGGAGATGCTCCACTCCCTTCAGCATCTTGGTAGCCCTGCCCTGGACTCTCTCCAGCAGTTCCCTGTCCTTCTGGAACTGAGGGGCCCAGAACTGGAGACAATATTCCAGATGGGGTCTCACCAGGGCAGAGTATATTCTGGGATATAACCCATTCTACCTATTCCCTATCTCATCTTCCCAATAAACGTGCACGTGTTTCAATGCTCTCTGAAATAAAGTTCTTACAGGTGTCAGCGGGCTCCATTAACGAGCTCCAGAGTTAATCAAGAGGAATGAGATTTGACTGTTGTACTCTACAGGGTACAGAAAAGTCAAGGAGAAAAGGAGCAGTGTTTTTCAGAATAAAACCGTATATAAGCAGCAATGAAACACCTCTTGTTGAGAGACGGGTCTAAGAAACACCAGATGGAAGATGCATGACTCTCATTCTTCCATCTCCATTATATTTAAGTAGCCTGCCTCCTTTCCAGTGCTTGCTGCAAGCTGGAGTACTGGGCTCTAAATCCTTCAGGAGGCTTTAGGAAACTAAAGGATATGGAACTTCTAAAAGTAATGTCCCTGTGCTGAACTTTCTCTTCCTGAAATATTCTCCCTCACTCCAAAAGGATGTTGTTCACAGGACTGTTACATTAAAGCTGCTTAACAACCTGTCCAGGCCAAGCCATGATATATTCTTCCCAGCAGTGCACCTTTCCAAACATTAAAGGAAAATGATTACCAATACTTTAAAAAAAAAAAATAGCCACCAAAGGCTTTTAGCACTTAATAATACAATCTTTGTATTTTTCCTGAGTTAATAAGAAAAGTTCAATGGTATTTACTTGGAACCTGGGCATACCTAGATGGAAATATCTCTATATCTCTTTCTCAAAAGAATAAAAAAAAAATCCATACAAAATAAATCACAGAATCATTGTGGTTGGAAGGGACATCTTGATACCAGCTAGTTCACTCTCCTAGCTTAAGCAGGCTCTGCTAGACCAGGTTGCCCAGGACCACATCCAGTTGGGTTCTGAATCTCTCCATGGATGGAGAATCTACAACCTCTCTGAGGAAGCTGATCTAGTGTTCAACCACCTTCTCAGTAAAAATACATTTTGGTGTGTTCAGACAGAACCTCCTGTGTTGCAATTTGTGCCCATTGCCTCGTCTCCCATCACTGGATGTTCCTGAGAAGAGCCTGGCCTGCAGGCACAGAAGATATACCTACAGGTATATCTCTACATCAGGTATTTATATGCACTGATAAGACTCCTCTTGAGCCTTCTCTTCCCCAGGCGACCAGTCCCAACTCTTTCAGCCTCTCCTTGTACATCGGATGCTCCAAGCCCTTCCTTATCTTTGGTGCCCTTTTTCTAGACTGACTCTTGTATGTCCATGTCTCCCCTGTACTGAGGAGTCCAGAACTGGACCCAGCACTCCAGGTGCACCTCTCCAGTGCTGAGTAGATGGGAAGGATCATCTCCTTTGACCTGCTAGAAAGGATCCCCTTCCTACTGCCCATGATGCTGTTAATCACTTTTGTCACAAGGATACATTGCTGGCTCATGCTCAACTGGTTGTCCACCAGGAACCATCCCAGCAAAGCTGCTTCAGCAGCAACAGCAGCACTACATACTTTTAAAGCATTAAATGCTATTAAAGAACCTATAAATGATGCCATTCCCTCTGCCTGTGTTATTTTCTGCAACAGGAGACAGTTGCCTTAATTGTCTTCTATTAAGACAGATAAAGAAGAATTTGCTGTCAGTTAAAGAATAAAGAACATTTAATTCTTTAAAATGGCATAACTTGTGGTATTATACTGCAGGCTATATAGAGACTCCTGCTTTTACTTAACCTACTAATATGCCTTTTCATTTACTTAAAGCCAGAATCCCTCACCAGGGATTGAAGACACCTGAACTGGAAAATGAGCCTTTCAGTCACTCTGCCTTAGCTCTTAGGTGAGGGATAAGGCTGGAGATTGTTCACCAAGAACATCTTTCTCATTCTCCAGAGTTTCACTTGTGGGACAGTGGGGATCAGCAGGGCAGGTCCTTCCAGGTCTTCTGTTCTCAGTGCCCAGGGTGTACTATCCTGGCTCCTTAAATTGCAGTATGACTCATATAGGCACATACTGGTTTCTTCTATGTGCCCTTGGCTTTCCACCTCAACCTGGAGCAGTAACTTCAGAAATCTGGGCTCAGTTGGGGGAAGAGAGGTATTTTGTAACCAAATTAAGACATCACTGACCACAAATGATGAAACGGGTTGAGACATGCAAAGTGTGTCCGTGCACGGGATGCAAATGAGGGAACAGAGTTTACCTAGAAGCTAAGAAGAAATGTTCCCTCCTGACCAAAAGAAATCATACTTCCATACAGAATTGGGTCAGTACTGGCTCAAGAGCTTTGCCAGAAAGCAGTAAAAATGCTTCTATACTGAAGAGCCACCAGAGCAGGTCACTCCAAGCCCCATCCAGCCTGGCCTTGAACCCCTCCAGGGATGGGGCAGCCACAGCTTCTCTGGGCAACCTGGGCCAGGCTCTCACCACCCTCACAGCAAAGAAGTTCTTCCTAATATATAACCTATAGATTTGTTTTTGCTGTGAACTCATGTTCCTCTCTGCCTCTTCTTAGTGACCTGGTCTGCGTGTTATATGAGGGTTGGCAGAAGCAAGGTGGGTGACTGAGCACCCATGGTGTCCTTGCAAGAGGGAGTTGTAACCACTGGGAAGAAAGAACGAAGTAATGTGCAGATGTTGGAAAACAGCATTAAGATTGTTGGGGAGACTAAAATGGCCTGATTACATCTTGCAGAACAGACATTTCCGAGCTGCTAAAAGAGGGATAACAGCTTAAACAGCCTTAAAAGCCCAAACCTTCTACCTACCAGCTGCTCACATGTATGGGAACCAGTCCTCAGGCCTGGGGACAGAACACTGTGGATAGAGACAGGCCTTTACAAACCCTTCCAGTACAAGGGAAGGGAAGAGGATGCTCAGCCTTGCCTGTGGGTACCATCACGGCCCCCTGCGTTGACCAGGCTGCCAGATACACGAGTCACAGCCACCAGCAGATGAGGACAAGGTGTTAGGCCACCCGGTGTGTGTCAGGAAGGGGAGCCTTGTCAGCTCTCTTGACTTCCAGCATCAGGTCGGCAAAATCACGTCAAGCCAACGCTCACAGCACCTCAGAGAGCCGAGCAGGCTGCTTCCTACGCGTTTGGCTTGTCTGATTTATCAAAGCTCCGGATTTAATGAGATCTGTTTGGCTGCCAAGCCCTTAATAAGCCAGGGCTCTTCCGCAGGCCTCCTCTTAAATTTCCACCACAAAGAGTTTATTCTCTGACGGCTTTAAGCTGACTGATAGGTGAGCAGCGCTCTCTGGGTGGCTGTCTGTCTTGTACCCTGACACATGACTGAACCCCTCTCTCTGTACATAGAAATATAGATATATATTTATCTATCTCAGCTCGCTCTTGACAGAGCACATTATCCTGAAGTTCTTCGGTAAATAACGTAACCACCAGCTGCTCACCACGCTCTTGTCTTAAGAATCAGCTGATTGTTAAATGAGTGCTGTAATTAATCACTCCAGAACTTTGGGGACATCTTATTTCTTCTGTCACATACACCAGCACAGCAATATTCACGCGTCAGACAGATGTTTATCCATGAGAGTTCACACAGGCACAGCTCCTCCTTTCAAAATGCACTCAGGAGAAAATAAGAAGCTTTGGGTTTTTTTTCCTCTCCCCTCACCTCTCAAACCCTTTTAGGAAGAGGGTTTTCTGCTGCAAAACGCTCATTGAAGCCCTGGTTTTGAGGCAATTAAGGCTACTCACAAGCCAAGTGAAAGGAATCACTAAAAGTCGTAGACCCAGGTTACTTCCAAAGACAGTAAAATCTTGGGTGAAAGTACTTGAAGAACAAAACACACATTCTTAAGACAGCAAGGACAAAAGGAGGAAAAAACTTCACATGGTCTCAAGAAGTTCAAGTATTTCAAAAGTGCTCAAAATCCTTAACTGGAAGAGTTTGAAGATGGCACAATGATGCTGGTATCCCACATGCTTAGAAAACCTCTCGATCTTTAGGTAAATACATGAGGAAGGCACTTCCAGGAAAACAAAACACCAAAACCAAACTATTTGAACCATGCTATATATATGCTATTAAGTTTCTTTTCCTCATTCAAAATTTAAAAAAAAAACAACCAAAAAAAAACCACCTGAAAAGAAAAGAGAAATTTTCTTACATGTTATGCTTTAAATATTTAAAGATCCCTGAGAAATGTTTACATTTACTTAAACACCCAGTAAAGATTACTGGCAAGCTTCCCCCAAATTCCTGTTTCCAGTGCAGGACATTTGTAAACTGAATCAATTCAATTTTCTCAAGAAGAGCAGAGATTAGGAGTTAACAGGGTTACTTTGTGAGGAAGTCTCTTTTGTCACCATTTTGGTCACCACTGGAGATGGTGGGACTGGAGTCTGAGAATCAGAAGGGCCATTCAGTGACAACCACGGCATAAAATCGTGGCTTCTCTTGCTGTGTAATAAAATCCCTTGAACTTTTAAATGGGTTAAAAGTGTATTTTGTGTGTAGTCTTGGCCTGAGAGTGTTTTGGACTCAGAGTCACATCACTTTGTTTGGCCATTTTGATTTCACAACCCATTTACGACTCTGAGTCTTTCCGTTCCAGATTGGAATATGGAAAACAATCTCGCTCTGTAAAATGCTTTGGTGATTAGAAATGGAAATAGATGCATTAACAGCTACCATCATATAATGGCAATATTAGTAACACACAATTTAATAAAAATTATGTAGAACTAATGAACATCTACTGTAGTATTTCTCAGCAGTAAACTTTTCCCCAACAGCTGTAGAAATATAAGCACTAATCGCACTTAGAAAAGGAAGACATTTAGATCATTGCATGAATTCCATCTTAATGAAATAACACATTATGGAAAAATTAAAATAATGTCCCAATTTTCCACGACTACACCAAACTGGGTAGGAAATAGGGAGTTCGACTCATTCAGCAAAATCCTAATGCTGCTGAAGTCAGGGGGAATTTTGACACTAACATAAGAACATGCATTCTTCCTTGATTATTCACTAAGATCCTTTCTGTTGCTTGGGCTTATTTGGACACTTTACTGTCAAACAAAACCAGTAAACAATGAAGTTTTAAAATTTTGGGGAAATAATAGCAGCCAATCTTATCAAACATTTCATCAATATGAAAATAATATGAAAACTTTGTATTACCATTTCTTTAGATCCATTTAAAAAAATCAACTAATCATTTCAATCTATTTAAGATCCCCTGTTCCCCAATATTTGGCTCTCCAGAGTGGCAAATCTCCAAAAAAGGTGTTAAGAAGTCATGGAATTATTCATCAGACCAAGCAGCAAATTCTAGTTGCCGTACAGAGAAAATGTATTTTAAAAAACATCCTGTTTTCCATTGCCCAGGGCTTGTAGTTTTCTGGAGCTTTTTCTGGAGATTTAGGGCTGCTTTACAGATGTGTTTGGAAAAGGAAAAAAAAAAACAACCAGGAGATTTAAAATTAATTTTTTAGACAGTAAGACAATATTTAAATTACTGTTTCTTCAAAAGGAATGCATTTGTGACTAAGTCACCACACAGTGAGATACTGATTTAATAAGCTTGATTTCATTTCAACTGCTTAAAATTATTTATCATAAAAGATTTTTGATTTTTACCAAGGAACAGCAATGACAGATGGGACTGTGAGACTTCTTCGTCTCCCAATTACGTTGGCTTTTGAATTAGGAGGGCTAGTGGCTCCACAAAGTCTTTGATCACAGCATAATAGAGGTTTAAAAAACTGGGAGAAACACAACGCTCAACTTTCTGCAAAACGATGCCAGGCCCAAAGGGCAAAGGCTGTCACTGTAAATATCAGGTGTCCCTGTGTTCTGCTTCTACTCTTTCATCTCTCTCTGCCATAATTGGGCCCAGTTCTGCTAGGAAGTGTTTTCATTCGCCCTTCAAACTTCCACGCTGTCAAGAAAATCATTAATATCATCATCTAATGCTTTTGTTCAACAATGACTATGGGTTTTTAGGACAAATGAATATGTTCAAATACATTAAGTGTAACTTTTAGATGCTTCAAGTAAACTAATAATAATATTAAGGTAGTGGGGGAATAAAAAATGTCAGCAGAAGGCAAAAAAGGTAAAAAAAGACCCAACAGCTGATTTGGAAACACAAAAGGTACATGGATGTTGTTGATTAGAAATGGCAAGAGGAAGGATGTCAAGTCCATTTTGTTAAGTAGGAAATAATAAATCATTATAGAATCACAGAATGGTTGGAGTTGGAAGGGACCTTGAAGATCATCAAATTCCAACCCCCTGCCCTGGGCAGGGACACCTCCCACCACATCAAGTTGCTCCAGGCCCCATCCAGCCTGGCCTTGAACCCCTCCAGGGATGGAGCATGCACAACTTCCCTGGGGCAACCTGTCCCAGTGTCTCACCACCCTCACACCAAAGAATTTCTTTCTGGTATCTAATCCAAATCTCCCCTCTTCCAATTTAAAGCTGTTACCCCTTGTCCTGTCACTCCACTCCCTGACCAAGAGTCCCTCTCCAGCTCTCCTGGAGNTTCCTTCTCCACAAGCAGCTGCAATCATTTTTGGCTGCTTTCAGCTTACCTTTAAAAAAGGTGTCTGTTCTCTCTTTGGAAGCTCTTCCTTGAGACAAAGATAATCGTCGTTCCTTTTCCAAGGCTAATGCTTGTTTAAAGCATTTCCATCTTTCTTTCCACGTGGTCCACGCACTGCCATGGCTTTGCAGCTCTCTCCAGCAGCCTGGACCAGGAGGTCTGCTCCCAGCCTATTCTGCAGCTGTGGAGAATTTGCTCTTATTTACTCAGCATTTTTCCTGTAACCCTTGCTGCCACCAGGAAAGATTCTGGTTATTTACACAAAAATTACCTGATTCATGTAATCCCCTGGGGAGTGTTGGGTTGGTTTTTGATTTCTACATCTTCATCTTGTATAGACAAGTACTTCCAGTGATCCTGAGGTCTGTGGTTTGGTGTCCTTTAGGAGAGCATGATGTGTTAAAAACACAGAAGCTGGGCTATTTGCCTGTTAGCTGAAAGTGTTGGGAATTCAATGATTTGGGGAACCAAAGTGGGCAAAAAAAACCCCTTCAGGATATTTGAGCATCTTCTACAGTGAGCAGTGTGGCTGGGGAAAGGTCACAGAAGGTACAGCATCATCCCCACGCAAAGCAGACAGGTATTTCCCTAGGAAACACATCTTCAGAGTAGCACTTCTGCAGGAGATAGTTCTGAAAGCAGGACAGATAAAATAAAAGGGTTAATATTATTTATATATATATATATATATAAAATATTGCTCCCTGAGTAAATGAGCTACTGGGATTGTTCATCCATATACAGATAGTTTTTAGACTGCCATGTCCCTCACAGCAGCTTCATTCCACCCGTGGAAAAGCATCTCACACTTTTTGTAGCACCATCAATGATGAACAACACTTGGTTAAAACCAAAATAGTAAATAGATAAATCAAACAAGCTGGGTGACAATGTGGTATTTGATAACATGAGAAGGCGTGGTGTCCAAACATACATTCCCACATTGTAAACCCCCCCCAGATCTGTCTGCAGAATCAAAAAAGACAAAAAAAAAGCTGAATGGACTTCAAAGGCTCTAAACATTTTAGCTAATCATTTAACAGTCTTCTTACAATTTTAATGAAAAACATAATTTACCACAATTACGGCTTAATTACTTCACCCCCAGCATACTCTCTTCTACGATAGCTATCAGATCTCATTATTTCCTTTCCATTTGAGTTTAATGAGAGGAAAAAAAAACCCCACCAGGAACTGGGGCAACGTAGTTGCTAGAGTAAATCTAGCTACAGCAGAGTAACACAGCTGAGCCTTTATGAGGCATCTACTGGGGCACCACTAGCTTAACTTGGGGAAATTTTTACTTTGGAAAAAATCCAGAAATCTAAGTGGAAATAAAGACTCCCTCAAATACCTCTATGTTTTCACCATGGTGGATCTAAACCTCCCTTTCACCCCATGAACACCAAGGGGGCTGCAAATGGAAAGCAGCAGAGCACACCATTTGGGAGCCGAAAATAAAGCGGACTTGGATGTTACAAACCCCCTAAGAAAAAATTTAAATCACAACTAGAGGAAAACAATGTGGTATCCTCAGAGGTCTCAGTCATACAGCGTCCTGATAAAATTGCTGTTCAGGAATTTTCTGCCAGATCTGGGTTTGTTTTTTTTTTAAACCATTGGAACTGCTCAAACTTCCTGATATTTTCACTAGAATAAATCAAATGAAATGATGGATTTTAAACGACAGGACCGTGAATCTGTCTCTGCTTTTGATGCTGTGTTTTCCTCAGCGTGCTTCAGCATTCCCTCTGGCCCCTGGCTTAGAAGACAACTCTGATCCAGCAGCGACCCACGTCCTGTGGCTGCAGATGCACCAGCAGAGACACAGCCCCCAGTGGTCACCATGAACTGCTCCTTTCTGGAGACAAGGCAGCAACAAGGATGCAAATTAACGATGTAATTACCACACAGGAAGCATTTTCAAAGAAGCTTAGGGAGGCAGCAAGAAGAGTATTAAGCTCAAAATGACAGTGTGAGCTGTTCTGCTTCGTGACTGCCTTGAGTGTGTGGTTTTTATAGAAAAACATCAAACGGAGCTTCACCACGTCCTCCTCTTCTTGTTCCCTCCCTGCTGAAATACTAGCACTTTCTATCAGAGCCAAACCCCAGTTTTGACCCTGCAGCAGTCATCAGTAAGTCTGCTAAAGAAGATTTTGTTTGCAGCACAAAACTCTTCACATTGATGATCTCTCTGACTTGAGGGGCCAAAGGACTTAGATTTCAGGGTACCCACCCACACCTTGTCTTCAGAACATTGATTTCACATTCTTAGGGCCTGGAGAATAAATCTGATGGGGAGTGATTGAGGGAGCTGGGACTGTTTAGTTTGAGGAACAGGAGAAATTCTTCAGAAATTACTCAGGCTTATTCAGGAGTCCTGAGAGCAGCTTAAAGATCTGGACATTTTTCTAAAACTTTTTAGGATTTCTTTACCTGTCTTTTGCTGTCAAAACCATTTGGATAAATATATCCAAGGTTTTGCCTTACAAACTGAAAAATCAGTTGTTTTGAAAAAAAATTTTAAAAAAATAAATAATAATGAGACCTTCATCTTGGTGTAAAAACCCAGAAGCTGAAATTTCAGAACAACACATGCAATAAATAGTTGTATGAAAATAATACGTGGAAATATGATATCACACAGTTCCCAGAACCTCTGTCATCTGGAATATGGTTGGCTTTCCATCATTCTCCTTTCCTCCAGGTGAACAAACAATAGCAGTGTCAGACTACTAGTTTACCCAAGATAACATTACGTTCCAATTTCAGACCCACATCCCAGCTCCGGACTAGAAATTACTTCCAAATGCAAACCCATCACTTCATTCAAAGACATAAAAGTTGTAGATGTGCTTCTCTCCCCAAGGAGGACACAAGAGGGTCTCTTCAGTGTCATCCCCAAGGCTTTTCCAGGGGAAAAAAAAACAACTGGATTTGGAACATCCAAATTCAGCTCAGATTCTCCTTGTCCAGGAATTGCACTGGGTTACCTGAGGGAATAGGCAACCGAATCCATTGCCACCGGCTCCTTCACTGACCTCCATAAATTATGGAATGGTTAGAGTTGGAAGGGACCTTAAAGATCATCCAGTTCCACCCCCCTGCCCTGGGCAGGGACACCTCCCACCACACCAGGTTGCTCCAAGCCACATCCAGCCTGGCCTTGAACACCTCCAGGGATGGGGCAGCCACAGCTTCTCTGGGCAACCTGGGCCAGGCTCTCACCACCCTCACAGCACAGAGAGTCTTCCTGAGATCTCATCTCCATCTGCTCACTCCTCATCCTATCTCTCCCCAACCTGATCAAGAGTCCCTCCCCATCTCCCCTGGAGCCTTTTTAGAGACTGGAATCTTAATCTTTACACCTGGTTTCTTTTCCTGCCAGGAAAGCCTTAGCAATTTCCAGGGCATTCCCACCAGCTGGGCTTTCCTGACAGCATTCATTAGCAGGTAATTTGCTGGTTGCTCTGAAGGACCCCGTTCTCTTCTGTGGTTTAAAGATCTCTAACACACACCTGCTGTGGCTAATTGAATTGTGCTAATTCTTGCTGCAGCTACTTCCATTGCAGGATGGTCGCATCCTTTTAAAGGAACAATTAAAAAGCATCCCTTCCCACTTGCAGATTAACAAAACCAGCCAGTTTTTAACCCAGCTACACCCAGTGTCCCAGGCTGGAATCACACAAGTCTTAATGCTTGGAGGCTTCCAGCAGGTTGCTGGGGTTTGTAATTTTGGGTTTTTTTTTTTCACTGCCACTGTTTATTATTTAAGATTGAGCTTTGGAATTACAACATTCCATCTTCCCAGTCCGAGTGCTGAATGTTTATGTCTTTTGTGTGCAAGCTGTGTTCTCTGTGATGCTTCATAGCATTTTTATTCGAGAACCACCACATCTTTGGGGAAAAACAAAAAACCCAACCAACCAAACAAAAAAAGGCAATTTTAGCAGTGCCTTTGGTTGATGTCCAGTCTTTATATCAATTAGCCTAAACTTTTCTTTTTTTTTTTTTCCTGCCATTTGGTGTTTTGGGGAGAAATCAGTGTGTTGGACTTTTTGCAGTTGTTCCACAGGCCACTTCCCAATACTGCACAGATCCACGGAGGCTCCCTGAAGACAGCCTGAGGGATTTTCCTCTGCCAGAGCTGAACCCTGAACCAGGCAAACCTACCCTTGCCAATACAAAACCTGTGCTAGACCCCAGAAAAGCAAGCCCTTGCTGAAGCCCCTCCAAATAAAGAATATATTTCCATTTCCTTTTATGCAGCTACTCATGCCTGATGCAGCAGAAACTCCTCCACTGCCTCCAGAGAAGATATAGCCTCAGTGGGCACCTGATGTAGGTCTGAGCCAGCACTGTGCCCTCATGGCCAAGAAGGCCAATGGCATCCTGGGGTTTATTGGAAGGAGGGTGGTTAGTAGGTTGAGAGAGGTTCTCCTCTCTCTCTACTCTGCCCTGGTGAGACCCCATCTGGAATATGGTGTCCAGTTCTGGGCTCCTCAGTTCCAGAAGGACAGGGAACTGCTGGAGAGAGTCCAGGGCAGGGCTACCAAGAGGATGAAGGGAGTGGAGCATCTCCCACAGGAGGAAAGGCTGAGGGAGCTGGGTCTCTTGAGCTTGGAGAAGAGGAGACTGAGGGGTGACCTCATGAATGGTTATAAATCTGTAAAGGGTGAGTGTCAGGAGGATGGAGCCAGGCTCTTCTCAGTGACACCCAATGACAGGACAAGGGGCAATGGGTGCAAGCTGGAACAGAGGAGGTTCCACTTCAATAGGAGGAAAAACTTCTTCATGGTGAGGGTGAGGGAACCCTGGCAGGGGCTGCCCAGGGAGGTGGTGGAGTCTCCTTCTCTGGAGACATTCCAACCGCGCCTGGAGGCGTTCCTGTGTGACCTGCTCTGGGTGTTCCTGCTCCAGCAGGGGGATTGGACTGGAGGAGCTTTCAAGGTCCCTTCCAATCCCTGATATTCTGGGATTCTGTGAAGTTGGAGTGCTAATTTCTTGGATGACTCTGTAGACACTCCAAGTTCTGTAGCCGAGACTGCTGCAGCTGAACTCCTGGGGTACAACGAGCTCAAGTCTTTGCCTCCTGTGCACCATCCCTAATCACAAGGAAAAGTGGAATGTAATGAAGAAGAACACGATCATTTATTTAGATTAGCCAGCAAAGTGACAAGTATGAGCTTCCTTGGAGTGGAGAAGGGCTCACTTCTTGCCAGGACATGGAGATCCTGACCACTGCTCTTCAAGGTTCTGGTGAGTCACACTGGTGGGGTTTGTTTTTCCAGCAAGTAATAGTTTATTTAATAAAGTTATGGCAGCACCATGTATTTTAGTGGTCCCACATTTCCCAGCTTCTGCTGTTTCCTCTCTCCCAAAGTCCCATTCAGGCTTGGAAAAGGAACTAATTGCCATCCTCCTGTTAGGAGGTGCAATGGGGCTTGCCAGGTTCACTCGAGTTCTGCTACTTCCACCAAAAAACAGCCTCAAAAGAGCAAAGCGAGGAGGCTCTGGAATCCCCATCACCTGCTCACACACAGCTGCAAACTAGTGTCAAGGCAGAAGGTGCTGCCAGAATTGAGAAGTTGTACCGTTCCATCATAGCTGAAGAACTTCACCTCAGTGCTAGGGAAAATATAAGAACCTCAGGGGGAGCGGAGAAGAAAAGGAGTCGGGGGGTGAGGGGAACAGTTAAGGAGGAGAAATTTGGCTGCAATGGAGTAAAAACTGAAAATAAGTAAAAAATAAATTCCTACCTTTGGCAGGGGAGGCTGAGCTGAGGAAATCATTGCTCTGACATGCCATCTTCACTGCTGCTTGCTGTCAAAACATCAAGATTCCAGAAATTATTTCCCTTCACAAGGAGACAGAGAAATTGCATTTTGGTTTTGTTTCCGTCCATAACTCAAAATAATGGGCCTGTCAGGCCAGGAGCTGCTTTTAGTTCTATTTTGCTTCCTTTCTGCTCTCTTCTTCGCTCCTCTCTCTTACCCATGAGATCCCACTGCAAACACTTCTGTGAAGGGCTGTGGGGGCACAGGGGTTGGGCACTCTGGTTTGGTTCCCAGGGAAACAATAATAAATTTGGCAAGGCAGGCTAAAATACCCATTTCTGTTCCAAACAGCACCAGGAGTTCAGGGAGAGCTGCTGCTGAAAAGAAGGGGGATACCATGGGGCCAACATTTCTCAGACTCCACAGAAGAGATTGAACAACTGTGCTGAGGAACTTGTGAAAGATTTGGGAAAGTAATGTAATTCTTTACGAAGTTCTCCCTGGAAAAAGAAAGCAACCTGTTTCTTATTGACTGCCTTTTTGTTTGTTTTTTAGCTTTTAATGCTGAAACATTTGCTGATTTTCCACATTCTTGATTTTTCTTTTCAGTCCTTTTGCCCCCTTTTTTGACACTAGGTTCACAACATGAGCCTTCTGTGAGGTTTTCCACTTGCCACAGAGAGAGAAGATGAGCCAACCTCATGGAGCAGACACTCCTGGTTAAAGAAGCTGGGCTTTCCCTCTCTGGTGGGGGCAGTGGATACAGACCACCAGGGTGGTAGGAAGCCATGGCCATCAGCCTGTACTGCTCCTGGGCCAGGGAAGGGGCAGGTCTTTCTGCTTCTTAAACTGTGTTTTCCCACCATGGAAGCAATCAAATGGAAGTGTGTATGCTATACCAATATTACAAGGGTCCATCAGCATTTATTCTCCCCCTGAATACTAGAAAAGTAGCTTGTGCTCCAGGAATTTTAATTTTCTTTCCTCTTTTTACCTCTGGACCATCACCCCATGTTTGCATTTCCACCTCCACACGTAGGATTTCACACTTACGTGCGACAAAGCCTTTCTCTGAGAACGACTAAATCACCTGATCTCTGTGGCAACTTGCCTTATGGGACCACTAATTAACTGACATCTGGGATTTATAGAGAATTGGCACAAGTTATATTTCTTTCCTAGAAAAAAAATAGCATCTCCCAAGCCATCCTTTTGCCAGAAAAGGCTGCCAACTCTTCAACCTCACAGCCTCTTCAACTGGAGATAGAAGAAGTCCTCTAGGACACAGAACTGGTCAACTTAATGGCATGGCCTTCAATGAGGCCAAGTGCCAGGTCCTGCACTTGGGCCACACCAACCCCATGGATGGCTACAGGCTTGGGGCAGTGTGGCTGGAGCTGCCTGGCAGAAAAGGACCTGGGGGTGCTGGTCCACAAGGGGCTGAACATGAGCCAGCAGTGTGCCCAGGTGGCCAAGAAGGCCAAGGGCATCCTGGCTTGCATAAAGAATAGTGTGACCAGCAGAAGTAGGGAGGTGATTGTCCCCCTGTGCTCAGCATCAGGGAGGCCACACCTTGAGTCTGGTGTCCAGTTCTGGGCACCTCAGCACAAGAGAGATCTGGAGGTGCTGGAGCGAGTGCAGAGGAGGGACACGAAACTGGTGAAAGGCCTGGAGAATAAAGCGTTCTCAATCCTTCAATAAGGATTGAGGGAGTTGGGATTGTTTAGTTTGAGGAAGAGGAGGCTGAGGGGAGACCTCATCCCTCTCTACAGCTGCTTGAAAGGGCATTGCAGAGAGGTTGGTGCTGTTCTCTTCTCACGGGCAATGAGCGACAGAACAAGAGGGAATGGCTGCAAGCTGCAGCAGGGTAGGGTTAGGCTGGACATGAGGAAAAAGTTTTTCCCAGCAAGAGTGGTCAGTCAGTGGAATCAGCTGCCCAGGGAGGGGGTGGAGTCCCCATCCCTGACTGTGTTTCAGAGTAGATTGGATGTGGTGTTGAGGGATCTGGTGTAGGGGAGAACTTGTAGAGGAGGGCTGATGGTTGGACTGGATGATCCCAAGGGTCTCTGCCAACCTAAATGATTCTATGATTCTATGATTCTAACTTTTCTTGACCAGAAATCAAGGAAAAAAAAGATCCCGTACTATATTTTGCAACACAGCTGACTGTTCTCAACAAGGGGCTGGTCCAGACCTCGTTACCAGTTACCTACACCCTGTAGGTTTGTTTTGCAAATGAAATATCCCAACCCTTCTACGAGGTAACTTCCAACTGAGAAAACAACGAGCCTCAGACCTTCATTAAGCAGCGCGGGGCTAAGCACTGCTTTTTCTTCCTTGGCTCCTACTGTGAGGCAGCTGTCTGGCAGGGAGAGCAGGACAAAGTGGATGAAAAGAGGCCAGAAATGTTTGCTCCCACTCCAGCCACTCCTGAAGGACAGCTTTAACAGGCAAATGAAACGGCGAGTTTGAACGCAAGCCCGGTTTGGTCCTTTGTTTGAAATGAATGTATTTAGTGACCTGCCAAGACTGTTCAGGAAGGCATGTTGTTGTTAAAAAAACATTAAAAAACCAAAAGAGTGCGAAGAAACATAAACCTGAAAACATACCCACTGATGCTGTTGCTTCTGCAGAGGGTTTTGTCTCAATCTCTCACATCTGTCTTTCCTTGACTGGGAGGTGAACTCGAGTCAGATCTGGAAATGCTGTGGGAGTTGCAAAGAGTACGAAAACACCTGCTGAGATAAGGAAAACAGCCCAAAAAGTGCCTGCCTGTGGGCATCAGATGTTGTACAATCCATGATTCCAGAGCACTTTGTCATCCATTAAAAGTCCTTTTATCTGCATCAACTGAACTTGCTGGAATTTTCTCGGGAAAATCTCTCTCCTTCTCTGCACTTTTAATTGTCACGTACAGACGTAAAGGAATCCTCTTCAATTAAGAGTGTTGGCTTCTGATTGACAACACCACAGTCCACGAGCAGTCATTTCATCAGCCCACACAGCAGTTATAGAATCCTTTGCTTTTCACAGCAATCCCTGCAAAGAGTTTTAAGAGGTATCCTTCATGGGATTATTTTTTTTTCTTTTTTGAGAGTTGTGACTTATAGGACCTTTATTGATAGGACCTATATTTATTTTAATTCATTCCTGGCATTTCCTTCTCCTTCCATTTTTTGGTCAGTATCTGCTTCCTTCCCACCCTCACGTAAAGTACGTTAGCAATGTTTCATTCAGCTTTTCTACTGGGGGTCGTATTTGCAGTATCTTCAAAGTACTTCATTTTCACTCAGAACAAGATAAACTGCTCCAATATTTCAGGAGCATCCTGCCTGTTATGCTCTTTCTCCTGAGAGGACTGTGTATTTTCCCTTGTGACTCTGAGGAAGGTAGAAGGTGCCCAAGGCTGGTTCCCTGGTTTTACTTGGCAGCTGTTCAACACCGGTGGCAGAACAAACACACACAGAGAAACAAATGCAAACATTATTTTCAGTAATGCTATTTGCTCCTTTTAGTCACTTTATACCACCACTGCCTTCTGTGTTGCCAATAAAAGAAAACAGTAGACTATACTGTCTGTGTTGACTTCACGAGAAAGCAGGATTGTCTAGGGGAATCACAGTGCCAGGAGGAAAACTGCAACTTAACTCATGTAATCCCATGAAGTCCTCCCTCACCCATAGAATTTCATTGGAAAAAAAAAAAAGCTAAGATGGCACATTAAGGAACCCAAGAAATTATGGTTCTGATCTTGGAGAATCCAATGATTAACAGATTAAATTAAAGTCCTTCAACCTTTCCTCATAAGGGAGATGCTCCAGGTCCCTCATCATCTTTGTGGTCCCCTGTTGTACCATCTCCAGCAGTTCCCTGACCTTCTGGAACTGGGGAGCGCAGAACTGGACCCAGTGCTCCAGATGGGGCCTCACCAGGGCAGAGCAGAAGCATAACGGAGGGGAGAAGGGGCAGTCATGCTTAAGCAGCCATTCATCTGTGGCTGGGTATAGTCACCATAGGGAGCAGATATAGGGTCTGTATCAAGCAAATTTAAGGCCTATATTCAAGAAGTCAGTGAGATGTGGTGTGGAGGGATCTGGTGTAGGGGAGAACTTTGTAGAGTGGGGCTGATGGTTGGACTCCACGATCCCAAGGGTTTCTTCCAACCTGAATGATTCTATGATTTATGGGATACATGAATGTGGGTGTGCTTCTAAATCTGGGGGGAAGAGGGAGGGCACAGCGCATTTCAGTAGAGAAATTCAACCCCAACTCCTTCAGTGGTACGAAGAGGATGGGAACACGAGTGCCGAGGGAGATTTTGTCAGCACAGGACACCTCATTTCCGTTGAGAGGGAACATTTTAAGTGGGATATTGCCATATGATAGACTGCACAACCCAGGGGGGTGGCCATGGGGAGCCCACATGGAAGCCAAGGGCAAAACCCTCCCACTCATCCTGGTCTGTGCAAAGAAAGAGCGCAATTTCCCCTGCTGCGTAATGGGCACCTTTTGCTTTGGAAGCAAATTCCCAGCAGGCAAATTACTGAATAAACATCTCGTAAGAGAAAATATCCTTGCATTGTTTCAAGGAAAATATTTGTTCTGGAGGAATGTTTCTTTAATCTAAAAGAAATTAAAGCCGTTAAATCCTCCCGCACGAGTCGTCGCAAAAGCAGCACAAATCCTTCATCAATTTTTCATCAGGGCAGAAAGCACAGCGAGAGCCCCAACTCTCTCTCCACCTGGTACTGAAACAAATATATACATACATAGATATATATGTCTAAATTCAAAAAATCAGCTGACTTCAGTACTCCCCACAGCCTTCATTTTCAGACTGTCGCTTCAAACGCTTCAGGCAGGATGATACAACCTTGACATAAAAGAGAAATATCACCCCTTTTGTGGATATTTTCCTGTTCTTTACCTTACTGTGTCTCAATAGGAAATGTAAGAGCAAAACTGGGCTTCTGCAGTTAGGGCAGAGACACTGTCAGTAGGTTTAGGTTGCTAAGTTTGAAGGATGAAGGATCACCAAGGTGTTTGGAAAGCCACGTTCTGCTGTGGGGGACACGTCAGGGAGCAACCTCAGCCCAAGCCACGTATGGTTGTACAGCACTTCTCATCATCTCATATAGATGTAGACCATCTCATTGGTCTACATAAGATGAACTTCAGTCTCAGAATCACTGCAAAAGACCCCTGAAGACCACCCAGTCCAACACCTCTGCTCAGAGCAGAGTTGCCCAAAGCAGGTTGCCCAGGGCTGCATCTAGACCAATTCCAAGTATCCAAGCATGGAGGCTCCACAACCTCTCTGGGCGAATTCTTCTCGTATTTGACCACCCTTACCTCTTTCTTACAGCCATCAGGCTGTTTAAACATGATTTTCTCCTTGGTAAATCCACCCTGACTGCTCTCAAACACCTGATTTTCCTTCATACATTTGGAAACAGCTCCCAGGAGGATTTGGCCTGTTTAGACTTGTGAAAGGAGAAGACAGCTCTTTTACTGTGGGCATAAGATTTGCAAACCATGAAAGCTGATCCCGGACTTTGTCTGTTTTAACATCCTTCCTGAAAACAGCAATGAGAACAAGTTTGTCCAGAGAAAAACTTTGGAGTATAGGAGCTGAAATGGGAGAGAAAAAAAAAAATCTTTAAATTGTAGCTATTTTCACATGAAGCCTTGGTGTCCACGCTCCTGTTACTGTCAGTGGGGACCTCATTTGGATTGCCCAAAAGCAGGTGCTCAGTGCTATTCAAGATGACCTGAGCATGCCCATGAGCATAGATCACAGAATCACAGAATGACATGGGGTTGGAAGGGACCTCTGGAGATCATCCAGTCCAAGCCCCTGCCAGAGCAGGGTCACCCAGAGCAGGTCCTAAAGGAATGTCTGCAGGAGGGTTTGGAATATCTCCAGAGACAGAGACTCCACCACCTCTCTGGGCAGCCTCTGCCAGGGCTCTGACACCCTCACAGTCAATAAATTCCTCCTCATGTTTAATCTGGTAGATGAGAACTCTATAGAAGACCTACACCCTTTCAGAGCAGCAGATGGAGAGTAGTTAGGATACCCTGGAGCATCTCAGATGGCACCAGGTACTGAGATTTGGGTGACTGAACCCCACCCACAACTTCCACTGCCCACGGAGCACACCACAAACACTGGCACTTTCTCTTGCAAAGCAGAGATGTCTCTCTCACTTCTAGCATGAGAGCCAACAGGACAGGATAGGAAGGGGAAGAGCCAGGATACGAACAGGACAGCCAAGTACAGCATTTTCCTTAGGCTTCACAAGCTGGCTGTCAAACCCGTCCAATTTATACTTTTTCTCCACTCCCAGTTTTAAATGTTTCAAAATGTCTCTATTAAAGCTCTTAAGGGGAAAAAATTTGGTCTTCATAATTAACAAGACAAATGTGCTGCATCTTTCAAATTAAATATGAAATGGAAGCCATGGCTGTAGTGTTTTTTTTTCTGCAGGAATATCGCAGCTCCAATTTTGTCAGATCTGCCTGAAATTCTACTTCCCTCCTTGTTTAGCAGCCAGCCAAGGTCTAAGGATTATATCTGAGTCTAGTTTAACACCAGCCCCAAAGGTGATAAAACCCAGTTTGCTAGGAAGAGGGAAAAACTCATCTGAATAACAGAAATTCACACATCTATTTCAAAAAACCCGAATTCACTCGCCTCCATATGTTATTTTGTATTTAGAAATTGAAATGGGAACGTTGCATGTAAGGGCTGATGTAGATAAATTATTTGTGTGCTCAGCAATCCCATGAAGACTAAGGGAAATCAATTCAATAGGAGCAGGAATGAAATGCACGAGGGAAGCGGTAGGTATTGATGTAAAACAGTTCGGTGCTCACTCAAGCGCTTCTCTTACCAGGAGTCAGCAGGGAGAATACATTTCTCTCCATCCTCTGCAGCTCAGCAATAGAGTGGGAATTAAACTGGGGTGGAGCCTTGGAGACACATGTCACTGGTAGATTTTGGGAAGCGGGAGATACCGAGACACAGCCCACTTTTAGAAAATACTCAGATGTGCTGAAAGGTTAAAATGATGGGGGCTCAAAAATGGTTTTAAAAGGGCTCTAAGCCTCTCAGTACTGAAGATTGTACAACTCACCTGACGGGCTTTTAGGGCAGGGTTAGTATTTGGTATCAAACAGTTCAGCAAAGCACTTACTTTGCAGTTTCTACTTTGCCAAAACCCTCTTTTCCAGCATATTTAGATGCAGCACGACCTGCCATGCTCTGGGGACCATCTTCAGCCTCAGATTCTGTGCCAGGGGAAATGCCAGAGTAGGGGGAATACAAAGAGTTGCCGCCTGCACTCACCTTTGGCAGCAAGGCTGCAGTGACACAGAGCAGCACATGGACACCTCCCTCCTTCCCGGCTCCAGAAAGTCCCAGCATCAGGACCTGCAGATCAGGGGAAGACGCTGGAACATGGTGAAGGTGGGGCAACCATCGAAGAGGAAAGCAGGACCTAACATGAAGAGGTGAACAAATCCATTTGATGTTGTTTTCTTCCTTCTTATTGTCTTAGAATCATAGCATTGTAGAATTGCCCAGGTTGGAAGGGACCTTTCAGACCATCTAGTCCAACCATCATCCTACCACTGACAAAACCCATTACTAAACCATATCTCTAAGCATATCTATATCTGTATCTATGTTTACTCAACTTTTAAATACCTCCAGGGATGGTGACTCCACCACTTCCCCGGGCAGCCTGTTCCAAGGCTTAATAACCCTTTCAGTGTAAAAATTCTTCCTAATATCCAGCCTAAACCTCCCCTGGCACAACTTGAAGCTGTTTCCTCTTGTTCTCTCATCCATTCCTTGGGAGAAGAGACCAAGAGACCCACCCCACCTCTCTGCATCCTCCTTTCAGGAAGGTGTAGACACCTATAAAGTCTCCCCTCAGCCTTCTTTTCTTCCAGGCACTTATTTTTAACTCGTGCTTCTCCAGAGCAAAATCATTCACCAGTCCTTTCCCCCATGTCCTCTAATCTATGGATTAAATTTTCACTCAAAGAAAAATAAAATAAAATAAAATAAAATAAAATAAAATAAAATAAAATAAAATAAAATAAAATAAAATAAAATAAAATAAAATAAAATAAAATAAAATAAAGTTAAGGCAAGGGGAGATAATTAAGGCGTATCTGACCTGAGATCACCTTCTACAAAAATTGCCATGGGGTTGCAAATGATTTTTATTTAGTCCAAGAAAAGCTAGTATTTCCATCAGTTTGCTGGTCACTAGTTTAATGCCTTTCTGCTTAACCTTGGAATTTCTTTTCCGAAGTGCTGTGCTTGCAAAAAACACACCAGTGAGAAACAGGATAGTTTAAAGGACTGTCTTTCTGAGGAGCCCATTGCTGATTGCAGTTATGTTATTCTGATATGGCAGGGCACCAAATCCTAAGAGAGAAGAGTTTTAATTAAGGAGGAGAGAGCACTTATTCCCCACTGGAGACAATCCTGACAGAAAGGTCTGTGGTTTCCACCGGGGCCAAGTTTCTGGCACAGAGAGATCTCGCCTTTTAAGCCTCCGCAGTTTCCTTAGTGAGTACCTGAAACAGGCTCGGGAGCAGTGCTGGGNAGAGACCCAGCTCCCTCAGCCTTTCCTCCTATGGGAGATGCCCCACTCCCTTCATCATCTTTGTGGCTCTGTGCTGGTCAGGAAAAAGACTCTGTGGGCAGAGCCAAGCAGCCCTGCTTCTGAGGAGTGATTCAGATGGGGTTTAGCAAACAAGAGGAAACACAATGACTGTACTGCTGACTGGAGGGCTGGGTCGGTGCAGCCCTTTGCTTCTGGTGCAGTAGCAGAGGAGAGCTCACAGACCTCGGCCAAAGCTCTGCTAGGCACTCTGCAAGCTCACAGGTCTACAGTCTGCTTATTGTTTGGGGTTTTTTCCTCTGCTGAGCATACCAAATTTGATGTATTACTATATTTCATTTTAAATTTAAAGTCACGTTCTACAGCTTTGGTACTGCTGTTTTAATACAGCACAGCAAGTGGAAATTTCATGGAACCATAGAATGGTTTGGGTTGGAAGGGACCTGAAAGATCATCCCTGGGCAGGGACACCTCCCACCAGAGCAGGTTGCCCCATCCAGCCTGGCCTTGAACCCCTCCAGGGATGGGGCAGCCACAGCTTCTCTGGGCAACCTGGGCCAGGCTCTCACCACCCTCACTAGCACAGAATCTCTTCCTGAGATCTCTTCTAAATCTAAATCTAATAAAAATGTCCCCTCTTTCAGTATAAAACCATTACCCCTCATCCTATGTCTCCCCTCCCTGATCAAGAGTCCCTCCCTACTTCTCCTGGAGCCCCTTTAGGGACTGGAAGGATCTATAAGTTCTCCCTGGAGCCTTCTCTTCTCCAGGTTGAACACCCCCACTTCTCTCAGCCTGTCCTCACCAGCAGAGGAGCTCCAGCCCTCTGGGCATCTTTGTGGCCTCCTCTGGACTCATTCCAACAGGTCCATCTCCTTCCTTCCATGACCAGGTCCATGTGCCAAGGACTCCAGAGCTGGTCACAGTACCAGCTGGGTTTGAAGGACTGCTTGAATCGTTTCCCTCAGTTAGTGCAGGATAACCAGTTGCCCTTCCCTCTCTGCCTGTGACAAGGAGGAAGCTGTAGCAATGCAGATGCTACGGCATCTCACCAGATGATCGGCATCTCGCCGCGATCTGGAGGTGCCCACAGGTGCAGCAGCAGCCCTCGAGCAGTTCTTCCCTTCTAAAACAATATTATGCCATGCAGAGACGTGCTGAAAGTGGCCAGTACAATTTCATGCATATATAAACAGGCAGGAGGAATTCTGTCTCGTAACAAGAGGGGAATAGAAATAGCTCCACCTCTTGCAACGAGCGGTTACAGCCCCGGAGCCGCCAGCTCCTGCATTTTAACTGTGGGATAATCGTGATCTTCAGTAACAAGGACCTTGTAAGTGATATCACAGCTGTTATCATTAGGAAAAGGATTCATGACAGTGTAACTCTATTGTGACATGATAAAAGAGGGTGGGTGGGGTTTTTTTTTTCCTCTTACAAGGAAGAACTATAAATATAGAAGGCTGTCCTCATGATTTATTCCGTTTGAGGGCTCACCATGTTCTGCAAAGAACTTACTTTAAACTGCCAGTCTTCAGATTTTGTGCACACTTTATTTTAACTGTTTGAAACGTGTAAAAGCAAATGTAGCATAAGCTTTAAGCTACAATTCACGGTAAAGTCAACTTCCTCTAACTACTCATTGAGTTCCTGAAGCTGGTTCAAGTGTGATGGATGTTTCTCTCAACTCCTGTTAAATTTTATTCACGTTATACCGGGGAAGAAGAAAAGTAGAATGTAATTTGTGTCCCAGCATAAACTTTATGGATGCTGGAATTTAACAGCTAGGGGACAGAACTGAGCAGAATTCCGGGAATATAAGCTGATACCCTTTGTCTGCCGAGCTCGCTGTCCACGATGGAAACAGCATCCCTGCTTTGTAACAAATCAGTTCTGAAAAACAATATCATAGAATCATTTAGGTTGGAAGAGACCCTTGGGATCATGGAGTCCAACCATCAGCCCCACTCTACAAGTTCTCCCCTACAACAGATCCCTCAACACCACATCCAATCCACTCTGAAACACAGTCAGGGATGGGGACTCCACCACCTCCCTGGGCAGCTGATTCCACTGACTGACCACTCTCTCTGGGAAAAACCTTTTCCTAATGTCCAGCCTAACCCTACCCTGCTGCAGCTTGCAGCCATTCCCTCTCCTTCTATCGCTCATTGCCCGTGAGAAGAGACCAGCACCAACCTCTCTGCAATGGCCTTTCAAGCAGTTGTAGAGAGGGATGAGGTCTCCCCTCAGCCTCCTCTTCCTCAAACTAAACAATCCCAGCTCCCTCAATCAATCCTCATAAGACTTATATGTTTGTGATAAGTTCATGGAAATCCTCCCTGAAGTTTCATTGTGATACTGTGCTCACCTCCATGTTTTGGGGCCAGTTATTGGAAATGACTGTCAGTCCCATACTACAAAAGTGAAAGCAGAGCCTCATATATTACATTAAGAGTCATGGGTAATGAACAACAGCATTCCCCAGTAATTAAATTGGGACACAATTCCCTTTGTCTCATCAGCCAGACTCTCCTTTGGAAAAGCCCCAATCACAGACTCTGATTTAATGTAGTCCAGAAGCTGGGACCAGCAGTGCTGGGACCTGACTTCTCATTCATCAAATGTCAAGAGCTCGGGGCTACGCAGACTGAAGTGGAAGTTTGCAATCTAGGGAGATTTCACCTGCTGGGGTGTTGGGTAATTAATAACAGGGGCTGACAGCTGAGGTGAATTGTTCTGGATCCATGTTATGGTTTTTATAGGAAGCACTGCTCGGAATCTTGGAAAACATGAGGGATTTTATAGGTCACACCTAATGAAGTTGTCCATTACTGCTAACAGCAAATAAATCAGGAGTCATTTATAGAATAATAAAATCATAGAATGGTTAGAGTTGGAAGGAACCTTAAAGATCATCCAGTTCTAACCCCCCTGGCCTGGGCAGGGACACCTCCCACCAGCCCAGGTTGCTCCAAGCCCCATCCAGCCTGGCCTCGAACACCACCAGGGATGAGGCTTCCACAACTGGGCAACCTGGGCCAGCGTCTCACCACCCTCACACCAAAGAATTTCTTTCTAGTATCTAACCTAAATCTCCCCTGTTTCAATTTAAAACCATTTACAACCCAAATAAGTAAATTAGGGCAAATAGAAGGATTAGCAAACAGTTCATTATCTGGAATGTGTTAGAGGGAATCACAGGCAACCCGAGAGCATGGACAAGGCAGAGAATTCTGATCTCTCCAGAGATCTGGGAAAGCTACATAGACCCAAAGTGGAAGCAACCTCTACTGGAGAAGTCCCAGAGTGATGAAATTGAAACCATTTATGATATAGACACAGAATCACAGAAGAAAGAAAACAGGGTTAGAAAAGGTATAGAATATTCTACAAAGATGAGAGATGCTAACTACTAAGAGGAGAGAAAAATACGCTTCTGATATAATAATAACTGCAGTGTATTATTTACCCAACAAATACGTCTCTCCTATGAAAATTCCAGCAGAGCATGAAAAATAAGGAATTTGAGCTGGAACTCAGACTGCACAGACCCTTTTGTGACGTTTCTGCAGTGCAAAAGCTTTTCTTTAGTAAATGGCTGACGTTAGGAAGCACATGTATCATGGCTAAGTAATGCACCAGTAACGGATGTAGAGTAAGCAGTAAGTAGATTTAATGGAAGGAAATTAATCGATGGAAAAGTTGGTCTGGTTACAAAAGAAAATTCCTCCTGGGAGATTAATTTATAGCTGTTGCTCAGTGGAACTAATTTCATCTTTTTGTCCCTCCAAATTAGCTGTAATAGACATGTTTCTCGAGGAACAAACCAAAGTGCTTAAATCTATCCCAGTAAACTATATGGGCAAGAACAACCCCAGGTACCAGTATAGGTTGGGAAATGACCTGTTGGAAAGCAGCGTAGGGGAAAGGGACCTGGGGGTCCTGGTGGGCAGCAGGATGCCCATGAGCCAGCACTGTGCCCTCATGGCCAAGAAGGCCAATGGCATCCTGGGGTGTATTAGAAAGGGGGTGTTCAGTAGGTGGAGAGAGGTTCTCCTCCCCCTCTACTCTGCCCTGGGGAGACACCATCTGGAATATGGTGTCCAGTTCTGGGTCCCTCAGCTCAAAAGGGAGAGGGAACTGCTGGAGAGAGTCCNACTGGAGGAGCTTTCAAGGTCCCTTCCCATCCCTGAGATTCTGGGATTCTGTGATACGGGACTGCTGGATAATTATTGGGACGCTTTAGATTTTTTCAGAGTGCTGTATATCATTGAGCAAAACAAGCCTGAAATTTCATGGAAGTTATCAGTAAACCTGGTTGCTTTATCGTGATATTTATCCTTGTGAGCTTAGAACACGGGCTGGCCACCAACACCGAGCTTTAGGAGCCACAAAACCACACCACATGTGTTCGCCCGTGACTTGGTTTTTCCTGCCAAAAGTAGTTGAAAAGCCTTCAGTAGAATTGGGTGAAAGAATAGAAGATGTTTAACATAAGAAAAGGCTCACATGTACGAAAAGCAAAATTAAAGGATGCCTGAGGAAAAGGATTAGTGGCATAATTATGTATTTCAGTGCGGTATCTAATTTATACGCTGCTGTATGCACTCCTGACGTCAGAACCAGAAAAAATAACCTTACAAATACTCATACAACTGCCTTCCAGTAGGGAAAATGCAATTACACACGTTTCTGCAACCGCTGGCTACAAGGAGCAGCAGCAGTGATTTGATCTGAAATTCCCCCAGCCTTGCCTAAGAGGCGTAAAGGTCTCCCTTTTTACACTGATGTGTGCCCACGTGTGGCGGCTAAAATTCAGCCCAAAGGAAGCTTCAGAATATTACTGGGAGAAAGAATGGGATGTTCTGAGTACTGGAAACAGGAGATACAATATCTTAAAACAAACTCTCATAGGAAAAGAGGAATTATAAATGAATTGGAAGTCTAATGTCCTGGGGTAAAAATGCTTCGTAGCTGCAACAGAAATGTCCATGCTGCACTCCACCTGCTCTGATAAATCACAGACTCAGCTTATGCCTTTCCAATCGCTGGACAAAGCTTTAAAACAGGGGAAGGGCCTGGTATTACTTCCTTTCTTTTATTTTTTTTTTTTTAAGTTGTAAATTTTTAATAATTTAGCTACCCACAGGAGGAGCAAAGATTCACTCTGGGGTCTGGGGAGGGGTTTATGGGCAAAGTGATGTTCTTGGTCTGCCAAAAAGAACATGGATTACTGTTCCAGGCATATTGCAAGAAAATCCATTCTCTTGGGCGTTAAAGGAGGCAGAAATTTTCATAAGAAGAGAGGCTGGGGCTGAGGCCAGAGCCTTGTAGTGAAATGCATAGGCTGGTTGTTTACCAAGACATGGTGTAGGTATGGAAATAAAGATATAGATGTATATATCTTATATCTACGTATATCTTGGGTATATATATGTATATCTTATGTATAGGTATATATCTTATATATATGTATATCTTATGTATAAAAGATATACATAAAGATATATATATATGCCTATTAATACGGACTTGGGGTAAGAAGTTTCAGGAGCAGATCTACAGGATAAATTAAGTGACATTTTAATGGAAGAACACTGCTTCTCCATAGGGGGAGCTGAGGGGTCCTGTGGCTCATAAGAGACCTGGAGAACGGTATCTTGGCCCTAAATTCCTGTGAGCAACACATTTTAGCTATAGCACAAAGCTCTGGGCTATTGCAGAGAGGCAGGGCTTTCTACAACTGGCTCGCTAGGACAGGGCTTTTTGTCCTCCCTGTTCCAGAATGTCAAGCAGAGGAATTAATTAGCAAATAGCCTTTACATGAGAATGACTATTTCTCCAGGAGAAACTCTGGGGAAAGCTGGCTCCCTATTGTCAGTGCACCACGGAGCCTTTGTTGTGTGGGCTTCAGATGGAAGCTTTAACTCTCATGAAGTGTGAGGGCTTTATGCTAATTAATTTGAAGAAAAGGTCAAGCCCACGCTAATAACCCAACTGAACCAGTGCCTCTGCGTAAAGGCCGCTGGGAAGGAACATGATTAGACTCGATATTAACACGGGGACCATGCTTGTGGCTTTGCCTCCCCTCAGCAGTGTTTCTGCAGCGAGAGCTGCCTTCTGCAGAGCTGCAGGAGTCTGAGAAGAGTTTTGCCAACTGAAAACCAGAGCAACCCAGGAACACCTTTGCTGGGAAATAACATCGGAAGAGTGTTTTCTATAGTCATGTCATTGCCACAGAATTGTCTTCCATTGCATTCATAAAAGTGACTGTCTTTAAAACATGCAATGCCCTGTGTCCTCTGCAGGGCCAGCACACTCAGGAACCTGCAGCATTCTCAACCATCTACATTTTAACTAGACAAATATAAACTTTTTTGGCATGGAAAACTCTGGGGGGGAAAGAGGGAGGCAGCTACTGTTGCATGACAAAACAATTTCCTTTGCCAGTAATCTTCTGAACTCCCATACCTATTATTTGTGATGCTTGTGCTTGGTTAAGGTCTTTCTCTTTCTCAGTATGGCTCTTACATAAATGGAATTATTTATTTTCCTATAAAAAATGACTATTTCTACCAACACTGCCTGTAATTCACCCTGATTTCCTCTCCTTTGCTGGGTTAGTTTTGTTGGGAACCAGATACTCCTTCAAGTGTAGAAAAGCAGAAGAGAATACTTCTAAAAGATAGCTGGTCCCTTTGACAGAGAAGTAAAATGTTTGTCAGCTTTCAACTACGAGTAAATGGACCCTGGAGAGACCTGTCAGGAGAGGACTCCACACAGTAAGTCCACAGTCTTCTCCTGTGGAGAATAACCACACCTAGTGTCAAGGCCATGCAGATAAAGGAGAAACATTGAATTTTGATGCAGGGAATGCAACCCAGGGCTGCAGCTGGTTTATTCCTCCTCTGTGCTTAGATCTGCAAATGCCTGCTGATGGAGATCAACTGGACCATCAGAAGCCTGGGTGCAGGATAGTGTTCCCACTAGTATGAGCAGATATTTTACAGAAAACTTAAAAACCAGAGCTGAAAGTAAGTAGAAGATATAATGTTACATAAGAAGATCTAAAGTTAGAAGTTAAACTGCAACTCAATCCTAAATTCACAGGAAAATACTCCCATTATTCCTCTATAAAAGTGTTCTTTGTCTTGAAGCCAGTAAATTCTGCAAGAGTAAGGATTTAAGGCTCAGTGAAAAGGCTGATAACCTTCAGCTGCAGCGAATCTAGATAATGAACATGAGGGTGAGGGCCAGGACACCAGTACTCTGCAGCCTTCCTCCTGAGTGGCAGAAGGACTCTGATTCACTGGTTTAAAGCTGTCAAGAAGTGATGGATTTAAGCTCATGTCCAATACCTCCTTAATACCCAACGTGGAGCAAGAAAGTTGTGTCTGTTGTCCCTTGAGGAATTTCCTGCCTTTGTGGGAGGCTATTGCCCTGCAAGGAAGTCCTGCTCCAGGCAATGGCTGATGATGAAAGAGGCAGAAACCAGGAAAAGATTAGTCCCTGATGTTGAAAAGTGGCACATGAGGAAGAGATGGGCCAGTTCTTCTTTCAACTTTTCCCGTATAGAAAGGAAGGAGAGCCAGTGCTTATTGGAAATGTGCTGTTAACATGGAGTACAAGCCAGTAGCGGATTCAAGAGCTTAAATCCTGCCTAATTGCGTAATTTGGGATTTTAATCCCAAAATAGATGGGGTCAGGGTGTTTGTGCTGCTGCTCTCTATGGTCCATTTCCACCCGAGACTTTTCTTGTCTCCTAAAAGGTCTGTTCCCTGGGCTAGTCTAGTAGTAAGTACTTCCTCCTGCTATGACTCCATCACAGATACCAGTTTAAGAGTCTGAAGACACGGCAGTTCATGAAAGCCAGACCCTGCTTGCTCATTGCAGCAACCACACCAGAATTACCCAGGTGGCCCTGGCATTTAGAAGAAGATGTCAGTGGTCAGTCCCCTCAGACCCGGTATGACCCCAAAGACCTTCATCTCAATAAAGGGCAAGTGTAGAGTCTGGCATCTGGGCAAGAACAACCCCAGGTTCCAGTATAGGTTGGGAAATGACCTGTTGGAGAGCAGCGTAGGGGAAAGGGACCTGGGGGTCCTGGTGGGCAGCAGGATGCCCATGAGCCAGCACTGTGCCCTCATGGCCAAGAAGGCCAATGGCATCCTGGGGTGTGTTAGAAGGGGGGTGGTCAGTAGGTTGAGAGAGGTTCTCCTCCCCCTCTACTCTGCCCTGGGGAGACCCCATCTGGAATAGTGTCTCCAGTTCTGGGCTCCTCAGTTCCAGAAGGACAGGGAACTGCTGGAGAGAGTCCAGGGCAGGGCTACCAAGAGGATGAAGGGAGTGGAGCATCTCCCAGAGGAGGAAAGGCTGAGGGAGCTGGGTCTCTTGAGCTTGGAGGAGAGGAGACTGAGGGGTGACCTCATGAATGTCTATAAATCTGGAAAGGGTGAGTGTCAGGAGGATGGAGCCAGGCTCTTCTCAGTGACATCCAATGACAGGACAAGGGGCAATGGGTGCAAGCTGGAACAGAGGAGGTTCCACTGAAATAGGAGGAAAATTTTCTTCACAGTGAGAGTGACTAAACACTGGCAGGGGCTGCCCAGGGAGGTGGTGGAGTCTCCTTCTCTGGAGACATCCCAAACCCGCCTGGAGGCGTTCCTGTGTGACCTGCTCTGGGTGTTCCTGCTCTAGGAGGGGGATTGGACTGGAGGAGCTTTCAAGGTCCCTTCCAATCCCTGAGTTTCTGTGATTCTGTGATTCTGTGATAAAGAGGCTGTTATGTCCTGTATGGATTTAGCCAATTTTAATGTTTGCCTCAGTGTTCAAAATTGAGTCGTAATATAACGCTCACCAGAGGACATGGTTTCAGGTGGAGGCATGAACACGGGGTCACAAAGAAATCACTCAGAATAGTTTTATCCACCCTTGATGCAAATAGTTATTAATTAGCAAGCCCAGAACAGAAAATGACATCTGGCTGAGCAAAGAGATACTTGAATCTCAAGAAAAAGGATATACCTTTATTCTGCTTCGGAGGAAGCTCTAGATTATCACTGGATAGAGAGGAAATGAATTTTGCTCCTGGCAGAAAGATGAAATTGAGAAAGGACATCAAGGGAGCCATTAGCTAACAAGCTGGACTAGTATGGAGTCCTCACTGATGAAGGCAATTTGAAACACGACGTGAGTGCAAGAAAGAAGAGCTTCTGAGCACCATCTCCTCGGAGAGAGCCTACAGCAGGTCAGCCGGGTAGGGAAGATAGAAGGTGACACCTTTCTAATTTAGTTTTACTATGAGTAGATTGAGGCAGGTTTTTCTTCCATTTCTTCATCTGTGTCTTCTTTAAACACCCCTGACTGTTGTGTAAATTGTGAAAAAAAGGAGTAATTATTGAACTTGGCTTGAGCAAGGAGTGACTTTGAGGTCGCTGGATGAGAACAAGGCACTTTGCCACTAGGAATGTGGCTGCTGCTGCAAATCTACAGAGCTGGTTCCAGGATTCCCTCCCAGGTGTTTCACCCTCCCACTATCTGTCCTTCATTGCACCCAAAGGATGGCAGAGGAGCATCCATGAGAGATTTTCCATTCCCTGGAATGGCTCAAGGAAGCATGAAGACATTCTTCTGCCAGGTTAAACTAACGGACTCCTGAGGACACACTTCTCGCCATGCACATCTAGTATAATATTTTAACATTATTTACAGCACCACAATTTTAACAAGCAGCTCAGAATCGTTTGGGGTTTTCTCTCAGTGGGATTATAAAAGCTGTTTTGTAAAAATATCACTCTCTGAGCTTGATTTGCTACCGCAAATCTCAGACCTGAATTATTGCAGACAATCAGCAATCATCTGCTTGGAACCTTTTCCACGCCACAGTCTACACGGGCCCCATTATCTCCACACACTGTGGGGAGCAAAGCTTCCCTTCAGCTTTCACAACTCCCAGTTTTGCTTCAAACCAACCAGAAGTGTTTGCCCTTTTTTGTGTGTGTGCTTCTTCAAGTCTTTTTGCTGTAGAGCTGCCAAACTGGTAGTGCCAGGTGACCTGCTGAGCTAGCATGGATGTGGAACCTGGGAGTGCCAGGTGACCTGCTGAACTAGCATGGATGTGGAGCCTGGGAGTGCCAGGTGACCTGATGAGCTAGCATGGATGTGGAGCCTGGGAGTGCCAGGTGACCTGCTGAGCTAGCATGGATGTGGAGCCTGGTAGTGCCAGGTGACCAGCTGAGCTAGCATGGATGTAGAGCCTGGTAGTGCCAGGTGACCTGCTGAGCTAGCATGGATGTGGAACCTGGGAGTGCCAGGTGACCTGCTGAGCTAGCATGGATGTGGAGCCTGGTAGTACCAGGTAACCTGCTGAGCTAGCATGGATGTGGAGCCTGGGAGTGCCAGGTGACCTGCTGAGCTAGCATGGATGTGGAGCATGGTAGTACCAGGTGACCTGATGAGCTACCATGGATGTAGAGCCTGGTAGTGCCAGGTAACCTGCTGAGCTAGCATGGATGTAGAGCCTGGTAGTGCCAGGTGACCTGCTGAGCTAGCATGGATGTGGAGCCTGGTAGTGCCAGCTGACCTGCTGAGCTAGCATGGATGTGGAGCCTGGTAGTGCCAGCTGACCTGCTGAGCTAGCATGGATGTGGAGCCTGGTAGTGCCAGCTGACCTGCTGAGCTAGCATGGATGTGGAGCCTGGTAGTGCCAGCTGACCTGCTGAGCTAGCATGGATGTGGAGCCTGGTAGTGCCAGCTGACCTGCTGAGCTAGCATGGATGTGGAGCCTGGTAGTGCCAGCTGACCTGCTGAGCTAGCATGGATGTGGACCCACACGACTGTTCTTTGGACCAAACAAACTCTCGTGGTTAGGGTTAGTTCTCTTTATTTATGAGAAAATGTGCTATTTGGGCTTGACAACTGTAATTTAATTCCATGGGCAATGGAGGGTGAGGCTGTTATGGGTTACCACAGCTCTTTTGTAGCCACCACAGCACAAATACTTTCTTTGCCCTTCTGCTGAAAGTGTTTTGCTGACTCCAAAGACGGGCTTATTTTAAATTTGCTGGTATCTGGAACAACTGTAATCTGTATTTGATGCACACGGATGGTGATCACGATTGTTTTAGAGCAGCGGTGCAGAAGCATTCTCTATTACTTGCTGTCAGGAAAATCCATATTACCCCTTTTCTGTAATGCTCCCATCCCCATCTGTCATCTCGAAGTAGTGCAAGATGGGCACTGGCTGCAGCCCACAGAGAGTTAACGTTCAAAGTACGCCGGAGCTTCTGCAACTTCCAGAAATCTTCCTGCTCTCCCTACTGGAATATCACTCCCCTTTTTAAAAGCTCTACTGTCAGCTCTTAGTTCAGCAGGGAAGAACTGAGCTGCTGATTTCTTTGGGAGAGGTGAACGTTAATTTCGACTTGGTGAGGAGCAGCTCTTTGGTTTAAAAAAAAAAATTTAAAAATGCTGTGCAAGTAGCAGGGAATCTTGGCCTACAGCCTCAAAAACCTACCAGGAACTTGCTTCTGTGATTACTGGGAAACTTCTCTGGCTGCTTCCAGTATTGCCTGAACAAGGGCGATGCTGAAGAGAAAGCAGAGCAGAAAACAACAGGAAGCTGGGAAGGGGGGTCAGCTGAAGCAAAAATGCCTTTACTCCAGCTCATTTTTCTTAACATGTAGCAGAGAGGAGCTTTACCACGAGCTAACAATGGCTCTCATTTATTTGCCTCATCTGTACATTAAAGCAAAGAGATCTAAAGAGGCGCTGTACTCAGAGAGCATATGTCCACAGATGGCTCAGCACCTCCTGTTTGTCTGACAAGAAAAGATACCGTTGCCTAATGTAAAGAATTTGTTTACTGCTGACAAGGCACCAAGACAGGCACTGGCTGGCTGGGTAGGACACTGCAAGAGCAGTATTATGTGATTAAAAAGCAGCTGAGTTAACCAAAATTTCACATGAGGCGAGAAGCAGCTTTATGAAGTCCATTTTTAGGATAGAAGATTACAGAGCCCCATTTATGGGTTTATACTCATGAGATACCTGAAGCCACAGTTTTCTTTCCTTAGGAGAAAGATGGCAGTTGCATGCAACATTCAACAGTGGTGGGAGTTGTGGGTCTGTATTTTGGCCACTACAGTAGTGACATTATGATTCCCTGTTCCAGGGCTCTGACACCCCCAAAGTCAAGAAGTTCCTCTTCGTGTTTAGATGGAATTTCCTGTGTGCAAGTTTCTGCCTGTTCCTTCTTGTCCTGTCCCTGGTCACCCCTGAAAAAAGCCTGGCCCCATCCTCCTGACACCCACCCTTGAAGTATTTCTAGGTGTTGATCAGATCCCCCCTCACCCTTCTCTTCTCCAGACTCAAAAGACCCAAATCGCTCAGCCTTTCCTCATCAGAGAAATGCTCCAGGCCCCTCATCATCTTTGTAGTCCTCTGCTGTCCCCTCTCCAGCAGTTCCCAGATCTCAGGTACTTTAGATCTCAGTCTTCCTCCTGACTCTTGAGTGTCTCCTGTCTCCCAGCCACAATCTCATGGAGACTGAAGCAGTGAGATTCTATTGGTGCAGTGTTATGCCAGAAGGAGAAGAAGGCTTTGAGCAACCTGCTCTAGTGGAAGGTGCCCCTGCCCATGGCAGGGGGGTTGAAACTCGATGATCTTTAAGGTCCCTTCCAACTCTACTTTACGGTTCTATGATTCTGTGATAAGATAGAAAGGGCAGGAAGGGCCTTATTCTTCCCAACTGAGCAAGAAAGTAGCTCTAGTTAGACCTGTGTTGTGAGGGTGAATTCCTTACCCTTTCAAGTTGGCTCTGGCACGGGACTGGAGGAACTAAGAGGAAAACCTGCACTGTTTTATGGGTGGTGGGTGCTCTAAATGAAGCTTTTCAGCTCTTACCTCAAGGGTGCCTCTCTATAAAGCAGGCTGCTTTGCATAAATGCTGTCCTCACCATGAACCAAAGAATCACAGAGTGGTTAGAGCTGGAAGGAACCTTAAAGATCATCAAGTTCCAACCCCCTGCCCTGGGTAGGGACACCTCCCACTACACCAGGTTGCTCCAAGTCCCCTCCAACCTTGCCTTGAACCCCTCCAGGGATGGGGCAGCCACAGCTTCTCTGGGCAACCTGAGCCAGGCTCTCACCACACTCACACCAAAGAAGTTCTTTCCAGTATTTAGTCTAAATCTCCTTTCTTCCAATTTAAAGCTGTTACCCCTTGTCCTGTCACTGTACTCCCTGACAAAGAGTCCCTCCCCAGCTCTCCTGTAGGCTCCCTTCAGATATTGGAAGGCAAGGAAGGGGGCATAAAAATGTCACAGTGTTTTTACTCTGGAACAAGTTGATGAAGTGAACAAGAAGCAGCCAAGGAGGTTTTGATGAGTGGTCCATCTCCTGCTTCCGAGAGGAAATCTTTGCCTGTGAGAAGTAGAAGCAATACCACCACTGAGGGAAGAAAACCAGAGCTCTCTCGAGTGAAATCTCTGCTGTCTCAGCAAATGAGGAAAAGGCAGCAGACGATACCGTCACGCGGACAGTTTAAGAGTGAAAGAGAAGTCCAAAACCTATCCTGCTCCAAATTCATCTTAAAAAAAACAGCAGATAACAGTCAGAGGGAGAAAGTGAAGTTGATCTGACTCTAAGAGAACTCAAATGATGCAAGACTTTGGAAAATAATCCTTGTCTTATTTGATCAGCTTGACAATGCAACGTCTGAAATAAATTGCCTACGTTAAAAAAAGAAACTGCAAAGAGTTGAAAGTGGGGAACTGATTTACTGGAGAAGTAAATCTCTGAGCTGGATTTCTGATGGATTCATTTCTTTGTTTAAAAATGGGAAGTCTCCAGAGAGTCAGATGTGACAGCTTCCAAAACAGGGTGGCTTAGAAAACAAGGGAACTTAGAAAACAGGGTAACTTAGATCATGAGGCGTTTCCTATCTCTCAGCTTAAAGAAGTTAGTAAAAACAAAACCATTTTTGTCCTCTGTTTATACAAAGAATTTTTAAATCTATAAAATAACCACACTACACAGAAAGTCTTTGTAGCAAGAACAGCTAAAGCAAGAGTTTAGGCAAAGTCAGCCACAGCCAAGATTGCCATGCTGAATATAAAGAATATTGCAGAATTATTGAAGAAATTACCTTATTGCAGGACAACTGTTAGATCTAAATGACTCAGCTGGGCCACACGCCTGGGGGCGTGAAGCTGGCAGCACGCTGGATGCTTCCAGACCTTCCCTGGTAGGAAAGGTGTTTGGGGTGTCCATCAAGTGTGGAGATTGGATGAGCCATTGCAAAGGAATCGCAGAGCAGCTCCTGGAGGAAGAGCTTGGTTTCCTAAACATCGCCCTTCTCTTTCCTTCAGCGACATCACCAAGGGACAATGTTTCAGTAGGTTTCAGGCTACTCCAATTTGCTTTTTTCTTGGGAAAAAAAAAGAGAAGGAGAAAAGTTCAGTTTCTGTATCAAACATAATCTACACATCATAAATTGGATTTTCCAGCAAGAAGCGAGCGGATGAATTGTAATGTCTTTCGAGTGCGTGTCGTAACAAGCATCATAAACTTGAAAGCCTGAAATGAACAATATAGCTGACAATATTCCAGTTGTAAGAATATGGTCCAGTATCTTTCGTTTGACAGTGTCTGACCAGATCACCACACTGGATGAGTTATCTTTATAACTACTCTTTTTTCACATAAAGTGCACTAGAGGCCCCTCCAGCATTTGAAGACTGTTCTTCTCTATAGTGACCAACTGGAGGGGCTTATTATTGAATGGATTGTATCTCCTGAACCTGTTATGTCAAATCTGCAGCTTCAGGACTCCAGCGAGGTTGAAGCAGGTGTAAATTTAACCCCCAAACTTCTGTTAGCCTGCCTGATCAGCCCTGCTGCTTTCTGGCACCCCCTTAGTATTAAAAAACTTAGTTCCATAGTTCACTGGGCCAGGCAAACGGCTTCCACTTGACTTTTTAAACAGTTTCTAAATTTCTTGTGGGTGTTTTATAGTCCTCTCAGAGGCTATTCTGATTTTTCATGTGCTGCTGGTTAGGTCCTTTAGCCCAAATATAATTCCATTTGTTTTAAACCATTAATAATGTCTTTATACTTTTCCACAACAAAGGACTTCACCTGCAAGTGAAGAGGGAAGGGAAGGGAAGGGAAGGGAAGGGAAGGGAAG
>VZTM01028344.1:69586-95153 GCA_013400555.1 Jacana jacana | reverse complement strand
AGGAGAGGAGAGGAGAGGAGAGGAGAGGAGAGGAGAGGAGAGGAAGGGAAAATCATAAAATCGTATTTTTTATACTCTTACTATACAGTGGAGAATAAAAGAATAAAATATGAATGCTTTACTTTAACATAAGCTGATGCCACTGGTATAGAGTATCTGGGTGAAATTTAATTGCCTGTGAAATACAGGAGGTCAGTTTAGATGATCTAATAGTCCCTTCTGGCCTTAAACTATACAATATCTGTTAAACAAGCCATTAAAATGTTGCTGTGTCTAGTAATCATGAAGATAACTAGAGTTTTTATAAATGGCCCCTAATTTAAAGGGTACCCTTTATAGTCTGCGTACAAGCTCTAATTAGGTATTTTAATAATGTTTCTAAATGTGGTAAGTGGTTTGTATAACCTAGAGTTTAACAGTTACTTGTTAATAAGACACAGTGTACTTCTGGCACCAGAGCTGCACTGAAAGCACCGGAATGTTTCTGTGTTGTATTGTTCAAAGCCTTCTCTAACAGAAAAAAAAAACCCAAAATAGTTAGAAGAAAAGTGTAAATCACGAGGCATGGTCTCCTACCCTGTACATTTTCAGTAAAGGCTTGGGTGGCAGTGAGCCATCCATAGTCCCATCCACCTGGCACAACAGTGTGAAGGCAACACGTTGTCTCAAGGTTGAGCTATCAGAGAAGCCAAGACAGGGAAGGGTCAAGCAATGAGATTGAGACGGCTCTGTTTTTTGCAATAAGGCCCATCCTAACCATGCTAAACCCCTGGCAGGTAAAACAATGAGTCCTGTGTACGTGTAGACCATGCTCGAGTGTCAGGAGGCCAAGCAAGGTGGGTGCTCCCGGTGGCTTTGTGCTCAGCAGGGAGTTTGCTAGCCCCAAGGCCAACTGGTGTAGCTCAGGGCTCAGACCCAAACAACCAAACTTCCACAACATAACGCTTCCCAGCACACCCAAACTCAAATGTTCTGCCCAGGTGTGGGAGCAGCAGCTGTCCCACACTGAATGTGCACTGAGAACTATACTGTAACTGTAGGGGTGATTGCACAGGGCTGTGTCCCTTCTATTTAGTTTAAAAAAATAGTTTTTTTTTTAAAGTTAGGTGCAATTTACATGAATATATTGGTAGCTTGGCAGGTATCTGGAGGAATGGGGAGGAAGAAGGAAAACAGAGTACTGCTCAGAAGACACCAGGAAGCTGATCAAGACCAAAGCGTTGGCTTTCGTAAGGCCAATTCATGATTCAGCCCCTGATATGCAAAGCTGGGTAAGACAGCTCCATCTGGAGGGAGCTTTCTTTCACCCACATGAGGGTGACACAACCCTGTGGGCTCTGAAGAGGATCTACTGGGGTTCCCAGCAGGGCAAGGTGATCATGGGTAAGATGGACACAGGTTTTTTTGACTCCAGTACGTTAAACCTGTTCCTACAGAACTTCTTGCTTCAGCTGCTAAATAAGCATACCTTAAGGAGTCCTTTTGAGGAGCATGGGGCTCTCAGCACAGCTTCTTGTAGGGAAGAAATGCAAATACCTGAAGTCAGGGCTCTTCTCTGACAAGTCAGTGTCTGCTCCGGGTAATCCCGATGTACTTGGACCCTGGAATAAGGCAATTTCTGTCTTTTTCAGTGTCTGCCTCTCACGTGTCTCGTGGTCCAGTAAAGCTGTAATGAGATACAGTAAAGCTGGTTAATGAGATATTTTCCTAATAACAACCCTGAAAGTAAATAAAGCAGTACCAAGGTATAGACCTTTTTTAACTTTGACTCCCAATTGCCTTTCCTTTTAGATCACTCAAACACCCCCCAATACCTACTGCTATGCAATAACCACAGTCAACCAGTTTACTCCTAGTGGCTGACCGGATCTCATTTTTCTCTTCACAAAATAGCTGCAAAGAACATGCAACACATAATAGTTTAGGTTGGAATTCATTGCACCTAACTCTAACCATCATTCTCCCTACAGCAATGTTTCGTGCCTATTTTATCCAGACTTTGATCCAGTTTTCATTATATCTAAAATCGTGGCTACTGTCTTGTGGGAAAAGAAGCTGTTCCTGTCAGTGGAACTGCATATCTTTGGAAAGAAGAAACTTTTACGTTTTGCTCTAAAATCTGTAAATAAGATTAATCAGTTAATCTTTGTATATCAGTTTGAAACTTCCCTGTTAAAAGGGGAGGAGGCTTAAACTGAATGAAATCAAAGGAAAATTTAAACCAGCCAGGAATTTCTTGCTGGACACTAAATTATATCCTATATTCACTCCTGAGGAAGTGAGGATTTATTGCTTTTTCAAAGAGATGATGGTAATATGGGGCTAGAAAACATAAACACTCCTCTTTTCCATTTTTAAAAATTTCTCTTAGCAGCTTAAACGCACTTCTTCTATACCTTGGAAATGGTTTCAGGTAGAAATCCCCCAGACAATCACAGAAGTTGGCAAGAGGGAGCTACAACCCATGCCAGGAAATGTGTGTTCCTCCAGCCCCTTGTATCCATACATTTGGCACGAGTTTTGTGGGAGCGCTGGGAAGCATAAGGGCTTTTTGGAATTCAATAAACATCGAAATAGGTTTTAGAGCCAGTCGCCAAAAAAACTTTCTCACAGCAAGCATGGAACTTGTTTTAAAATCCAGATGTGGCTTTCTGTTAGTGTCTCTTGAGAAAGCAACCTTTCCAAATCAGCCTGGAAAATGTAGCGCCGGTTGTCGTATCCCATGGTAAATAACAGGTTCAGAGAGCAAGTTTTATTTGTTTGTGCAGCGAGAAGTCCCAGCCCTTACATTATTTAGAGAATTCTTTCAAATGAAGAGAACTCCTCTAACAAGGATGTGGGGAGAGCGTGAGGAAAAGTAGGAGCAAAGGCTTGCAAGCCAGGCAACAGCGAAGGAATGAATTAGCAAGGAGAGTAATAACAGTAACACCAAAGTCAGGACAGTGCCAAGAATTGAAAAGAATGATAATATGATGCAGAAGTTCTGGGGGTTTATTTCTTTTCAATCTCACGTAGGTGAAAGTAGTGTAATTTTCATCTGCAGCAGCAAATCACAAATTAAATACATATATATCATATGTAAGTATTCAAAAGTGGATATTATTTTCTTAAGAAAGGCCTTAAATGCTTAAAAGCAGATATTACCCGGCCAAGTAAATGGTTCCTAAATACTTTATCATGTCCTAAAACCAAAGAGCACAGAAAAATAGCATGTGTGTGTGTGTTTCCTACTTTGAAGTCAGAAGGGCGCAGATTTCCTCCTGTAGGAACACCACGGCACCCTCTTATCCCACAGGAGACCCCTGCTCACCCTCAGGGAGCCAGAGATGTCTTCTGCCCCGTGGAGCTCCAGCTTTTCTAAGGTCAGTGTGGGAAACTCAACTTTCTCGCTCCTGGATTCTCCACTTGCTCAAAGCCCTTTCCTGGAGGTGCAAATTCTAGTCACAGAAATACTTCCCAAATGTTACATTCTTGACCAAAAATAAATAAATGAATACATTCCAAAAACCCATTTCTTTTAAAAAAGAAATATGTAACTAGCTCTACCATTTGTCTCAGCCCCTGATTTTTTATTGCTGGTGGGAAATAAAAGGTAAATACAAAGTCCCCTGGAAGAGCCATCAGAAAGGTAAGGACAGGCAGTGAATCTTACTCACTAGGCATTTGTTTGTGGCCTGAAAGTTGAGAATTAACATTTCCTTACCCTCAAGCTCCAGGAAGGCAGTCTGTGGTCCAGAGGCCAAATCAGCCCATCAGTTCTCTTAACCAGACTCTCAAAACCTCTGATCATAAGAGGCATTGAATTGACTCCCACGCAGCCAGTTGAGAACTTACAACCAGCTTTCCTTCTGCCACGTGGAAACTCTTCCTGGGGCCTCAGCCACTGCCTTTGAGCAACCACCTCACAAGCCATAAAATCTAACCGAGTGAAAAGGTGGCCACACGTTGCAAACCAATCTTCTCATGTGAAAAAAGGACCTTTGAGCGAATAACTGGTGTGTGATAATGGTGCTGTAGCTCAGCATTAACCATGCTGCAAAGCTCTGGGCGAGTTCTGCTCCCAAAGGGCAGCAGACATAGAAACCCTCTTTTAGCAAATCAGATTTTCATAGCAGGCAGACGTAATTTCTTATGTCTACCCTCCACTGACATTCCACTCAAACCAAGATGTGGCCTTTTACCTAAAGTCACCATTTCTACATGCATTTTAGATTGTAGTGCCTGCATGACTTGCTTTGACAAGCATACTGATGGCTTTGCCATTAGGCAAGGTAGGACACTGACCTTCTCAAAACCATGTGAAAATAAGCTCTGAAGGGAATACATTAACCCTCCTCTAACCCACGAGCAGTTGAAGTCTATATTGGGGAATAATTCTTCTCTGAAGCCTTTATGAAAGCGCAGGTGCCACAGGGAGCCCTATTTTATACATTCCAGGAAAGATGTAATGCATTGGAGGAGAGACCATCAGAGCCCACCAGAGAGCAGGCAGCCTCTCAGTCGGGTAGCATGGTTGCTCCTAAAGTGAATGACCGATAAACATCCCATTGGAAGGATTATCCCGATGTTGTAGGCAGTTCAATGACTACTTTCAAGTAATCAATTACCTCAGGCCAGTATGTCATGATGAAGATTGTCCTGCAAGTCCCAGAGCACACAACAGGCCAGCAAAAAGGCAATGTGCCAGCCCTCTGATGGGGGCTGGTTGTGTCTAATTTCATTCCAGGTTGGGTTTCATAAGGGAATAATCTATAATAGTGGCTGAAAACAAAGAGAGAAGTTTCCCCCAAAGGCTCCCACAGATAAGGTACAAGCAGAAAGAATTAAAAACCCCACAGGCTCTTCCCTTAGAAGTTTGGAAGCGAACAGGAGATCCCTAAGAATGTTTAAAAAGGGACAAGAGAGAGAGAAAAGGAGAAGAAGGGAAATGATGGTAGAATGAAACAGACACAGCAATGCACACTTGCAGCCCAGAAAGCCCCCCCAGCATCCTGGGCTGCACCATGAGTGGCCAAAAGTTTGATGGAGGTGGTTCTTCCTCTCTGGAGTTCTCAGCACAGGAAGGACATGGACCTGATGGAACAAGTCCAGGAGAGGGCATGTAGGGGGTCTTCATCAAAGGGATGGAGACCTTCTGCTGTGAGGACAAGCTGAGAGAGTTGGGGGTGTTCAGCTTAAAGAAGAGAAGACTCCGGGTCTTACTGTGGCTTTTCAGTATCTGAAGGGGGCCTGCAGGAATGAATGGTGGAGAATTTTACAAATGCAGATAGTGATAGGACAAGGGGTAATGATTTCAAACTGGAATACATGAGATTTAGATTAGATACCGGGAAGAAACTTTTCATTATGAAGGTGGTGAGAGCCTGGCCCAGGTTGCCCAGAGAAGCTGTGGCTGCCCCATCCCTGGAGGGGTTCAAGGCCAGGATGGAGGGGGCTTGGAGCAACCTGCTCTGGTGGGAGGTGTCCCTGCCCAGGGCAGGGATTGGAACTAGATGATCTTTAAGATCCCTTCCAACCCAACCACTCTATGACTCTATGATTCAGCATACATGAAGGCTGGGCATAGTGCTGGGTAGTCTGTGAAGACTACTTGACTTTGCTTCCACGGTAGCAACTGGCATTGTGAAGGCCATGTCAGTAATTAATGCTGTCAGCTGCCTTGCACTAAGGAGCTGATTGAAGTCCAAACTTGCTTGATAAATTTCTTATCAGAGAGCTGCACCAAACTTCAGTGTTGCCTTTTTATTTGTCATTTATGGACACCATTAAATACCAGTTCAGCACTGTCACGGTCATCTACTTGATTAGTCACCTGAACCTGTCACTCCTATGATAAACCAGCTGCCAAGCAGAGAAGAAAGGGTTCATTTCAGCCCTACTCTCATTTTCAGCAGACCAACAAAGCCTGATAAATGGGCTCACTAGGAACCTGCCTCCCCACCAGGGAAAGTTTCCACCTGACTTTAATAAAACCATGCCATGCAATTCAGATGTTTATGTTTCATATTTTAATTTAAGGTGCAGAGTGACTGGTGGCTGCTCCTTTCCCCTTTGAAGGATGCCTTCCCATTTGTTATGGTAAAACCCACGTGGCTGTAGAAACTTGTACAATTTCAGAGGCACAGAAGAGCATTTTGTGGTTCAAAGTGTTCTGGCCAACACGAGGAAAGGTGAGCAGTGCTGCTGGGGAAGAACTAATAAGGCTCAAACTGCACAGGGCTTGGACGTGGGGCTTTGTAAAATAAAAATACATTTCACCCAAGTGAGTGCAAATTAGATTTGTGAATAATAGCACTCTCTGGGGTAATTGCATTACTGTAATACAGTTTCCTCTTTCAAAAATAGCAGGCAATGGTCACTCATAAGGCAACGATTTTACTGAGATGTGTCAGACTCTCACTGAGGAAGTAAAAAAGTAAAGTCTTGCTTTGACATCATTTTCAGACACCCTCTCCAGCCTCTTAACCTTCTTGCACAACCTACTGTTAGCAAAGTTGTCATATTTAAACCCTTCTCGGTGTAAAGTATGCAGAGGAGCTCAGAGCTCCCCGTCTCTTGCAAACAGTGCTCACACTCAGAAAATTCTCCAAAAGCTGACAATTATCCTAAGGACATAAAAAGTGATGGAGGTGCTTCCGACTCTGAAGTGAGGAAACGCTACAGACTTCTCAGGACCTCAGGTTCTCATCCTCCACAGAGCCCTAAACATTCACATCCACATTTCAGACCAATATAAACACTTAAATGGCTATTTTTTTTAAAAACTGAGCAGCAGGATTGGGGTGGTTTTTTGTGTTTTTTTTTTTAGTTCCATCTGTACACCATGACAAGGAAGCATTTTATATAAATAGGAAGATTTTGAAGATTAAGGTCAGAGATTATCGGATCATAAAGTCTGACTTTCTGCATTTCAGAAGACATTACATTTTACCCAGGCACCTGCAAGCCCAACCTCAGAACCTTTAGCCATTGAAACCCTATAATCCAATTTCTTTGTGCCTTCAGAGACCTTAGAGATGCCCAAACAACTCAACTTTTGGGGAGTTTGACTGTCAGCTCTTCTTACAGTTTTTCCCTTATTTCTAATTCAATTCTGTCTGACTTCCACTTCCAACCACTGGTTGCCACGATGCCTTTCACCCATCAGCTATTAATATGGAATCATAGCATCAGTTTGGTTGGAAGAGACCCTTGGGATCATGGAGTCCAACCATCGGCCCTACTCTACAAAGTTCTCCCCTACACTAGATCCCTCAACACCACATCCAATCTACTCTGAAACACAGTCAGGGATGGGGACTCCACCACCTCCCTGGGCAGCCCAGTCCAGGCTCTGACCACTCTTGCTGGGAAGAATTCTTGCATCATGTCCAGCCTAACCCTACCCTGCTGCAGCTTGCAGCCATTCCCTCTCCTTCTAGCACTAATTCCCTGTGAGAAGAGACCAGCACCAACCTCTCTGCAATGCCCTTTCAAGCAATTGCAGAGAGTGATGAGGTCAATCATCCCTCTGTTCTTCAGTGACGTTATTCCTTAATCCTTTTGGGGTTTTTTTTTCAGTAACAGAAAAAGAACAACGGAAAAGCTTCTCCTCAAGGTACAGATTATACAGATGACACGTGTGGTTCCTTCCTAGATGACACCCAGTCCTAGATGTGAATATCCTCAGCACCTCTCATCGCTGTGCCCATCTACCCACAGAAAAAATGCCCTTTCAAACTGAAAAGGTCTGCTGAAAGAGTCTCCTTCTCTCTCTCTTGACCACTAAGGGAGCTGGGAGAGGTTAGATAAGATGTCTAAGGCCAAAAGAGTAGATATATGTGAAATTATTGCCCTGTGCAGAAAGGTCCCTGACTTATAGAATCATAGAATCATAGAATCATTTAGGTTGGAAGAGACCCTTGGGATCATCCAGTCCAACCATCAGCCCTACTCTACAAGTTCTCCCCTACACCAGATCCCTCAACACCACATCCAATCTACTCTGAAACACAGTCAGGGATGGGGACTCCACCCCCTCCCTGGGCACCTGATTCCACTGACTGACCACTCTTGCTGGGAAAAACTTTTTCCTCATGTCCAGCCTAACCCTACCGTGCTGCAGCTTGCAGCCATTCCCTCTCCTTCTGTCGCTCATTGCCCATGAGAAGACTTCTGCAGGTTCAAGTAATTTAACAAAGTCAGTTAATAATTTGCTTCATTTCATGTTGAGGGCATTTTTAATTGAATAAAATATGCAAATAAATTACGTTGACACACATTTTTTCCCGTGCAACTTATTTTCCAGTGAAAACTCCCCGTATGTTCCATACATAACACATGTATATGTTACACCTACTTGTCTCCGTTTCAGGTTCCTTCAGAAATATGGTGTCAGGTGGTAGTTTTAGCCAGCAGTAGCTCTTTGAAAAATTACTGAACATGTGGCACGATAACACAGTTGCAAATATGTGGAGCCAGAGGAGTGAATTCTGGAAGTCTCTTGCAAACACAAGGCGAGTCTCCGTTGGGGACCTCTCCAGTCCCTGTTGGTTGTGTGAAAGGAGGGCAATGTAATTTTTTTTTATTATTCTTTTTTTCTGAAAATGAAACTGCAGGTTTGACAGCACGGTTTTGCTGCAGGATGTGAATTTGACAGCAAATCCCCCGGCTGCGAGAGGCTGCTCTTTGTAATAGGTCACCTCCTGACAACCCCTAAATCACAGCCTGAAATGAGTATGAATAAATTACACCGAGTGCTTCCCTCCTAACGCTGGGTGCATTCTGCCTTTCTTCCATAAACTTCCCTTTCTTCTGTTAGTTCCTTTCTCCTCTGTCAGCTTACACTTTTCCTAAGTCTTTTTTGTTGTTTCTTTGCACAAAAGCCTGTGGTTTTAGGAAACGAAAGGCAGTTTCATGGCTATTTACTATTACAGTTTTTGGACATGACTACAGTTTTTTAAGACATGACTAAGAACTTTGCCTAATTGAGTTTTTACCTATTTTGTTCTGTTTCACCTCTGGTCGCTCCCATCTTTCTTTAACACACTTTTTCTACCACTTCTGGTTATAATAATGTCTCCTCCCCACTTCTTTCCCTGAGTAAGTCTTTTGTTATTGGTAGCTGTCAATTCTCCTTTCCTATTATGTNTCCCTCAATCCATCCTCATAAGCCTTATTCTCCAGGCCCTTCCCCAGCTCCGTGTCCCTCCTCTGCACTCGCTCCAGCACCTCCAGATCACTCTTGTGCTGAGGTGCCCAGAACTGGACACCAGACTCAAGGGGTGGCCTCACCAGTGCTGAGCACAGGGGACTGGGTTGTTTTTTTTCCTTGTTTGTTTTTGCCTCTGAAGTCATGTTTTCTGCCTCAGCTGGACTGGCAAGACTTGAACTGTGGCCTCAGGTGTTTGGCTCTGAAGTCCCCTGGGATGGGATGCCTCCTGGCTGGAAGCCAGCTTAAGAAGTCTCAAAACTTTCATTCCTTTGAGCTCATGCAGAAGAATCCGTGTGAATGACAAAGTCCTGGCCAAGGCACTCCCACCCGAGCTTTAGAAGGCTGAAGGCACACACCATAATCCCTGCCCCAGCATCACCTCCCTTCTCATCCCTCTCCCTGGTCCCCAAGGTGCTACAGTCATGGAATACCAGATTGGAAGAGACCTCAAGGAACATCTGGTCCAACCTTTCCTGACAAAAGCATGGTCTAGACAAAACAACCCAGCACCATGTCCAGCTGAATCTTAAATTAAATGACAGGTTTTTATACTCTACAGTGTCCAACCAATGATGAGGAATCCACCTTTTCCCTGGGGAGATAATTCCAGTGGCTGACCATCCTCATTGCCAAAAATAGTCAATTTTCTACAGCACAGGCAGAGAATTAATTACTGTTCCCTTTCCTAACTCCCCCAGGAGGCTGCCTTATTCCTCCATCTTACCCAGTTAGCCTTTTGAGGAGGAAACAATTGTCGCTGATGGATTAGAAAAAAGAATAAGGCAGCGTGGTGATGCCTGCTGCCTTTCCTCACCTCTGCCTTTCTGCTGGGAGAGAGCAGGAGCCTGAGCCTGATCCCACTGGATGCCAAGCTGAACCAGCAGGAAAGGCTCCAACTGCAGCTGGCTCTCACTATCTCCTTCATATCAGATCTATCTCTTCGCTTGTAGCAAAGTTTGAAGCACTTCTGCTCAGGATTCTTTTTGGATAACATTGTTTTCCCCACCCCCACTGGAGGAGACATCATTTAAATAAATCTGTGGTTTAAAAAATACCCTCCTTGGCAGATGCAGCTTCTGCTCTTTTGATGAGTCTGCTATATATGGTGCTACAGAGAAAATTTGGGGGTTGTAACTGCACAGCTGCATTCACAGAATCAGAATCTCAGGGATTGGAAGGGACCTTGAAAGCTCCTCCAGTTCCATCCCCCTGCTGGAGCAGGAACNTATTCCAGATGGGGTCTCCCCAGGGCATTCGTACCCTTTGATTTCCCGCCATGGCAATGCACACTCATTCACTTTCATCCTCATGATCGTTGTTCTTACATTTACCCTGGCTTATTGCACAAAAGTAATTTAATACTTTAATAATGGAGTAAATTACCCACTACAACTCCAGTTTTGAATGCCTATTTCATTAACATTTTGTAATTTTATTTTCTGCATAAGATCTCCCATATAACTCCCCGTTGTTCTAATAAATCATTTTACAACTTTATTCGGCATTTGGTGATTCTATTAAATTTATGACAGAGCTCATACACTAGATCACGTTAAATACACCTCGGCCAGGTGCTGCAGATTTCATTTGCTGAACCATTAAAAGCTCACAAACGACCATGTGTGAAAAATTCAGCTTCTGAAATAGATTCATTAATATTTGGTGCCTATAAATGAAACAACCTGCCTCAAAGGTGTGAAGGGCGTGGATGGGTAGGTACGTCCCAGCCTCCCTGTTCTTCATGCACAACAGGCTGCTTAATGCACAGAAGGCTTCTCACAAGGACAGGGTATCTGATTTATTGAACCACATGACGTGTTTCAAGATGCTTCTTAATTGCACTTACGTTCTACACAGGGACTATTGATATATTTTTACTTCCCAGTTGCTTCTCACTAGTGAAGCAAAAGGGACTATGGGTTATGGGGATCGGAGAGGCTGCTCAGCTGGAAGCACATAATCTTGGGATCAGATACCCTTCTCAAAACCATGTTGCTGCTGCCCACTGGGCTACTAGCAGGGACTGGTTTCCTTTTAACCTCCCTCTCAGAAACCCCATGAATCTTGCATATGGCCTGGCTTCAACAGAAGAGTAGGGTCATCTCATCCTGAAAGATCTTACCTAGCAGAGGGGTGTGTGGAAGAGGTGAGTGACCCTCCAAGATGTGCAGCTGAAGGAAGGAAGGAAGCTGCAGTTTGTCACTTTACTCCTTCCAGCCCCACAGCGGAGCTCAGGTCCCCACGTGGCACCACTCCACAGGCACTGACACCTCTTCCTGGGCATCTGTGGTAACCTACAGGACAAAACAGAGGATCCACATGATCATGGAATCACAGAACAGTTTAGGCTGGAAGAAAACTTGAAGATCATCTAGTTCCAACGCCCCTGCCCTGGGCGGGGACACCTCCCACCACAGCAGGTTGCTCCAAGCCCCATCCAGCCTGGCCTTGAACCCCTCCAGGGATGGGGCAGCCACAGCCTCTCTGGGCAACCTGGGCCAGGCTCTCACCACCCTCACACCAAAGAACTTCTTCCTAATATCCAATCTAAACCTACCCTTCTTTTCAGTTTAAAACCATTGTCCATTGTCCTGTACAAAGTCTCTCTGTCTTTCTTATAAGGCCCCTTTCTATGGCGAAAGGCCACAATTTCTTTTAAGTGCACCTGAGATGACCAGAGAGGAACAGAATTGTTCTCTCACATTTAGGTACCAAGAGAGGATTTGTCTGCCTGAGGTAGATGTTTACCACACAGACATCTCTACAGAGACATTTTTGTTATATATTCATAGCCACTCAAGAAAAACGGGACCTTCTGCAGAACAACCCATTTCAGAGGCCAGAATATTTGTATAAAATAGGGAATTGGAAACATGGCCTCCACGTGTCCTTTTCTTCCCACCACCGTGAAGGCTAAAGAGCTCTAAATGAATGCACACAGTCTCCAAACTCCATCCTTGAAGCTGATCAGACATGTTAAAGGGGATCACATTATACAGAGAAAATTCACCTTTAGGGTATGAAATTCCGAGTGAGAATTTGCAAATCTTCATCTAACCCACGGTCTAAAGTAACCTCATCAATTTTTCATACACATCAGAATAAACACAGAATAAACCAGAAGCGACTCACTATGAAATAGAGGGATTTCTGCTTCTTTGAAAAGACTGTGGGATGAGCTCCTGCATGAAGGAGTAGATAGTTGAAAGAGGATGAAGATTACATGCTGGACATAAAGATTGTCTAAATGGCATTTCTCAATTGCAAAGTTTCTTATGTTCCTGTAAAAATATTTTATCCTCAAAAGAGAGATGAGAAGCTGAGAAGAAATTAGAGCTGAGACCTACACGCTGCTCGGTGTCTGAAGGGTGTTTTAGCTCATCAGATATAACCTTTGAGAGAACAGTAAAGACACCTCTTACGCTCATCGAGGAACAATCTTACATGACATTTCCCAGATCTTCTCCTTACCCAAGTGTCTGGGACCAGCAGAAAGCAGGGATGGCTGCTGTGTCCTGTCTCCCAGACCATCACGTTTCCAGCTCTAACCATTGCCATTTCTTTTCTCTATTTTTTTTTTATTCTTCGTTTGATGGAGCCAGGACAGATAATTTCCTGTTGGCTCCAAAGAGAAGGCAGTAGCTGTGCCATTTTTGTGCTCCCTCCTGCATTTAAAATCCCAGTGAAGGTTTTAATAGAAGAAAATCTGAGGCCCTTTTCTAAAGAATTAGGGTCCTGTGCCTCTGTCCCTATGTTCAAGTGGATGTTGACTGTCATCATTTTCGGCTTTAAGATCACACAGAAAAGGGATAAGATCATCTACAGTTCTGGAGAAGCACCACATTATGGGTGCATTTATACACAAACAAATGATAATTTCAAAACTGCTAGTAACCTTAACCAGTGAGCCCCACGACTACTTGAACAACCTACCTTAATTTGGTTCCTCACAGCCTACTACCTTGCTTAGCCCTCTACTCTGCGCTCGTGAGACCCCACCTGGAGCACTGTCTCCAGTTCTGGTCTTCTCAACATAGAAAGGACATGGTCCTGTTGGAATGGGACCAGAAGGCCATGAGAATGATCAGGGTGCTGGAACACCTCTGCTGTGAAGACAGGCTGGGAGGCTGGGGTTGTTCAGCCTGGAGAAAAGAAGGCTCTGGGGAGACCTTAGAGCAGCCTTCCAGTATCCAAAGGGAGCTCCAGGAGAGCTGGAGAGGGACTCTTGGTCAGGGAGTGGAGTGACAGGACAAGGGGTAACAGTTTAAATTGGAAAAGGGGAAATTTAGATTGGATATTAGGAAGAAGTTCTTTGGTGTGAGGGTGGTGAGAGCCTGGCCCAGGTTGCCCAGAGAAGCTGTGGCTGCCCCATCCCTGGAGGGGTTCAAGGCCAGGCTGGATGGGGCTTGGAGCAACCTGCTCTGGTGGGAGGTGTCCCTGCCCAGGGCAGGAGGGTTGGAATTTGATCTTCAATGTCCCTTCCAACTCCAACCATTCTGTGATTCTATAATGATTTATTATTTCCTACTTAACAAAATGGACTTGACATCCTTCCTCTTGCCATTTCTAATCAACAACATCCATGTACCTTTTGTGTTTCCAAATCAGCTGTTGGGTCTTTTTTTACCTGTTTTACCTTCTGCTGACATTTTTTATTCCCCCACTACCTTATCTAATGAAAGCTCCTGTTCTCTAATTTAAAACTCCAACCTGCACATTCATTTTATCCTGACATCGCTACAGCGATACAGAAGTGCTTGCATGCTACTAGAGGCCACATTTTGGGGTTGGGTGGGTGTTTTTTTTTCCCCATCCTTTCAATGCAGGCCTGATTTCTGTTGCTTCTGCTGCTTCAAATGTAAAAATTATGAACTTAAAGAAAAAATGCTCATCTGCCAATGGGGATGGCATCCACCCAATGCCAGCAATCCTGAGTACAGTTATGGATATATATTGCTGCTGGCCCCTGGTAGGAAGAGCAGGAGCACTGAAATGAGTATCTCCTGAGCCGTGTTCTACTCTCTGCACCCAGTAAGGCTACTCTGATTTGCATATCTCCTTTTTTTTCCCCCCTGAGAATGAAAACATATCACTTTGTTGTAGCTCTGTAGTTGACAAAGAAGCATTTGTACCTTCGTAGGAATTGCTGCCTACATTTCTGAAGGTAGAAAAAAACCATATATATTTCATGATAAAGAAACTGGCAATCTAATAAAGGGGAGACACTTCGCCTGAAAAGCAGGTGTTAGCACAGACCTCTCAAGCTCTGCTGGGATCTAATTTCATATACACTCCAAAAGACCAAAAGTAATAATGAGAAATAGAAGCAGAGATATGAAGCAGAGGAGAAAAGCATTCCATCCATGTATACAAGTGTGCTGGAGTATTCTGTACTGATTTACATTTAACACATATCCCATATTCTTACAGCAAGAGCTGCTGGAGCAGATTTTGGAGTGGGAAACTACTTGTCTACATGCACCTAGTCTGTAATAAAGAACGTAGTGCAATCAGCAGCACTGACTCATTTACACCAACAGCAAGTTTGTCCTTCACCACCTCTGGTTCCACCATTTCTTTCCTCTTTTTGCCAAGTTCTTACTGAAGATGAAACATTCTATGATTCTATGAAGCTTGAAGGTCAGAGACTGCCTGACTGATGTTAGAAGCATAGAATCATAGAATCATTCAGGTTGGCAGAGACCCTTGGGATCATCCAGTCCAACCATCTGCCCTACTCTACAAGTTCTCCCCTACACCAGATCCCTCAACACCACATCCAATCTACTCTGAAACACAGTCAGGGATGGGGACTCCACCACCTCCCTGGGCAGCTGATTCCACTGACTGACCACTCTCTCTGGGAAAAACGTCTTCCTCATGTCCAGCCTAACCCTACCCTGCTGCAGCTTGCAGCCATTCCCTCTCCTGCTAGTGCTGATTCCCTGTGAGAAGAGACCAGCACCAACCTCTCTGNCCAGTGCTGAGCACAGGGGGACAATCACCTCCCTACTTACCTCAATATACTTTCTTCTGACCTTTAGGTAACTGATGGGTATTTTAAGTAGCCACATGGGTTTTCAGCCATCCCCATGGCTTTTTTTTTTTCCAGGACAGAATTGCTCCTGATGTTCAGCATTGCTGTGTTTCGGGCTGCCAGCACCTCAGCTCTCCTCATCGCTCCAGTTGGCTGATCAGACAAACAGAGTTGGATGAGGTCTGGGGGCATCAGCTGCTCCTGACTGGTCCAGCTTATGAATTCTCCTGATCACAGGTTTTAACCTTATTTCAGCAATGTCCTCCATTTCCCAGTGCCTGCTCTTTAACTCCGGGCTTGCCGACCCGCCTCGGTGACAAATGTCTCCATTAGAAGAGATTGGTTTTATTTTCTCACTCTCCCTCCAACATGTTTAAAAAGGTCCTAGAGATTTAGGAACTAATAAAGCTAGGCAAATAAAGCCAGAAATGCCAGTGAATTATTGGTCCAATATTTTTTAATGAACTCTCTTCATCTGTGTCCAGCACCAGTCCAAGGCCCGGGTTTCACAGCTGGCAGAGCTGAAGACTCAGCAGTTTTTAAACGAGTGTTGGAGGCTAACATCAAGATTCACCCTCCATAAAATCCTCACACCACAAATGGGGTTTCGAGAGCGCGAAGAAGGTAATAGGGAACTGAGGAATGCAGTTTTTTCCCTGTTGTTCGTGGCAGAAATGTAACTTGGTTTGAAATCTGCCATGTGGCAGCCTGAGCCGTCTGTCAGTTTAAGGCAAACAAGATTCATTTAGCTCCCAATTAGAAGCGGCGGCGCCTCAGTAAGCACTGCAGCCATCCCATCTGCAGGGGCACCTCCTTTAAAGATTTCATAAGCACTTCATTACCCATGAATGGGCTATGGGCTATTTTCCAGTTCATCTACCCATGTTACCCAGGCCTGCCTACCAACAATAATAACAGATCAAAAGAACACGCACGCCTCTTGCTTCAAGTGCTTCTGTATTGAGCTGGTAATTTCCTCTGCTCTGGAGTGGTCTATTTCTTTTTTTTTCCACACCTGGTCTGCCCCAAAACATTAGTCCCATTAGGGTGTCTGAGGACCTGAATTCCCCCAAAACCCATTTGCAGCGCAACGCTGAAGGTGCTTTTCTTCTCCAAACCAGGAACATGTTCTCCAGCTATGGATATGTCCTGGTTTGAGGTAAAACAAACCAATTTTCCGTTCAGTAGTTTTACTTTTTTAGCTGGGCCTCTTCTAACTAACTAAAGTCTGCAATGAACAGCACATTGTTCAGAGAGTGTTTCGTCTCACAGGGATCAGACCTGATTATCCCAAGGGATGGTGCAGAGAGGCCCTGCCTGATACTTACTGCTAGAACAACCAAGGGCAGGGAATTTTGTCAGGTGACCTAAAACTGGCCAACTGGGGTATTCCATCCCATCCCCATCATGCTCAGTGAAAAAGCTGAGGGATCAAGGGGTTGTTAGTTTTTCTTCCTTCAATGGCTGATGTCTGAGGAGGACTCTGTCTGTTCATCTGCCTTTGATCCTGATCCGGAATCCAGCTCCTGCTGGTCACCCAGTCCAGCCTGGGACATTCACTGGTTCTGCTGGTGACGTGATTGTTGTCCTGGGAGCCTGATACGGTTTTGTATAGACTGTAGACTTTTTTTCTTTATCCTTTCTTTTATATCCTTTTTTATTTTTCTTTTTGTTGTTTATTATATTATTGTTATTGATATTTCATTAAAGTAGTTTAGTTTTTATCTAAACTCCTGAATCTCTTAATCCTTTCCTCTCCTCTCTTTTCCTTAGTGGGGGGAGGAGGGATCATCATCTGTCCCATTGGCCAAAACCATGACAGGATAGGTGACAGGAGATCTGAGGAGAAGGGTGGGGAGAACCTCAAATCCCAAGAGGAACAAAGGAAGGCACTGATTTATTGGTCATCTGGATCTGTATCAGAAGGGAAAAGAAATCAGCACCCGTTGCTTTTGCCAATAGTTTTTCAGGAGCAGCCCCGAAGATTTTTCCTTCCTCACAAAGTAGTGTATCAGATGTAAACCCCAAACTCCAGAAAATATGCACTGAAGATGCCAAAACCCATCACTGCCCAAATGAAGTATAAGCAAGAGTATAATTAATTTCTAGTTATATAGAGAAATAAAATAAAAATAAAAAATTGTCCAGGCAACCAAATAGAATTCTGATCTACTTCAAAAAAACACCACGTTTAAGCAGAAGGGATTCTGCACCAGTTTAATGCTAATGCCCAGTACAAGAATGTCACCATCATTTCTTCTATTTGTGACTAGACAGCTGGTGTTTCATCCTGGTTTAAGCACATTTCCTCCATTCAGCCTCGATCATTTACAGGAATAAGTCAAGGTGCTTTGACGTAACTACTTTCCTGGGGCTACACCTGCAAAAAGAGTTCTCAAAACATCCCAATTTTAAGTAGTGAAAAACAAAGAAAGGGAAATAAATGATAGTGGAATGCTATTTCTGCCAACCTGAGAGAATTTTCTCACAATACTCCTTATTCTTACGTTTTCTGCTCAGTCAGCTACTGGTCAGGGAGTCTGCCCAGTGTTAGAAACACGGGTTTTAGCTACTCCTACAAAGCATGGGGAAATGGTTCTCATAACAGAAACTGGATCTTCAGATTTTGGATGATTTTGCTGTGTCTGGGTAAAAGGCAGAAACATTAAAATACACAATTGAATATAACACATTTGGAGTGCCCCATCTGGAGCACTGTGGCCAATTCTGGGCTCCCCAGTTCAAGAAGGACAGGGAACTGCTGGAGAGGGGACAGCAGAGGACCAAAAAGATGATGAGGGGCCTGAAGCATCTCCCTGATGAGGAAAGGCTGAGGGATTTGAGTCTTTTGAGTCTGGAGAAGAGAAGGCTGAGGGGGGATCTTATCAACACCTAGAAATACTTCAAGGGTGGGTGTCAGGCTTTTTTTAGAGGTGCCCAGGGACAGGACAAGAGGGAACAGGTACAAACTGGAACATAAGGAGTTTCACCTAAACATGAGGAGGAACTTTTTGACTTTGAGGGTGTCAGAGCCCTGTCAGAGGCTGCCCAGAGAGGTGGTGGAGTCTCCGTCTCTGGAGACATTCAAACCCCACCAGGAGACATTCCTGTGGGACCTGCTGTGGGTGACCCTGCTCTGGCAGGGGGTTGTACTGGAAGATGTCCAGCGGTCCCTTCCAACCCCAGATCATTCTGTGATTCTGTGACTCTTTGAACCTCCTGGAGCTGCTGCTTTGCTGTCTGAATGCATCAGGGGAGCTTTTCCCTCCAACTTTTCTCCTCGCCATTATTGGTATGACGAAGAGGTTTTGTTCAGAAGGGTCTCTGGAGGGAACATCATTGTAATGCCATGGGCATTCATGGGAATGGGAATATTTGCTGGGTTTGACCATTTATTACTCACTTCAGCTGGATGCACAAAGTAAGAGCTGAGTCTCAGACAGCACCTTGTGGAAGTGCCAAAGTCCCTGCCAGATCCCTGCCTTCCCCGAGGTGCCCCAATGGGCTGATTTCTCAGTCCATCAGCAGAGCTTCCATTTATATATGAAAAGGATTATAAAAAGCCTCTTGGAATTTTTCTTCAAAGAGAAACAACCCAAACAAACTAATTGTTTATTTGCCTGACAAACAGGATGGCATCCAAACTGAGAAGGAAGACATTGAAATCCATACATCTAAGGACCCAAATATATACATCTGAGCTCCTCCTAAAGCCTGTGGATGCCAACTCAGTGCCATCAAATGTGTTTAGATTGTAATGTTATTTAATTGACTGGCTGCTGTGCTAAGATCCAGTACCCTAAATATAGCTGCCTGAGTGTAATCTTAGAGGCTGTGAGTTATCTTTCCTGTCTTCAAGCGCTGCCACTCCGAAACAAAATATTTCATTCCCAGAAATTCTAGGGATAAAAAGGAAAGTCTGCATTCCCACCCATGCCAGAAAAACAAGGGATGGCTGTCTTTTTAACACCGTTTTTGGACTTGCAGCATTACAGATTTGCTTTCTTCTGCTGCTTTCGAGGACTGAAACACATGTTTCCCATTTGCAGATGTGATGTATTGGGAAGAACTCTCCTTCCTGTCAGTTCCAGTAGCTGTAAATCAAGCCTGGAAATCCACTGTCATCCAAGGAGCATCCAAAATGGTAGATAAAAGTGTCATGTTAATGCCAGCTTTTATGCTGTTTGTGACTGTATAAGTAGCTTATGCCTGGAATCAAGGAATCAGGGAATTGTCAGAGCTGGAAGGGAGCTCTAGAGATCCCCCAGTTCCACTCCCCTGCCAAAGCAGGATCACCCAGAGCACATCACTCAGGGCTGCATCCAGGAGGGGCTGGAAGGTCTCCAGAGAAGGGGACTCCACACCCTCCCTGGGCAGCCTCTGCCAGGGCTCTGACACACTCACCCCAAACAAGTTTTTCCTCATCTTTGAATGGAACTTACTGTGTCTCAGCTTGTGCCCATTGCCCCTTGTCCTGTCACTGGGAACCAACTGAGAAGAGTCTGGCTCCATCCTCCTTCATTAGATGCTTGTGAGCATGAAGAAGTTCTCCCCTCAGCCTTCTTATTTCCAGGCTAAAGAGTCCCAGCTCTCTCAGCCTTTCCTCATCAGGGAGATGCTCCTCCCTCCATCATCTCTGTTGTCCTATGCTGGACTCTCTCCAGCAGTTCCCAGTCTCTCTTGAACTGGGGAGCTCAGAACTGGAGGCAGGATTCCAGTTGTGGCCTTACCAGTGCAGAGCAGAGTCGGGGAATGACCTCCCTCCACCTACTGGCCACAATCCTCCCTGTGTAGCCCAGGATTCCATTGACCCTCTTGGCCACAAGGACACGTTGCCCAAAAGAGTTACTTTAATAGGAAAGACTCTTTTCTGTAATATCTGGATTATTATTTTCTTTTTCAGGTAAAAAAATTTGGGTGGTTTAATGCTGAGTCAACCCCCTGCTCCAGTTCTTAGCGCAGCCATGGGAAGCCGAGCTGGAAAGAGGGTGCCGAAGGCCGGGGTCAAGGTGAGGGTCTGGAGGGAAGGTGAGAGATGGAAGAAGAGGGCAAGAATGTTACAGAAGAGCATTGCAATGCATGGCTTTGTCACACGAAAGCAGAGTCTGGAGCAACCTCATTTCTGAGCAGGCTGTAGCCCAGGAGTTGGTTCACAGCTCAGACACTCTCACTGAGCTCCCCTCCACGACTTCAGCTGGGAAAGGTTCTGCCCTCTCCGATAAACCCTTTAATGGAGTGGAATTAGATGGGGGAACGTGTTGTGTTTGCAGAGATTTCTGGCTCTTTCGTGGGTGTTTCCAAGCTCCAGCGCTAAAGGCAGTCAATAGCCTTGCTCTTCTCCGGGAGATAAAAAGCCAAAATGGGCAGAAATTGGGTACAGAGTGATTTTTAAAATCCAGGGGGAAGGACAGGCTGCAGCCACATGCTTTACCTGAGACCAATTCGGCTCCAGTTCATGGTGCAAACGTGACAGCACGGGGTGGCAGAGGGGCACCCCATCCTGTGCAGTGTCTCTCCTGGCTCTCAGGGTCTCTCTCTGGGACATACCACATCCAGGCTGTATCGCTGGTGACACAGTCACAGCTGCTGGGACTAGGCTGCCAGGCACCTAATTACCCAGGTATGGCAACCAAGCCCTGCTTTCTCCATCTGGAGCACACCTCCAGGCAGTACTAATGGGATTTAAAACCTATATCTACGTTATATGTTTCCTTCCCACCCACCCGGTTACCCCACGCCTGCTTGCCCAGGATTCACAGCATGAGAAGTGATGAGGTGATGCCAAGAACTAAACAGTTGAGAGCCACAAGGGTCCCAGCTTTGGGGTTTGCTTGGCTTTGGTGGGACCCAGGGGGTCACCAGTGAGTGATGCAGTCACACCTCAAGCTGCAACCCCGTGTTGACAAATGCTCTCCTCTGCTGAGATGGTGCTGTTGCATAAGTTTGACTGTTCCGGAAGAAAAGCAGATTTGCCTCCAAAATCATCATCTGTTCCTAATTTCCTCGTCAATTAGAGAGGAGCTCACAGGCTCAGAGGGAACAATAGACTCTCTCCAAGACTTTACAACATGCTGCACCCGTCCAATCACTCGCTTTGCTATCACAGCACGTGTTTTATCTTGCCATGAGCTGGAAGTCTTAATTATGACCCTTTGTCTTCCATTGTTTGAGGCAAATGACTAAGTGACTTACAAAGGCAATTAGGTTTGGATCTTTTCTAATCTCTTCCCAAGTGCAATATCCTATTAGACACACCAGGTCTTTGTCAGGGAGGGGATAAGGGTGGATGGGCAAGGGAGAGTTACCTTTGAAATCCTATTTCAGGGACTGAAAAGCTGGGTAATTAATTGTCATTGCTCAATCTTCTCTGGTTGTCACCACTGACCTGGTCTGCTCCTCCCAGACCCCAATACATACAGCCAAAGCTAGAGCTACAAGAGTCACAGCAAGTGCACAAGCTGGGTAACTCCAAGACACTGTTCTGTGAAGATTTATCAGCTGTTTTGCAGGAGTTGGAGAAGATAAAACTCTGTGTTGGTTTGCTCTCACTGGGAAGTTCTTGTATTTGTGGACAATTCTTGGTCTTTGTGGGTAATTAAAGTTTTGCCATAGCCCATTAGAGTAACCTCAGCTACGTGACCAGTGATGGCAGTTAAGACTGCAACAATTAAGACCACGTGCACCATAAAATATACAGGTCCATCAGCAATTTCTGAAGCAGTTTCTGGGGTTTAGGAAAGCAAAAGATGGCTACAAAATAAAAACCTTCAGGGAGAGCAACGGGGCCAACTTGTCTGCCTTGTCCTTTCAATTTGCATTCACAGCTGGGACAAAGAACCTTTCAGGTGTGATCTGAGGTTAGCAGAAGAGCTGTGTTTTGCAAATAAAACAGTTTAGCATAAATGGATTGCATAAACAGATTATAAAAAATAAAAAACCAGACCTTTGTTTTCTTTGTATATGGAGATAGACACTGATACTCACACTTGGTGCTGAGACTTCTCATCAGGAGGGGGTTCTAGTCGCAACACAACTCTGAGGGCACCCATCAGTGCACGTTGTGATGGGCCACGTCGTGCTACCCTGAAACAAACGGGGTACTTTAGTCTCAATTGGAGAAAACCAAAGGGAAACACAAGGACAGCCTTCAAAACCACCTCAACGCCTCCAAATAAAAGGAGGGGAATAAATGATTCTGTGGGGCAACTGGTGAAAGGATTGAGTGTAACAGGTTTACAGAGGGAACTCGGGAGATGGGACCAGACTGATTTGGCAGCAGCACAAGGAGCCCAGCACTGGAGTAGGTCACGCAGGGAGGTGATGAGCTCTTGGTGACTGATGGATTTTGAGAAGGGTTTGGCCAAATTTCTGTCCAAACTGGTTCAGACACAATGCCTCCTGCTGGGAAATGCCAGAGGACAATTGGGGAGACATCTCAAGTGGGCAGAAGCCAGCCTGGCCCTGCTCCAGGGTCAAAACCAAGGCAGAAAATTCTCTCCAGCCTCCTCCTCCCAGCAGCACTGGGGCAGTTCCTGTGTCCCAGCCATGAGTGGCAGGAGAAGCTCAAGCGAAGGTGTCCCCTGAGTGTAAACCACTCTGAAGGGCCCTGCTGCCCATCAAGTGGGCTTAAAAAATGCTGCTCAGATAGATATAATTGCTGGCATCTGAAATAACTCTCCACCCAAAACTAACATATACTTAATGAATTACGAAAAGAAGTAAAAATCAATTTTCCTTGCCAGCTACTGATGTGCTAAATGATTGCTTTCCTTTTTTAAATTGTTTATAATTAGTCTTCCTTATTTATGTTATCTATTAATCTAAAGATGGCACGTCTTGTTATCCTAGCATCATTAAATCATGGTAACTAGAGTCAAAATGCTGACAGCCTACTCCTTTCTCAAGAGCCATCTCCACAAGGAAAGAGCATGCAATTTTCCTAAAGTCAGAAAAAAATCTCCCTGTTAGAACTTATTTCAGTTCCCACATGTCAGCTAACAGGGCACTGCACACAGCAAAAGGCCACACTATTTCTCTGGAAATCATTTTTCAAAAATACCTTCTAGCCAGTGGATTCTATTTATCACAAACCCGTAGCTTAGATGGTCTGAATCACACCAACCACCAGCCTGGACCTTAGACTATCTTAGCAAATTTTGTCTACATTCTTAGGTGTAGGTCTTCAAGATGTTCTGGTCCCTTCTCAAGGGCAATTAGAGATAGAAGGAGAGGGAATGGCTGCAAGCTGCAGCAGGGGAGGGTTAGGCTGGACATGAGGCAAGAATTCTTCCCAGCAAGAGTGGTCAGAGCCTGGACTGGGCTGCCCAGGGAGGGGGTGGAGTCCCCATCCCTGACTGTGTTTCAGAGTAGATTGGATGTGGTGTTGAGGGATCTGGTGTAGGGGAGAACTTGTAGGGTAGGGCTGATGGTTGGACTGGATGATCCCAAGGGTCTCTTCCAACCTGAATGATTCTAGGATTCTGTGACCCAGAGCATGTTTCCCACACTGAAATCATTCAGGAACAGCATATTTTATTCTCTTTGCTTCTGTCACTAAACCTTGCAGATGTGTAAATCTTTTCTAAATTCGAGGTACATCTGCGAGTTAAATTCATAGCAAACTTAGATTGTTCTAAATGTCATACAACATAACATAGATCGGTTATTAGGAAGAAGTTCTTTGGGGTGAGGGTGGTGAGAGCCTGGCCCAGGTTGCCCAGAGAAGCCGTGGCTGCCCCATCCCTGGAGGGCTTCAAGGCCAGGCTGGATGGGGCTTGGAGCAACCTGCTCTGGTGGGAGGTGTCCCTGCCCAGGGCAGGGGGTTGGAACTGGATGATCTTTAAGGTCCCTTCCAACCCAAACCATTCTGTGATTCTATAATTCAACATAACATTGTGTCTAGGAATTTGTGACCTACATAAACTTACTTTTTGAAGCTTAATGCACAGATGAACATGTTTAATAGAGTCGATTTTCATTTCCAGTTGAGTAACCAATAATGCACTTTAATCTTAGGAAAATAACCATTCACTTTATACTACTGTGATCACATATTCTTATAAATTCCTTTTATAGATGCAGGTGAACAGCTTCAGAATAAGAACCCTTGGGAATTTTAGAATAACTTCTGAAAGACCTTTCCTTGTAACAAGAAGTATTTCAGTTTCTAGGCTGGATCTCTTACTCTGCCAAATATTCCAGCAATACAGAAAGACACTTCAGGCTTGTAAAGAAGGGAAAGTGTTCCCATTTCTACCTAGAGAAATGGAGGCTGAGAGGAAAGTTCCCTGTCCTTCTTGAACGGGGGAGCTCAGAACTGGACCCAGTGCCCCACCAGGACAGAACTGGGTGGAGGATGACCTCCCTCCACCTACTGGTCACGCTCTTCTTGATGCCCCCCGGGATGCCATCGGCCTTCTTGGCTACAAGAGCACATTGCTTCTTCCAGCTCAAAATCACTACATCTGGGCCCTAATTTCTGGCAAATTTGAAGGGATTATGTGCACAGCTATATTTTGTACTGGTACAAGGAGTATTTTTGCAAATGCTTTGTACAGGAAAGCTCAGCCATGAAAAGGTCTTCTTGCGGGGTTAATTCCACCCTTCCACAAACCCACTGACTAAAGGGTGTTTACGCCAAAGATTATTATGTGTTATTTTTTTTACTTTAAATTAAATACAGATGATAATTACAATGAATCACTGCAAAATGGCTGTATAATTTGAAAATGTAATTAAGTGCAAAGTGTATTAGCTTTCCAAAAACGGTTAGAAGGCTGTAAGCGTTCTGCCGCGGCAGGGATTATTTCGTTCCTCTGACCATGACTGATACTAACTGACCATCTTCTAATGATGTTCTAATGGTTCACCATTGAGGACCTTCTGATGAGTCAGTATTCTGGCAGTGGATTTACAGAACGATGTCATTTGGGGGACAAGCCTCCAATGAATTGGGGTTGTTTAGTCTGAGGTTGGGGTTGTTTATTCTGAGGAAGAGGAGGCTGAGGGGAGACCTCATCACTCTCTACAACTGCTTGAAAGGGCACTGTAGAGATATTGGTGCTGGTCTCTTCTCACGGGCAATGAGCGATAGAAGGAGAGGGAATGGCTGCAAGCTGCAGCAGGGTAGGGTTAGGCTGGACATTAGGAAAAAATTTTTCACGGAGAGAGTGGTCAGTCAGTGGAATCAGCTGCCCAGGGAGGGGGTGGAGTCACCCTCCCTGACTGTGTTTAAGAGCAGATTAGATGTGGTGTTGAGGGATCTAGTGTAGGGGAGAACTTGTAGAGTAGGGCTGATGGTTGGACTTGATGATCCCAGGGGTCTCTTCCAACCTAAA
>VZTM01028344.1:58214-69427 GCA_013400555.1 Jacana jacana | reverse complement strand
GTGGACTCTAGAGCAGAGACAGGAGCTGTAAAACTTCAGCGTCCACAAACAGGCTGTGGGTAAAAACCCACAGATATTTGATGATGTACAATAAAGGCTCCCTGCAAGCAGTGTCTACGCTGTGTGAGATGTGAAGATAGAACACAACACATTTTTGAGTCTATCTCCTGTGTGGTACGTACCTGCCCTGTTTAAATTTGAGATTCTAAGGACAAGAGGAGAAAGGGTAAGAATCTCAATGCCTTCTCCACATCCACTCCGTACGTACAAGGCAGGATTTAGCAGCCAGGTACAGACAGGGACCTAAGGGACACACCTCCCTTGGGAAACAGGCTCACAGGTGGGTGTGAGCAGTACAAAAAGTTAAATTCTCACCTCGATAGTCATTTGTTTCATTACTTTTAATATCACAGAATCCCAGAATCTCAGGGATTGGAAGGGACCTTGAAAGCTCCTCCAGTCCAATCCCCCTGCTGGAGCAGGAACACCCAGAGCAGGTCACACAGGAACGCCTCCAGGAGGGTTTGGGATGTCTCCAGAGAAGGAGACTCCACCACCTCCCTGGGCAGCCCCTGCCAGGGTTCCCTCACCCTCACCCTGAAGAAGTTCTTCCTCATATTTCAGTGGAACCTCCTCTGTTCCAGCTTGCACCCATTGCCCCTTGTCCTGTCATTGGGTGTCACTGAGAAGAGCCTGGCTCCATCCTCCTGACACTCACCCTTTACAGATTTATAACCATTCATGAGGTCCCCCCTCAGTGTCCTCTTCTCCAAGCTCAAGAGACCCAGCTCCCTCAGCCTTTCCTCCTCTGGGAGATGCTCCACTCCCTTCATCCTCTTGGTAGCCCTGCCCTGGACTCTCTCCAGCAGTTCCCTGCCCCTCTTCAACTGAGGAGCCCAGAACTGGAGACACTATTCCAGATGGGGTCTCCCCAGGGCAGAGTAGAGGGGGAGGAGAACCTCTCTCCACTTACTCACCACCCCCCTCCTAATACACCCCAGGATGCCAGGTTTAAAACCATTCCCCCTCATGCTAGCATTCCACTCCCTGATAGAGTCCCCTCCCCACCTCTCATGTAGGCCCCCTCTGGATATTGGAAGGCCTCCACCTTGTAAGGTCTCCCCACATCATCTTGCTCTACCTTCAGACTTAGATCTACTTTTTACAACTGCAAGTTCCTAAGCTGGATAACTCTGTCAGCCTCTCACAGCTTTACCCAGGCACTGTTTTGTGCCATGGTATTTTTGACAAATAAGAGAAACCTTTCCCTTTTCAGTTTGTTGTCTGTGTAAAGGAGAAAACATGGCATGTGTTTGTCCTCCACCCACCCTGGCTGTCCCTTTTCCCTTCTACCCAGTGACAGGGTAGATTCAAAACACCAGATTGCTCGGGGCTCAGCCCTCCATCAGCTGGTGCCACGCTATTGATCCTCCTCTTCAGGCTGGAATGGGCAGAGGCCCTGGGGATGAGTGATGGCACCAGATGATTTTGTTCTCGTGCTGTTTGTTGGGTTTCACCATTTTAAACTGTATGGCACTTGGTTTCCTGTCTCACTGCTTCCCTAAAAGCAATTCTCCATCCGTCACAACGTTTTCCTGAAGATCCCTGATGCAGCTTTTCTAGCGCAAACACGTTTCTAAACTCCTTTAAAAAGCTTTTAGACTCTTCAGGAAAGTCAAAAAAAAACCCCACCAACAACCCAAACTGAAAAACCACTCAATATAACTGCCCTCTTCCTTTTAAAAAGCATTTGTGGTGGACTAATATATTGCCTAAAACATGCTAATTACATCTGGTAATGGCTGGGCACTGCATTACAGGCCAGGTGCAGTAAACTCACCAGCAGCTCTCTACTCGTTGTGTTCCATCCTGTTAATGAAAGCAATAAATCAATGCCAGGTTCCAAACCCTGACTTGGCCCAGAAAAGAGAAACACGAACAACATTTAGCACGTCCCCAGCTCAGCATCTCTCCCAGGTGGAGCGCTCATCTTCTCACCCTGGAAGGGTTTAAATTCTCCTCTCGGCGTGAGGGCAGTCCTCCAAGATGCTGAGCGTGCTGTGCTACCCTTTTTGGGGGGAAACTCTATTAAACTTTGGAAAGAGGTACACTATTCAGATTAATGATGTGAAGAGCAGAGGGCTGAGATGAAGGATATGGGGAGCAGAGGGCTGAGATGAAGGATATGGGGAACAGAGGGCTGGGGAAGATGATATTTGCAGAGATGATAGAAACCAAGGAAAACTTCAATTCTGAAAGCCAGGGAAGTCTGGTTTCCCTGTTGTGGGACAAACATGCAGAGAATTTCAATCTTCAGAGCCAAAAAAGTGATATGAAAGGACTTTAAAACATTGCCAGCTCACAGTCTGGAGAAAGAAGGAAAAGTTAAGGCTTAAACTGAAAAGTTAGAGGCTTAAATGACTTCCACTGGAGCTGTACTTCATTTCCCTAAAGGACAAATTTACAACGTTGAGCAGTTGAAGTCACTGGTGACACATGTCTCTGGTGTCTACGGGGTGTGTACACCTCAGTCTGTCTGTACTGAACCGAAATGTCTCCTCTAAAGTTCTGGAATTCTTCCTTAAGTGCCAGAGCAGATATGGAGATTCGTTTTATAAAGCAAAAATGTCATCAGAAAGAGCTACCAGTAATACCCAAACATCACTAAGAACCAGATTTGCCACTCTGAGAAGGGCTGGCATGAGATCCACCTAGATGTTTAGTGCCACATCTGGTCACTGTGCTGGATGTTAACGCCTCCAAGGCAGTGACACACGGATGCTGAAGGGCTGCCAGCATTAGCCTACCGTGGGCTGGCATGAAAATCAACGAGGGGAACCAAGGATCCAAGTTTAATTCCTCCAAGGATCTGAGCATCTCTTCCAATTAATGCAGAAAGACTGAAGATGTTCCAGTTCTCTGGTCAGGGCTGGTTTCATTTCAATGGACCCTCTGCATCCACCTGCAAGGAGCCTGATTATGCAGAATTTATGGAAATGAAGTGGATTCCTCGCTAAGGGTTAAAGAGAGGGTAATGTATCCCCCCAGAGAAAAGCCTTCAGTTGGCTTTGTTGAACTTCTTCCCAGCTGATAATGGTAGTAGAAAGGTAGCGGGTCGGTCCCTTCTCCCAAGCAGCAGGCAATAGGACAAGAGGAAACAGCCCCAAGTTGCACCAGGGGAGGTTTAGGATGGATATTAGGAAGAATTTTTACACTGAAAGGGTTGTCAAGCATTGGGTCAGGCTGCCCTGGGAGGTGGTGGAGTCACCATCCCTGCAGGCTGTTAAAGGACGGGTAGACATAGTCCTCAGTGATGGTTTTTGTCAGTGGTTTGAGGAGACAAACACCACAACAGCCAGAAAGCTATTCAGGGTGGCTCAGAAACGATGGAAGTTCACACAGGGCCTCAGTGATGCAGAAGAAAGGGGAAGGCGGGTAGGATGCAGTAAGGGAGGGAGCAAAGAAGGGGAAAAGATGGGGAGGAAGGGAAGCAGAACTGTTGTCCCCCTTTTCAGTGCTTGCCCTTGCTTGTCTTGAAATAACTGAGAATTTTGTGACTGCCTGAAGAAATAACAGTAACTCTTGTACACTCGCCTGCAGGTATAAAATAAAATAAAATAAAATAAAATAAAATAAAATAAAATAAAATAAAATAAAATAAAATAAAATAAAAAGCAGCCCAGATACCTCCCAGGTGCCAGTACTCAGGGTTTCTTCCTATGCCAACAAGGCTTCCTGGGGAACTGCTTGCACCTCGTCTCCTGCCCGTAGCAGGAAGCAGTGTGTAGGCTGCAGAGCTCTTCATNCTCGCTCCAGCACCTCGATATCTCTCTTGTGCTGAGGTGCCCAGAACTGGACACAATACTCAAGGTGTGGCCTAACCAGTGCTCTGTGTCCAGTGCCAGGTTTCACACGTCTCTAGAGCATGTCCTTACAGCCTTAATTTGTGTCCCTGCTCCCTGTGCCACATACACTGGTTTGGTGGCCTGGAGGGGCCGGTGCCATTATCAAGGCAGGGAAAGGTGGGCCACTAACCAGAGCTCTGCAAGTCAAGTAGGGCTTGTAAGGTGGCCCGCTTCACAGCGTGCCACAGCCTCTCGCAGTGCCCATCCTGTTCCACATGGCCCAGTGTCCCAGCCACCTCCCCAGCATATGCCTCCTCTCAGGAGGACGGCTTGCAGCGCTTCATTTTTGGCATCAAGACATACTTGTCACTTTGCTGGCTAATCTAAATAAATGAACGTGTTCTTCTTCATTACATTCCACTTTTCCTTGTGGTTAGGGATGGTGCACGGGAGGCAAAGACTTGAGCTCCTTGTACCCCAGTTCAGCTGCAGCAGTCTCGGCTACAGAACTTGGGAGTGTCTACAGAGTCATCCAAGGAATTAGTACTCCAGCTTCACAGAATCCCAGAATCTCAGGGATTGGAAGGGACCTTGAAAGCTCCTCCAGTCCAATCCCCCTGCTGGAGCAGGAACACCCAGAGCAGGTCACACAGGAACGAGTTTGGAATGTCTCCAGAGAAGGAGACTCCACCACCTCCCTGGGCAGCCCCTGCCAGTGTTCCCTCACCCTGAAGAAGTTTTTCCTCATATTGAAGTGGAACCTCCTCTGTTCCAGCTTGCACCCATTGCCCCTTGTCCTATCACTGGATGTCACTGGCTCCATCCTCCTGACACTCACCCTTTCCATACTTATTGCCTCGCTTCACACATGCTCCAGGTACCAAAGATTTCCAGCTGTACGGAAGGTCACTGTCACTTACTCCTTCTCGACTCCAAATGCTGCAGTGGATTGTTTCTTGCTGTGTGTCACACTGCTGCTCCCTGCTGCCCAAGCCCCATTCTGATCCACAGACCCATCTTAGGCCACCTCTGCATGGGGGAGACTGTGGGTAACTGGTTTCTCAGAGGCAGGGGGGCTGCATGCTGCCAGCGAGAGGCTTGTCTCACCATGATTAACTACCGTGAAAGGCCCACAGAGATTTAAAATCATGATTAATTACTACAAAACCCGTGCAGAGCTCTGAAGGGCTAAATCCTATCCCTAGCTGAGCCTACCCAAAGAGTTCCTCTACGTCCTGCATCTGGGGACACTTCTGCAGCACGCACTCAGCTGAGAAAACTCCTACAGGACATGGGGTTAATTGGCAGGAAAAGGCTAAGAACAAACATAGCCCGTGGGAAGTTGTGTGGCAGCATTCACAGCCATTCAGTGACCAAGGTGGGAACAGTCTACTTCTTTACCTGCTCCTTCCTTTTAGCTAGAAGATACTAATTTATCTGCAAAGCAAAACACCATTTGAAAGAAGCAATTATCGTGTTGGTAGGGCTGGTTTCTTCCTTTGGCAGGCTCACAGACTATGTCTCTGAGCAGTTCCCAAAAGGTTAACGTCCCTTCAGAGTAAAAACTGCTAGATCCCACCCTTAGGATGCATTTCTTTCCCAGTTTATTCAGCACAGAAGCTGAGAAGATTAATAAGCTCCAGTATTTTACCCCGAGCTCGTTAGAGATTGACATTTTTTTAGTAGGTTTGAAATCATCATCTGAAATCCCATGCTGAAAGAGCAGCTAAAGAGCAACTTCTCCCTTCCCTGGGAACTTTCAGTAGAATCATTTTGGCTGGAAGAGACCCTTGGGATCATCGAGTCCAAAGACCTTTATCATTCAAATAAAACCCACAATTGGGGCCGCCATGGGGCAGGGAGGGAAGGGTCGGTCAGTCCAGCCCAATTTCTGCCCTGTTCGGGGCTTGCTGGACTCAGGGAAGGTGGTGGCACAAAGAACCTGGTACCCACACAAAGAACCCCAGAGCAGCACAGACCCCGTGGGCTCCTCCAACTGTTAGAACCTCATCAAGGCCACAGCCTCTTTGAGTGAGAAAAGAAAATGTATTATGCTAATCATTTCACTCCTTCCTCAGTTATCCATGCAGAGCCTCGCTGCATTATGCAATATTTTTCAGTCTAATGCACTGAATTATGTCCTTTTCAAAAAAGTTTTCTTCCTCTTACGCTTGAAATTGGTACTGGATTTTATTGGTGGGCTTTCTGGGAAAGCACTCCTTTCCTGTTCCTCTCTGCAAAGTGCAACCCATTTAACAGAGCTCTGCAATGCCCTGAGTTTTGCAGTGAAAATCATGGCTGGGGGCACAGAAAGGTGCTCTGAGGAGTGGGATCCTTGTCAAAATAACGTACCCAGCTTCACCAACAAGTCTAAACCCAAGAGCTGTGGAGACCTTTAAGGAGACCCACGCTACGTATGAGGTCGAGGTGCAGAGTGATGGTACCTTTGGTATTGTATGTGTGGGGACTTCGTTCTACACAGAGGTTTGGGAGACATGGGAATATTCTATTTTTCCTTTCAGCAGGCCTAAAAAGGCAAAGCTGAAACAATCAAGGCCTGCTAGAGCTGAAGCTAAGTCCCTCTTTCCTCCTGAGAGCATTATACTGCATTCTCACACGCCAAATTGCTTCAGGAACCCTGGGAGCAATCAAATCTGTGTTCTTTTGGGGATTATCATTATGATTGTTTTAATAGAACCCAAAAGAGGGGTGGATTCAAGGGTGAAAAAAGAACCATGAAAATTTGACTAGGCAACATCCCACCCTCTTCTCATTAGACATGTCCCCCCGTACAACGTTCTTCTGTCAGGAACAGCTACTGAAGAAGCTCCAGCCTAAACCTAAGGATCAAGAGAACTCACAGGAGGGGAAGCTATAAATAATGTCAGAGGAGATTAGTTTCATCTGAGAAGTGGGTCAAAGACCAGGTGCACTCTCTCAAAAAATTACCTACAAGCTGACAGCACAGAGCTGAGCTGAGAGCAGGGTGAAGATTAACCAGGATACTGACACTTTCTAAGGCTAATGGGAAAATCAGGAAATCACAGAATCATTCAGGTCGGAAGAGACCCTTGGGATCATCCAGTCCAACCATCAGCCCCACTCTACAAGTTCTCCCCTATACCCGATCCCTCAACAGTCATTGACTCTCAAACAGTCAGGGATGGGGACTCCACCCCCTCCCTGGGCAGCCCATTCCAGGCTCTGACCACTCTTGCTGGGAAGAATTCTTGCCTCATGTCAAATTGTCACCATCTCTAAAGGCACAGATGTGCTCCAGTGACACAGGCGTTGGGTGGCAGCTAGACACCCTTCTGACAGAGAGCTCCAGACCGTGCCAGCCGGGGACATGCAGTCTGTGTATCGGGCGTACCTCAAAAGTTGGCCTTGCTCCTCTACTTTAAGCCTCAGCCAGTTGTTTTAAGTTGCAAATGACCCTTTAAAATGCTCAAAAAAAAAAAAAAACCAAACCCAAACCAACAACCCACACAGATCTGTATAATGCAGTGCTGCTGTGAGGAACAGGTTTTTAATGGGAGGCTCCAGATGTTCTTCTGCCCGACGGCGATAGCCGAAATTGAAAAGTGCCGTTCTCTGGGCACTGCTTTAAACCACGACACCCCAGAGGAGAGATTTCGGGACACACACACTCGAGGAGCACAGAGATAAGGTAGAGGGGAATTGTTATCTCTGCCCTGCTCTGACTGAGTGAAAAGGAAATGGCTTTCAGGTACAGATGGAAAATTAGACTGTGGCTGGGATGGGAGGGGAGAGCAGGAGGAGTGAAAGACAAAGAACAGGGGCAGCAGCAGCCGCCCATGAGCTACTGCAAACTGATGGCAGACTCATCGCTGCTGAAGGGAGGAGATGTTGAAAGCCTCCAGAAAATGATGCTTCTGGGCATTTTACCTTCCAAGACAGCACTGGCCGCTACTTCTGATTATACAGGTCAGTTATACAGCAGCTAATTACGTCTGGAGTGGCAAACATCCCCATATGCTCCTCAAATCTGTTTCACCAGGACTTCTACCCACCAACTGCCTGACAGAAACAGGGGGATTCCATTGAATGAGCAGTAAATCCGACTTTTCCATACACTTCATCACTGTAGAAAAAAACACTGGGACAGAAAGAGCTGAAGAATCACGGTAAGACAAGCCGAGTGAAAAGGGATGCAGGCATATTCTGATTGCTCAAAGACTGCCAGATTTATCACAGGCATGGAATCGTCAATCAGAGCCACTTTCTTCTTAAGACAGCAGGGAAGAGGGGGACAATGGGTAGGACTGGTAAGAGTTTTCACTGGCCAGGAAAAACAGAGAAAGGAGCAAAAGAGCCCATTTAGTTCAAATGCTTCAGGTCTCCTTTTTCCCCAGCCTTTTGCTTACCTCTCATCCCCTCCCTCCTTTTGCTGCCTCACAGAGCTGTCAGTTTGGGAATGAGAGAGTCAGGATGCTCCTCAAAAGAGTTAATCCCACAAAAGGCATGGGAAGTAGTCAAAAAGCCTTGGCTAAAGAAGAAAATTCCTGGCTCCCAGTCCACATGTGCATAATTTTATCACTAGACATTATGAAAAAGTTATGTTTTTGGAGACAGAGGTACCTTCACGCTTCAGGAGAACAAATCCTCAAAGCCTGGCTGAAAATACAGTCACAGCTTCTCTGTTGGTTTGTAAAGTTAGCTCCTAAAGTTGTGTGCAACTGCTTTATAACATGCATTAAATGAAGCAGAAAATGAAGCATGGGCTCTTTCGGCAGAAAAGGACATTCTCATCCGCCTATAACGCAATTTCACTTCTAACACTTTTTCCTTTCTTCTGTGGCTGTAACAGAAACCTGTTTGCCTCTCTGCTCAGATTCCTACAGATGTGTCACTGGGAAGGCCATTCTCCTCGCTGAGCTGCAGTTTGGAGCTGGGAGAGAAGCATCTTGATGAGATTCATTAGCTGAGAGTGACCAGGAAGAGCACCATTAATATTATTTCAGCTTCAAAGCGTGCGCGGGTCCAGCTAAATTGTTCTTAGAAGCAAGTAGAGGTGACACCACGAACAGGATCCCTCTGTGCTGGCCAAAACTATCTGCACCTAAACACTCTGAGGAGCCCAAAGAGGAGGTGCAAAAAAAAAAAAAAACTGCCACCGTTAAAGTCACGGTGCCACCGACCTCGCTGCTTCAAACACTTCAGCTCCGTCAACGTCCTGGCCTCAGGGAAGCAATTTATTTCTTTCACAATTTTACTTTTTCAGCTGGGCCTCTTCTAACTCACTGAGCTCTGACATTAATATCACCTTGTTCAGAAGCTGTTCCCTCTCAGGGTGCTCAGGGATGGTGCAGAGAGGCCCTGGCTTATCCTCATTGCTGGAACAACCAAGGGCGGGGAATTGAGGCATTTGCCCACTTGGAGAGTGGGAAGCGGAAAAGCATCGAGGGGTCACCCCTGTGGGGAGGAGGGGACAGGACAGGAGACCCCAAACTGACCCACAGGGGATTCCATCCCATCCCCAACCATGCTCAGTGTAAAAGCTGAGGGATCAAAGGGTCAACTCTCTTTCTTCCATGGCCGACGTCTGAGGAAGACCCTGTCTGTTCTTCTGCCTTTGATCCCCATCCCAGCATTCCTGACTCCAGAGCTGGAATCCAGATCCTGTTGATCACTGAGTCCAGTCTGGGACTTTTCCCAATGCTGCTGGTGACGTGATTGTCATCCTGAGAGCCTGATACAGTTGTGTATATAGTGTATGTATTTCACTATTTTCTTACTTTTTTTCTAAACTCCTAAATCTCCTTATCCTCTTCCTCTCCCTTGTTTTTGTGGAGAAGGAAGGGCCACCAGTCAGTCTGGTTTTGGTAAATTTGGCTGAAACCACGACTGCAGTTGGGTCACCTAAGCTACACGGCCATGCAGAACTTTGCCTTTCTATTACAAATCCCTCCCTCAGACCGAGATCTCGTTGAGGCTTGTTACTCGTTATTTGTGTTTTTAAGACCCTGTAGCCGCAGTCCAGAGTTTACAGTCAGCTGTGAGAAGTAAAACCCACCTCAGAGCTGCATCCAGCAGTCTGCTCCCCTCCAACAAGCACCCAGCGCTGCCCACCTGCCCGGCTGATTTGCCTTACACACGACTTACACCATCTGAGTACCAGGAATTCACGTTTAGACACACCACTCTCAGCTTACCTACACCCACAAAGTCAGGGGCAGAGCAGAGAGCCAGACTAGATACCAGAAAGACCTTCTTTGGTGTGAGGGTGGTGAGAGCCTGGCCCAGGTTGCCCAGAGAAGCTGTGGCTGCCCCATCCCTGGAGGGGTTGAAGGCCAGGCTGGATGGGGCTTGGAGCAACCTGCTCTGGTGGAACTTCATGATCTTTAAGGTCTCTTCCAACCCAAAGTATTCTATGATTCTGTGATTCTACAAATAATACAGATTGGAATAAGAGACAGAAGCAAATGAGAGGGAGGAAGGACAATACCGTAGAAGGGGGGAGAGAGGATGCTCTGTCAATTCCCTTTGTGTTACCCACGATCATTTACAACTTGGATGGATGAAAAAAAGGTGGGTGGGTTTTTTTCTCCCAGCCCCCCTGCTAGCTGTGTCCTCTCCAAAATGCATCCTCTGCTTCTCATCTCCCGCTTTGTGCAGAAACTGAAGTTACATTCGTCTCAAAATACCTCTTGACTGGGTTCTTTGGCATCCTCAGGTATGGGAGCAGAGAGTTAAACACTGTTTAACTTCCAAGCTGGTTTCGTCACTGGGTTTAAACATCAGCTCTCAGAAAGCCCAGTCACATAAGAACCAAATCTGTGAGACACCGAGCGCCATCCTTCATGCTTAAAGCCCGCAGCTGCCTTTGTCTTCTGGAGGGGCTTAGGATGAGGTCATTAAAAGCAATCACCAAGAAGTCATGCCTGATTACTCCTTCAATTAGGGCTGGAACCCACAGGCAGTTTTGTGCTGTAAGTGCAGAGACCAAAGGCTGGTGCTGAATACTCAGTGTTTGCTTAGTGCCCGGTCAGCAGAGCTCGGTAACGGAGTGAGTGAGAGAGAGGGGAAGGAGAAGGAGAAGGAGAAGGAGAAGGAGAAGGAGAAGGAGAAGGAGAAGGAGAAGGAGAAGGAGAAGGAGAAGGAGAAGGAGAAGGAGAAGGAGAAGGAGAGGGGGGAGGGGAAGGGAAGGGACTTTGGCACAAGTTTCAGGTTGCAAACCACAGTGAGATGTGGATATTCCCCAACCGCTCTGCTCAGGGCTTCTTATTGACTCACCAAGGAGACCCTCAACTCGACACGCTCCCTTTTCTGAATCGATCTTTACCATTCCCTTTACAGGAAACTGCTGGAGAGAGTCCAGGGCAGGGCTACCAAGAGGATGAAGGG
>VZTM01028344.1:26082-50004 GCA_013400555.1 Jacana jacana | reverse complement strand
GGAAGGGAAGGGAAGGGAAGGGAAGGGAAGGGAAGGGCAAGGGTGAGCTGGCCTAAAACCAGGTTGCAAAACACATTTCTTTCTGCTAGGAAGGAGTTCACCAGAAATTGCATTCAAAGTTAACCATGGGAAGGTACATATCAACGACAAAGCCTTCTTTCTGGTGCTGCCTAATAACAAATGAATACACAAATGCCACCAGAAAACTAACAACAGGGGATTAAACTGAAATCGCACTCGAAATATGACCAGAATTTGAAATTTGATATTAAAAACTATCCCTGATATCAAAAACTATCCTTGATACAGCCACCAACGGGCAGCAGCTCAGCAAGACGGTCACACATCTAACAGACCAAATTAGGCTCCTTTATAAGCGATAGGCTGGATAATTCTGGCAGCACTTTTTCCATCTCCCTTTCTCTCTGACTGCTCTCCTGTTTTGAAGAAAGCTGCTGAACTTTCGACAATGCAGATTTGGTTTATCAGTTCCAAAGTTAATATACAGATTATTTTAGCATCCAGCTAAAACTGTTTGGACTTTCATTAACAGCCCACACAGACCTCTCTGATCCGCGTTCAGACCGTAAAGCCCCGGAGAACAGGCGCTGCCGTGATTTCGCCAGCTCCTCCTGCTGATACCCAGTGATCTGGTTGTACTTCTCCAGTGCCCTCTACTGGAAAAACGTAACGGCAGCTAAACAATTCGCTGCTGGTATTGCCTAAGGTGCGACCGCTTTTACTCCTCAATTTAAAGAAAGATTAAAGAGTTCTGCTTTTCCATCACACCCAAAGAATGGCCTCGGTGCCATGGAAGTTTGTCTAGATGGGAAGTTAAAACTTTCCCTCTCCCTCTCCATTTCCTTTTCTTTCTCCCTCTCCCTTTCCCTCTCCCTCTCCTTTTCCTTTTCTTTTTCCTTTTCCTTTCCCTCTCCCTCTCCCTCTCCTTTTCCCTCTCCTTTTCCTTTTCCTTTTCCTTTTTCTCTCCCTTTTCCTCTCCCTCTCCCTCTCCCTCTCCTTCTCCCTCTCCCTCTCCCTCTTCCTCTCCCTCTTCCTCTCCCTTTCCTTTTCCCTCTCTCTCTCCCTTTCCCCCTCCCTCTCCCTCTCTGCTTTTCCCTTACCATTTAGGGTTTTTCTTTCCTTTTTGTTTTCCTGTTTATTTTTCCATTGTAGTGCAAATAACACACAGCATTTCCCTTCTGCAGGAAAGACTTAACAGACTGAGCCTGCAATCATCCTCCTCTTCATTAAATCAAACCCAAGCAGAAAATGTCCCGGTGCCAAAGAGTTCAGCCAGGAGATCAGTCAGAGCCTGGACTGGGCTGCCCAGGGAGGGGTGGGGGGGGAGTCCCCATCCCTGACTGTGTTTCAGAGTGGATGAGATGTGGTGTTGAGGGATCTGGTGTAGGGGAGACCTTTGTAGAGTGGGGCTGATGGTTGGACTCCATGATCCCAAGGGTCTCTTCCAACCTGAATGATTCTGTGATTCTATGAGACAGTAACAATGGGGAAAAGGGCATGTAGTTAACAACGGGTCATTAAACACTGTCTCCTGAGAGGATAATTGAACAATTTGCTTTTCAGCAAAGAAAAAAAGGAGAGGAGGGGTTTGAAGATAACTTCTTCTCTAGTCTCAAAGTACAAACAGAATAGAGGAGATTCACTATGAGTTGTCCAAAATTAATCTGTAATGACAACAAAAGTATTACAGAGGACAACATGCACTTTTTTTCTGCTCAGCAGGTTTAAGGCTCCGACAATCCGGTCATTTTTACATTCCCTCGATAGGCTGGGTTTGGAGCCAGCAGCAGGACGCAGTGAGGGGAAGCCCTCCTGCTCCTGGCACTGGCTCTCATCCTCCTCTGAGAACCTGGGGTGTTTTTTTTTCATGCAAAATTATCTTCTTAGTCACGACTTCAGATTTCAGGTGCTATTGTTCATTCCTTGGCCGGCTCCCTGTCTACACCACCATTATTGCTAGGTACGAAGCAAAGTGGTGCCATGGAGACAGTCAAATTGTAAATTATTAAAGAAAATGAATAACTGGATTGGACACCCAAAAGGAAAAAAAAAAATAGCTATAAATTCTATTTGGCAGTAGTGGAACTAATATAATTACCTTTGTAATAATTTCAGAGACACCAAAGCTCACTTCTGCTTTGATTGTTTGGGAAAATAATCTATTCTTACTAATGAAACAGTCCAGAAACATTTGGAGAAACATTTCTGTATTGAATAACAGCATTTAACAACCACGGTGAGATGGAAAACAATTACAGGATGATCCTGGCTGTCAGGAGCCCAGAGGCACTAATGGCCTGAGAGATGTGACACGCTGCTCCGCTCCCCGTTGGCAGACCTGCTGCATCTGCAAGGTCTGGGTGGATAAAACTGGGAAAACCTGCCCAGGGCAGCCAACAACAAACACCCCCCCTATTCTGAAGCTGACAGCTCCACCCCCTGTTTAGCTCCCTGAGAGATAAAGATGTAAAATACCAATGATGAACATTGGCATTTCTCTCCGAAATCTGCCAGTCTTCTGACTTCCCCAAATGTTCCTCAAACAAGTGCTCCCCCCCTCCCCCCCAAAAAGAAAAGATACAAAACCTGAATCTCCATATAGAACTCACTGAAATGCTCTTTTATTCCTGAGGTCCCTACAGCTGTCAGAGACACCAAGGGTCACCAGCTCCTATCAAATCCCAGTGTGGACCTACCCATGGTCCCAGTAACCTGCATTTCTCCCTGGGTCCACCTGCAAGCACTTCCAAGATGGACTGTGCACAGTGTATCTCATTCCTGCTGTCTCTCCATTCACCTGACCTCAGTGGCTGCTAGTTTTATCCCCTCGGCTCCTGCCCAAGGCTGGGGGACACCCCAGGACTTGTGGACTCCACCTCTGCTGGGGAAGAAGTAGTGTAAATGGTTCATTTCAAGAGAGACCACAGAATCACAGAATTATAGAATGATATGGGGTTGGAAGGGACCTCTGGAGATCATCTTCTCCAACCCCCTGCCACAGCAAGTCCTACAGGAACATCTCCAGGAGGGTTTGGAATGTCTCCAGAGATAGAGACTCCACCACCTCTCTGGGCAGCCTCTGCCAGGGCTCTGCCACCCTCAGAGTCAATAATTTCCTCCTCATGTTTAGATGGAACTTCTTCTGTACAAGTTTGTGCCCATTCCCTCTTGTTCTGGTCCCTGGGCACCACTGAGAAAAGCCTGGCCCCATCCTCCTGACACCCCCCCTTGAAGTATTTCTAGGTGTTGATCAGATCCCCCCTCAGCCTTCTCTTCTCCAGACTCAAAAGACCCAAGTCCCTCAGCCTTTCCTCAGAAGAGAGATGCTCCAGGCCCCTCATCATCTTTGTAGCCCTTCGCTGTGCCCTCTCCAGCAGTTCCCTGTCCTTCTTGGACCGGCGAGATGAGGACACGAGCTCCAAGCAGTGGAGCAGCACCAGGAAATCACAGGAATACAGGGTTAAAACACAGCTTGTTGCATTTCTCACAGGTGAGACGATCTGGCTGTTCTCAACTTTGCTCCATGGCGAGAAAATCAACCAAAAATGGGCTAAAAACTTTTAATCCTCTGAATATCTGAAAACAAGCTACAAATGCTGGAATGTAAGCAACTCATGGTAGGACTGGTGTCTCAGAGTGGCAAAGGACAAGCTTGTGAAGGTGTCACCCTAGAGGTTGTGAGTCCAGCGAAAGGGCTACCCACACTTGTTGGGTGCTAGCCCAGCAGGACTTGCTGGGGTAAGGGTGCTCCCTGATGAGGCAGCAGGTACAATGCAGTGGTCACCCGCCAACACTCAGATCGATCAAATCTATCAAATCAGGTGAAAAAATTAAGTCACACGTGGGTGACGCTCATGTCCAACCACAGGGACCCTGCAGGGATGTTCCCTGCAGGGAAATAGCGTTTTCTTCCCAGAGAGTGCACCCCAAGAGGCACTGGGAGGGCAAGACCAAAGTCCACTGGGTGGGAAGCAGCTCCACCAGGTACAAACCTCGCCTCTGCTCAGCTCCAGGAGCAACCAAGCTCTGGTCCCCAGGGGCTGTTCCCACCTTTCCTCTGAGTTTGTAGGAAGCAACGTGCCCTGCAAGTGATGGCTCCTTTCCCGAGCTGAGGCCAGGCAGAGATAAATATAGATAAATATAAAGATTTCCCACAAGGGGAAGAGCCACGTCCAGAGAGAGAGTTACCTTCCCAGCAGCGTGTGAACACTACGGTGAACGGGGGAAAGGGCACCAAAACCAGTGCCCGAAACAACAAACTGTTTCCATTTTCCCAGCTTAGCCCAAACCCTTAAACATTTCAATGTCATTTTTTTTTCCATGTCTGAATAAACACTGCCATTAATAACCAGTGCAGTATGGCTGTAGCCATAGAGTTGGTTTATACGGCGCCTCTCATGCAATATTCATAAACCCGCTCCCATTCCTCCTCTGGTAATTTCACCAGCACGTTGAAAGGCTGCCTGGCAAGTCATAAACCAGCAATTGCTATTTCCACAGCACACTGGGCACCTCCAGAAGCAACTTTTCACAGAATCACAGAATCCCAGAAACTCGGGGATTGGAAGGGACCTTGAAAGATCATCCAGTCCAATCCCCCTGCTGGAGCAGGAACACCCAGAGCAGGTCACACAGGAACGCCTCCAGGAGGGTTTGGGATGTCTCCAGAGAAGGAGACTCCACCACCTCCCTGGGCAGCCCCTGCCAGGGTTCCCTCACCCTCGCCATGAAGAAGTTCTTCCTCATATTCAAGTGGAACCTCCTCTGTTCCAGCTTGCACCCATTGCCCCTTGTCCTGTCATTGGGTGTCACTGAGAAGAGCCTGGCTCCATCCTCCTGACACTCACCCTTTACAGATTTATCAACATTCATGAGGTCCCCCCTCAGTCTCCTCTTCTCCAAGCTCAAGAGACCCAGCTCCCTCAGCCTTTCCTCCTCTGGGAGATGCTCCACTCCCTCCATCATCTTGGTAGCCCTGCCCTGGACTCTCTCCAGCAGTTCCCTGTCCTTCTGGAACTGAGGGGCCCAGAACTGGACACCATATTCCAGATGGGGTCTCACCAGGGCAGAGGAGAGGGGGAGGAGAACCTCTCTCCACCTACTGACCACCCCCCTTCTCATACACCCCAGGATGCCATTGGCCTTCTTGGCCATGAGGGCACAGTGCTGGCTCATGGGCATCCTGCTGCCCACCAGGACCCCCAGGTCCCTTTCCTTACACTGCTCTCCAATACTCTCTCTCTCGTTTGGGCTCAGACAAATGCCGCTCATTGCTTCCCAGCAAATGACAACATGCTGGGAGCATGCTGGGATATCAAATGTCAGCCCCCCAAGCATCGCTCCTCCATTTAAAGGTCACACCCCGTCTTAATGGGATAACTGGAATGTCCGTGGTGATTTCATATCCCGAAAATCCTCTCTGCTCTGCTCCTGCAACTCTTGCCTTCTGAGAGCCCCTTCCCGGTACCACGTCACCCAACCACTCACAGACACACGGTGGTGCTGGGCAAGTGGAAGAGGCACCTTCATTGATTCAAAGACATCAACTGCTTTTTTTTCTGACATCTCATTTCAGGAGGAAAATGGTATGGGAGAAGATCTCATCTGCAATAATTTGGGGAATGATGTTGTATTGTATTGGGTTGCATTGGGTTGCGTTGGGTTGCGTTGGGTTGGGTTGCACAATGGCCACAGTATAGATACAAAATCAATATGTATGATGGTCACAGTATAGGTATAAAATCTATATGGCCATAACCTGAACTCAGATCCCCTCCCCAGACCACTACACAGGATTCAGCATTTTTAAAAACGTGGTAAAAGTGGTTAGATGAAAGTACAGCTGGGCCTTTGCAGAGTACGCCATCAAAACTGTCATTATCTTTTTGCCTCCCATTTTAAGAGAGTTTCTCCCTTTTTGAAGGAGTTTCTCCCATCCTGCCCATTTCTCCCCAATCAATACTGTCAATATACTTTAAAATACGATTAACTATTGGGCTATTTACTTACTGTTTGGGGTTATTTTATTAATAATTATGGTAGCCCAACGCTTAGTCTGACTTTTCAACTGAATCCATAGTGATAAAATGAAAACATTTCTCATTTGTATGTAACATTAAACACAGGGATTCCTACTGTCTCACTCCTGGGCCAGAAAGTCACCAGCAGTTTCATTACTAACGTAACAGCAATGGAAGAGAACTCCAGATAAACCTGTGCGTGCTGCGTAAGGGTTCGTCTCCCGCTGCCTCTCTAAAAGGTATGGGTTCTCTAAAGCCATTGTGAAGTGGGCCGTGGAACAGGTCTGCAGCAGAGCTTGGATCCAGCCCCTGGAGATTTCAATTCATAGTGGCACAGTCAATAATACCTGAAATCACAAGAGGAAGAATATATGCTGCCGCACGGGAGCCTTGTGACTGCTACTGTGCATGTCAAAGCCACCACTACTTTCAGTGGTAAGTTTGGTGTATCACAGAGTCATAGAATCATAGAAACACAAGGTTGGAAAGGACCTACAAGATCATCTAGTCCAACCATCCTCCTGTCACCAATACTACCCACTGAGCTACTCAATCATGACTTGTAGCTCCTCGTCTAGACACCTCTTGAACACCACCAGGGATTGTGACCCCACCACCTCCCTGGGCAGAACATCCCAGTGCCTGAGCACTCTTGGGGAGAAAAAGTTTGTCCTGACATCTCATCTAAACCTCCCCTGGTGCAATTTGTGGCCATTCCCTCTAGTCCTGTCATGAGTTCTCTGGGAGAAGAAGCTGACCCCCTCCTCTTCACAACCTCCCTCCAGGAAGCTGTAGAGTGCCAGGAGGTCTCCCCTGAGCCTCCTCTTCTCCAGACTAAACAATCCCAGCTCCCTCAGCCCTTCCTCATAAGACTTGTGCTCCAGACCCCTCAGACCAGTTTTGTTGCCCTTCTCTGGACACCTTCCAGGGCCTCCATGTCTTTCTCACAGTGAGGGGCCCAAAACTGAACACAGAAATCGAGGTGCATTAGTGCATTTTCAGTTTGCTACCGATGCTGTGAGCTGGGAAAATCAGTCTCTGAGCTAACCTACAGAGGAGCACACACAGCAAGAAGTTTTACAGATATATATATATATATACACATATATATACATTAGTGCTTTTGTAATGAGAGAGAGATTTGTAGGAACAAAATACTTTTGAAACTAGAGCAGAGATTAAACAGATTGAGCAGATGATGACCTCACAGCAAGGGGTACCTGGGTGACAGGAGTAAGTACCTGGCCATAGCAGAGAAACCACACTGCCTAAGAAGGGCTCAATATCTTTTATCTTGCAGCCCTTACATTCACTTGTTTCTGGGTGAAGAGCAGGATCAAACTGAACATCTCTGGCTTTTGTCTTTCAGCTCCTCACTTGGAGAAATTGCTCTTTGTCTGGTTGTAGCAGCAGCCTAAGAATCCACAAGCAGAAAATGACCTAATCATGAAAGACAACACAGAATAGCCCATTAGGTTTGCTTGATTTCTGCAGCTGAGAGTATTGATTTGCATTCACTTCTTGAACTGGCTTCAACATGAACGGTGACTGGGCGTCCCATCACCTCGAAGGAGCTTCAGCTCCTCAGCTTCTCCAGGTGGGTGGTGGGACTCACCTGGGAAAGGCAAGGCAGGAGGTGGGGGAGAAGGTTGTTCAGAGCAGCATCAATCACACAAATAGGACTGTAACAGCCTGGGGAGATAAATGGAGATGTGTGAATGACAAATGCTTCTTTTTTAGGATTCTCTTAAAGATTCATGTCTTCTTTGTGAGTGATTCATTATTTTCCTCCTTGATTCTCAGGTTACCTTAATAAGCATTTGAAAAACTTTTATTCAGTAATAAAAGGAAATAAGGCTTGAAGGCTCATTTCATAAATCACATCTGACGTTCAAAATACGCTGGAGTATCAGGGTTTGGGTTTGCAGCAGCTTCCAAAACTACAGGGTGTCCTGCAGATCAGGAGAACTCTGTATCGTTGCTCTTGGAGCTCATCTCAGCAAACCTCCTGAGGGTCTGAGGAGGGGGTGTGATGGCTTCCACAGCCCTTATGGCCACCGTCCACATCTCATTCCCTTCCTTCTCTTTGGTTGCTTCCTGCACATCCTTGCCTTGTGACAGGCAGAGAAAGTGGCTTCATTCTCCAGCACTACTTATTTGGCCCCAAGTCTCAGCATCACAGACCACAAAAGGGGTTGAGCATATCTGACCTACCCTCTACACAAATTAAATTCTGAAGAATTTGCATTTAATTATGAAAATAATTTCAGTTCTGTAGAACTTAAACTCCCTTTTCATGAAACCTAAGTCAGAGCTACAACGTGGCCCCACACACACGAAGGGAGAAGCAGCTACTCTGATGGATGCACAGCCCAGCCCAGCCTGGCACATCCTCTCCTTTAGCAGCAGAGCATTTGGAAAAATAACTATATCATCTGATAAAGAGCATAATTAGATGCAACTCGCACCCAACCCCACCCTTGTTGCCCAGCTGAGCCTCTGAAGGTTCTCTGAGAAAAGGAAGTGTGTTGGTCGCTGACGTTTTCCCAGTCAACCCAGTAACCCCACAACATCAGTATTATAGAATCATAGAATCATTTTGGTTGGAAGAGACCCTTGGGATCATCCAGTCCAACCCTCAGCCCCACTCTACAAAGGTCTCCCTCAACACCACAGCCAATCTACCCTTAAACACACAGAGCCCAGTCCAGGCTCTGACCACTCTTGCTGGGAAGAATTCTTGCCTCATGGCCAGCCTAACCCTACTCTGCTGCAGTAACTTCAGAGTCTCTTCAGAACTCTCTTTGAAGAAAGATCCCAAGGCAGAAAGGAAACTTTAAAAGGCTAGAAAGGTAGTTCTTATTATTCATCTACATGACTATCACTTGGTTTTTAAGAGCAAAATGCCTACACAGAAGCTCGTGTTCATGCCAAAGGTTAGGAGAACATTTCCAGCTGTGAAGGATCTCACGTGGCCTCCACTCACCCAAAATATTTCACACCTCAGAAAACCCATAGGTAATACATTTTTATGGGCAATAATACTGGTATGGCCTAGCAGGTGATTGGGCTCTTCCCCTCGTGTCCTCTCTCCTTCCCCAGCCACTCTGGCACCTTCAGGCATCTCTGCACCATCTTCTCCTCATGACAATACACAGTCAGCACTTCTGTCACTCAAGATTAAGCATATGAACTCAAAACCCCTCGACAGCAAGACAGGTAAGTGTGGGAATTTGATAAGGGCATCTTCTCTGATTAATTTAATTACCCAGACGGAGTTGCCATACTCATAACCAAGGTCAGGAATTCTTAGAGATAATTCCTGCTTTTTGATGAGGGTGGGGTTTTTTTTTTGAAATCTGTTAGCAGCTATTTCAAAAGGGAAGGAGTTGCTAATGAAAATGAGAACCAGTTGCCCATAGAAGACAAAGGTTTGCTTTTTTCCCCTCAAAAGGCAAGGTTTGCTTTATACTGTGGCAGTATTTGTCCCGTCAAGGCCAAAATAAACTATTAGCAATAGCATCTCAGGTACATGGGAAGGTCCAAACACAGTGAACCAGGCAGTCCCCATAACCATTTCCACTGTGATAACCCACTGGTGACACTAAAGCTCCGGGACCAAGAGTGAGAGCAAAGCCTGGAGGTTGTGAGCACCCCACTGGCACCGCCTGAGGACAGCAGCACTATGGACAATTTAATGACAGCAGCTCCACAACCAGTCCAGCACCCACACTTGGTCCTCTCAAGGACAACAGAAGGGTTAAAAAATGGCACTTCAGCTTCCACACAGCAAAGTATTGCTCCACTGTGATATCTCCAGGCAAGCACCCACCTTCTGCACAGGGAGAGGGGCACACACAGACCCGTGCGCCTCCCGTCCCCCCCTGTCCACTATAGGCAATTTGCATCATTTTAGGTCTTAAAACTTCAGTTTTGGACCAGGTAAAGCTGAAGTGAAGCACAGCTTGTTACTGACACCCTTTCAGAGGGGAGCCACGCTTTGAGCAATAAAAATTGTCTTTTAGTTCCATTTCCTCAAGACTGTGGCCGTACCAAGCCTATAAAAATATAAGCAATAATAATGCTAATTCAACAGTGCCTTCATGTCCTGTCATTCCATAAAGTTCCCACCACGATGGGTAAGATCCAGGAACTATTTCCCTGTCAGTAATCCGAAGTGCCCCAATAACCCACAGAAAAGATAATGTTTCAGGTCTCTTAAGCTATCCAGAGTGTATAAATTTATTCTGAGATTCGGTGAGGGTGCCACAAGCTCCTCAGCTCCTCTGAGAAACTCCTCTGCAGCAAATCCTCCAAACTTTCAACCAGCCCCACCTCAATATGAGGAAAAACTTCTTCAGGGTGAGGGTGAGGGAACCCTGGCAGGGGCTGCCCAGGGAGGTGGTGGAGTCTCCTTCTCTGGAGACATCCCAAACCCGCCTGGAGGCGTTCTTGTGTGACCTGCTCTGGGTGTTCGTGCTCTGGCAGGAGATGGGACTGGAGGAGCTTTCAAGGTCCCTTCCAATCCCTGAGATTCTGGGATTCTGGGATTCTGAGATTCGAGGCAGCTGTGCTTTTCCCAGACAAACGTGTGGATTCCCCCATCCCTTTTTCAAAGCTTTCTGAAAACAGCCAGACCGAGAAAGGTCTTCACAACTTCATGTTTTGAGATAAAGTTCCAGCTAAACACCGAGGTGGAACAAACTCCGTGGAAACTGCCTCACCCTTTCAAAATCAAACTGATTCATCCCATCTGAAAACCTGAGCAGCCTTAAAAATCAGCGCTTGGTTGGTGCTCGGTCGTGCAGTGCCCTCGTTTCTGCAACGTTAGCCGGTGTCGAAGTACTCTGACCACAGAAGATTAAACACCAGAACTCCCTGGGATGCTGCTCCCTCTCTGGGGAGCAGAGGGTTGGAATTTATTTATTTTGGAAGAAGTAGAATTGCAGGGCTTTTTGCTTTTCAGTAAATATCTGAAATGATTCCCTACCACAGGCGCTATAAATATTTCTCTTTATGGATTTGTGGTGGAAATTTAAAATGCACCCTGGACTGTGGGAGCCAGAAAGAAATTACTCTGAAGCCACAGGCAGGAGTAACTCTTCACCAGCAAAGCCAGGGTCCACAATGACTTTGAGAATCCGTGGGATTTGATCTTCTTTCCCTTAGGTCATACCCACATGGCATTAACGCTACCGGTGAAAATCAAGGAAAATACAGTCTTGAATCATTTGTAAACACTGGGCTGCAGTGAGTTCTATTTTCTTTCTCCTGTTCTTCATAGATACTCTCTCAGACATCTGAGAAGCAGACCACATCCTGAGAGCGATGCCAGGCTCCTCTCCCCACAGGCTCGGGGTGAAAAGGACTCAGCTCTTAATGCCGAGGTACTTTTATTTAAGATTAAAAAAGCAAAGGAACAAGGAATATAGTTAGATGGTTTTGTCATTTCTCATGGCTTCTCAGGACAAAATGAATTGGGACAACAAAGTGGCAGAGCAGGGCTGGGCTGGAGTGCATTTTCATAGAATCATAGAAAGCTTTAGGTTGGAAAGGACCTTCAAGAGCATCAAGTTCCAGCCCACTGCCCTGGGCAGGGACACCTCCCACCACAGCAGGTTGCTCAAAGCACTGTCCAACCTGGCCTTGGAACACCCCTGCAGGAACACCCCTGCAGGAACACCCCTTGGCAGGACTGAACACACAGCTTTTATCACATTTTGAGAGAGCTGGACCAAACCAGCCAGGTATCATCCACCAGAAAGCCTGCGACACAGGGTGACAAGCACAGGGAACAGGTCTCAGCTGCCAGTGCCAAAGTAACAGCCACCAGACCTGACTGCCTCTCTTGGTGGAAAGCACTTCTGAGGAGAAGGATCTGGGTGTCCTGGTAGAGAGCAAACTGTCCATGAGCCAGCAGTGCCCTTGTGGCCAAGAGGGTCAATGGAATCCTGGGCTGCCTAGGGAAGAGTGTGGCCAGTAGGTGGAGGGAGGGCATTCTCCCACTCTGCTCTGCGCTGGTGAGGCCACAACTGGAATCCTGTCTCCAGTTCTGGGATCCCCAGTTCAAGAGAGACAGGGAATTACTGGAGAGAGTCCAGTGTAGGGCAACAGAGATGGAGGGATTGGAGCATCTCCCTGATGAGGAAAGGCTGAGAGAGCTGGGACTCTTTAGCCTGGAGAGGAGAAGGCTGAGGGGAGACCTTCTTCATGCTCACAAGTATCTGAAGGGTGGGCTGAAGGAGGATGGAGCCAGACTCTTCTCAGTGGTTCACAGTGACAGGACAAGGGGCAACGGGCACAAGATGGGACACAGTAAGTTCCATTCAAAGATGAGGAAAAACTTGTTTGGGGTGAGGGTGTCAGAGCCCTGGCAGAGGCTGCCCAGGGAGGGTGTGGAGTCCCCTTCTCTGGAGACCTTCCAGCCCCTCCTGGATGCAGCCCTGAGTGATGTGCTCTGGGAGATCCTGCTTTGGTAGAGGGGTTGGACTGGGTGACCTCTAGAGCTCCCTTCCACCCTGACAATTCCCTGATTCCCTGACTCCACAGTTTACCACAAAGATGAAACAGCTATTGCAGGAAGAAAACTCAATTCAGCTGTGGGGCTGCATCCAAAATCCCAGGAGGCAGAATGGCAGGGTTAGTACATACAATCTGCTGAGTGAAAGCATGAACTGTGTCCATCCCTCACTGAGACAAGCTCTGGGTGAAGCCAGCCCAGCCCAAGGGCTTGCCAGCACTTTTCAAATAGGTCATATCTCTTGGCTGCTGCTCCCGGGGATCAGTCTTAGGGGCATCATGAGCTCCAGACACCAGCTGGGCTGTCACTGCTAGCCCAGCCATTTTCTTTGGAGACAGAAGTGCCAAGGAAGTTGGTCGGATGGTTTGGAGCTGAGTATGTTCTCAGTCTCACAAATACTCTCTGGTTTGCTGTTGAGTTGAGTTGTTTACCCCAGTTTTCAGACCAAAACACCTTCACAGAGGTCATATTCACCCTCCTCCCGTTCCATTGTGCCGTGACACTTGCCAGTAAGCCCTGTGTCAGTAAGACTGACATTTCTGAAAACCTTTCTTAATAGACCAGCCCCATCATCATAACCCCAGCAGCTGGACTCACAAAGCTCGGAGGGATTTGGGAGCAGGCATCAGCCACCCCTCCTCCTCTGCAGAAATCCTGGCAGCTCTCTTGTTCCCAGAATATCAGCATCCCTTCTGCTTCTGCATTAAGCAGCACACTGGTCACTGTTTGTTCACTTCCAGCCCAGCAGAAGGCAGAACCGCGTGCCTAATAGCATAATCACCACCTAGGGGACATAATGGACCTTACATGAGGACGTGGAAAGAGCTAGCAAAGGACCTAGCAAACAACAAGTGAGAGAGCTGGGATTGTTTAGTCTGGAGAAGAGGAGGTTCAGGGGAGACCTCATGGCACTCTACAGCTTCCTGAAGGGAGGTCATGAAGAAGAGGAGGGGGTTGGCCTCTTCTCCCAGAGAACTCATGACAGGACTGGAGGGAATGGCCACAAGTTGCACCAGGGGAGGTTTAGATAAGATGTCAGGACAACCTTTTTCTCCCCAGGAGTGGTCAGGCACTGGTATGTTCTACCCAGGGAGGTGGTGGGGTCACCATCCCTGGTGGTGTTCAAGAGGTGTCTGGACGAGGAGCTACAAGCCATGATTCAGTAGCTGAAAGGGTGGTATTGGTGACTGAGATTGTTTAGTTTGAGGAAGAGGAGGCTGAGGGGAGACCTCATCACTCTCTACAACTGCTTGAAAGGGCATTGCAGAGAGGTTGGTGCTGGTCTCTTCTCACGGGCAATGAGCGATAGAAGGAGAGGGAATGGCTGCAAGCTGCAGCAGGGGAGGGTTAGGCTGGACACGAGGAAGAGGTTTTTCACAGAGAGAGTGGTCAGTCAGTGGAATGGGCTGCCCAGGGAGGTGGTGGAGTCCCCATCCCTGACTGTGTTTCAGAGTAGATTGGATGTGGTGTTGAGGGATCTGGTGTAGGGGAGAACTTGTAGAGTAGGGCTGATGGTTGGACTCCATGATCCCAAGGGTCTCTTCCAACCTGAATGATTCTATGATTCTATGAAATGGGGACGGTTGGACTAGATGATCTTGTAGATCCTTTCCAACCTTTCCTACCCTGCTGCAGCTTGCAGCCATTCCCTCTCCTTCTATCGCTCATTGCCCCTGAGAAGAGACCAGCACCAACCTCTCTCCAATGCCCTTTCAAGCAGTTGTAGAGAGGGATGAGGTCTCCCCTCAGCCTCCTCTTCCTCAAACTAAACAATCCCAACTCCCTCAATCCATCCTCAAAACCCTTATTCTCCAGGCCTCTCACCAGCTCCGTGTCCCTCCTCTGTACTCGCTCCAGCACCTCGATATCTCTCTTGTGCTGAGGTGCCCAGAACTGGACACCAGACTCAAGGGGTGGCCTCACCAGTGCTGAGTACATCACACAGAAAATTCTCACCAGAACCAAAAATGATTTCTTACCAGAGGTCATTTTCAACCCCCAGTAAACAAAAATCAAGTGATCAAGCAGATAAATGATCCTTAGGAGGAGAAAAAGGAACAGATCAGTCCTGCTCCAGCAGGATTGTTGGACTGGATGATCTTTCAAGGTCCCTTCCAATCCCTGATGTTCTGTGATTCTGTGATTAAGAGAAAATAGTTTACAATTATTCATTTTTCTTTAATCTGCATATTTTTTAATTCATCATTCATGATGTGAAGTAAATAGCACACGTGCTAAACAGCTTCACCACTGAGTCTTAAACAGCCTCAGGGCACGGCCTCCCTCATCTCTGAACCACCTACTGAAGTAACCAGTGCACCAAGCGTAGGGACTCATGGCTCCCAGCTCAGAGTTGTGCCTCCCTTAGAGTTCACATGATTTATCTTTCTGGTTTTGAGGCGCTTGATTTTACTTCATGTTTCGCTTCGGATAGACACCACTGAACTCGCCTGGAGGGGCCACATGCAAAGAAGTGAAAGATGGCATTGCAGAGATGAATGTCTTTACTACCCTGCTTCTGAAACTTGTCAAAAAATTGAGCGTGTTATTGAGCAGAACCCCACTGGGAAATGAAGTACAGAGCCCTGCTGACTCGGGTTTGATTGCAGTCAATACTTCAGGGGCAACTCTGCCAGAGACAACAGTCTGCACGTGGCTGTGTCAGCTTCTGTCCCTGTAGAATTGAGACAGCCTCAGATCAGGGCTTCGGAGCAGAAAGACCTCCTTCCCCAAGGTCTGTCCCCAAGGCATTTGATTTCCATTGTCTGATGGCACTTTGGGAGCACCTAGCCATTCTGGTGCCAAATGTTTGCTTCTTCCCAGCTCAGGAGTGAAGTAATTAAATGAGCAGAGTGCCAGGGGTGGAGAGAAGGAAGGAGGAGTCCGTGTCACGGGGTTGAGAGTGACTCTGCTCTCCTTCTGCAAAAAGAGCTCCCAGAAAGCCCCAGGCAATTTGGACATTTTAAACAGTCCTTGGGGGAAAAGGGGAAGCTGAGTTGAAGTTCCTCTTACCAGGGAGTTTTGCTGTGAATATCATAGAATCATAGCATGGTTTGTGTTGGAAAGGATATTAGAGATCATCCAGTTCCAACTCCCTGCCCTGGGCAGGGACACCTCCCACCACACCAGGTTGCTCCAAGCCCCAGCCAGCCTGGCCTTGAACCCCTCCAGGGATGGGGCAGCCACAGCTTCTCTGGGCAACCTGACCTAGGGTCTCACCACCCTCACAGCAAAGTTCTGTCACCAGCCAGTAGCTCAGTCAGTAGGTGACAGCACTTTGGTTCTGGCTCAATCAACTTCTGATCCTTCCTAAGGCTTCACCTCCAGTGCTGTGTTCAGTTCTGGGCCCCTCACTACAAGAAGGACACTGAAGTTCTGAAGTGCATCCAGAGCAGAGCTACCAAACTGGTGAGGGGTCTAGAGAGCAAGTCCTATGAGGAGAGGCTGAGGGAACTGGGCATGGTTAGTTTGGAGAAGAGGGGGCTGGAGGGGAGATCTCACTGCCCTCTGCAACAACCTGAAAGGAGGTTGTAGAGAGGTGGGTGTTGGCCTCTTCTCCCAGGGGAAGAATGACAGGACCAGAGGAAATGGTCTGAAGTTGAGGCAGGGGAGGTTCAGATTAGATATGAGGAAGAATGACTTTACTGAGAGAGTGGTCAGGCCCTGGAACAGCCTGCCCAGGGAGGGGGTTGAGTCACCATCCCTGGAGGCACTTAAAAAACGTGTAGATGTGGCACTTCAGGGCATGCTCTAGTGGCTGAGATTGTAGTGGGTTTTTGTGTGTGTGTGGTTGGACTCGGTGATCTCACAGGTCTTTTCCAACCATGATGACGCTGTGATTCTGTCATCTGATGGTTGGAGTTAGAGGAATCAACATCCAAGAAGTTTTACCTGTCACTATCCAGCAACTCACTTTCTGGTCTGGAGCGTTCACCGCCTTCTACTAAAGCTCTGAAAAAGCAGCTATTTTGTTAGGAACACACAGGCCACAGCCACAGCTCATGGATAATCTTACCCACTTCAGGACACAGGATAGCAAGGCAGGCAGCTGACATCTCCTGCTGAACCTCCCAAAGATTTATGGGCCAAATAAACCTGCTCATTCACTGCAGGGAGCTGTGCTGTGCACACAGGGAATTATTGAGCTACGTTTTCAACCAGCATCTCGTGCTCCACGTTTCGGGCTAAAACCCCTTCCTTTGCTTCTATTAGGAGCTCTTTATTCCAAGGACAAAATAAGAACTCTGAGCAAGGTTGTTTTGAGAAGGGTTCACTGCGCAGAAATCTGCGACATTTAGCCATTGTCTGCTTCGCAAACAACCCTGTATGAAAACATCGGCTGTTCTTGAGAATAAGGGAAGAATTCGTAGAGAAACATCCATCTGAGGTGATCTCCCAGTAGGTAGTTAATCTCTGTTTGGTGTGTGACGGGATACGTTTCACACAATGCTGACTTCTCCTCCCCAGACAGATCTTCCTCAGAGATTCCAGCGTCACGACAGCGGGCAAACTGCAGCCGCCTGAAAACAGCCAGGGTTTTTGTTCCTCTGGTTCTGACACGAATACAAGTGTTCAGACATTCTGCAAACAGGCTTTCACTGGAAGGCTTGATAAAGAAATATTTTGCCTGAGCAACCACTCAAAACTCTACTAAATGTTCACAATATTTTCCCTGTACTAGTAACAAGCATTTTAAATCAGTGGTGCCCGTGCATGGCATCTCTGCTCCTGTGCCATGAGGGAGGGCAGGGCATCAGGTTCCTTTCTGGTCTTCAAAGTGCTGCTCTCCCCAGATTCCCACACTCTCATCCCACTGAGCCCCGAAGGAAGTTAATACTGACAGAAACACACGTGCAAGACACACACAAAACCCTGACAAGTGGAGCTTCCTTTGCTACATCTTCCCAGTTTGAGAACACTGTAGAAAACACAGCTTGACATCAAGAATTTAAGAGAGGATATCGAGGTGCTGGAGCGAGTGCAGAGGAGGGACACGAAGCTGGTGAGAGGCCTGGAGAATAAGGCTTATGAGGAACCATTGAGGGAGCTGGGATTGTTTAGTTTGAGGAGGAGGAGGCTGAGGGGAGACCTCATCCCTCTCTACAACTGCTTGAAAGGGCATTGCAGAGAGGTTGGTGCTGGTCTCTTCTCACGGGCAATGAGCGATAGAAGGAGAGGGAATGGCTGGAAGCTGCAGCAGGGTAGGGTTAGGCTGGACATGAGGAAAAGGTTTTTCCCAGAGAGAGTGGTCAGTCAGTGGAATGGGCTGCCCAGGGAGGGGGTGGAGTCCCCATCCCTGACTGTGTTTCAGAGAAGATTGGATGTGGTGTTGAGGGATCTGGTGTAGGGGAGAACTTGTAGAGTAGGGCTGATGGTTGGACTTGATGATCCCAGGGGTCTCTTCCAACCTAAATGATTCTATGATTTAGCTCTTCAAGAGGGATTTAGCTCTTCCAGAGTATTTATTTTTCATTTCCTAGACTCAAACAACATCTTATACAAGTTTTAGAGGTTCAATATAGGGTGTTATGACAGATGTGCTGACCTGAAGCTGACCTACCAGCCACTTACCAGTTTGAGTACGGTTGGAATGGCCTTCACTACGTTGTGCTGCCCTCCGCAGCCAAGCGTCACCACCCTTTTCTAGCCCTGCCACCACCCTATAAAGTGGGAGGGAGGCTGTACTTTTCCTGCAGAAGGCACAAGAGTTAGGTGCCTCTAACACAGCCATGCTTTTTCTCAGAGCTTTACACTGATTTTAGCAAGGATGAGCAAGTCTCCGTTTGCTTGCCGGGGTGATTGACACCTCCATTTTCAACTCACATGCCTACAAAGCGTTATGCTGTAAGACTACTTTCCCACATTACAGCGGCACTTTCACGTGGGCATAAATTCAGTACTTTGCCTAAAATACCAATAATTACCCTGTAGCTGAAAGATAAGCAGCGTTGGTACCTGATACAGCGGTGCTGCTGCATGTTATTGAACAGCCACTTAACCACCGCTCTGTTTGACAACTCTAGAGTATAATTATATGCTACTTGAAAATGTTTCTTTTGCAAAGTGCCACTACAAAAAAAAAAAATCTCTTTTTTTTTATTATTTTTAACAGACTAAAACACCTCCAAAAAAAAATAAATGCTGCATTAAAATCAAAAGTAAATCTGTGCCTAAGGAATGACTATACGGGCTCATAAATGGGGCTAAGACAAAAGATCCATGGGACTAAGCCTGGGGAGGGGATCCCATGACCCATTTTTCACCATCCACCAGTTGATGTGGAGGGACAAAGGACACGGGAACTGAGGAGGGAGGCAGCATCCTCCACGGGGCTGGGCACAGAAGAGACAGGAGGGAATTCAAACCCTCCCACCAACTCCCTGTTTGCCTGAGAAAGTGTAACTCCCTGCTCCGACTTCACCAGTTACGGGGTTGGGAGAAGGTTGTTGGGAGGAAGAGCTGGCTAATACCATCCTTGTACAAGCACCTATTTTTCCCAGTTTCAGCCCCAAATGGTAATTTGGGGCCTTTCCTTTTTAATATCTTCATTGATGATATAGATAAGGACATAGAAAACACTATCAGTGAGTTTGCAGATGACACTAAGTTGGGTGGGAGTGTTGATCTGCTTGAGGGCAGGGAAGCTCTACAGAGGGACTTGGACAGACTGGATAGATGGGCCAATGTTAATGGCATGGCCTTCAATGAGGCCAAGTGCCAGGTCCTGCCCTTGGGCCACACCAACCCCATGGATGGCTACAGGCTTGGGGCAGTGGGGCTGGAGCTGCCTGGCAGAAAAGGACCTGGGGGTACTGGTCACAGGAGGCTGAACATGAGCCAGCAGTGTGCCCAGGTGGCCAAGAAGGCCAAGGGCATCCNAAGGAGAGGGAATGGCTGCAAGCTGCAGCAGGGTAGGGTTAGGCTGGACATGAGGAAAAAGTTTTTCCCAGAGAGAGTGGTCAGTCAGTGGAATCAGCTGCCCAGGGAGGGGGTGGAGTCCCCATCCCTGACTGTGTTTCAGAGTAGATTGGATGCGGTGTTGGGGGATCTGGTGTAGGGGAGAACTTGTAGAGTAGGGCTGATGGTTGGACTTGATGATCCCAAGGGTCTCTTCCAACCTAAATGATTCTATGATTCTATGATTCTATGACTTGAGGCAGGCCTGCCTGCAGACTTTACCCATAGCCTTTTTGCACGACCTGCTGTCCACGTCCTTCCCCACGACAGCGTCCACACCAGCCAGCTGGTCCCGAAGGCACCGTGCTCTCCTTCCCCTTGCCCTGAGCACAGCCCTCCAGAAACAGAACTCATCTGCATTCAACACTGGGTGGACAACAGCAAAAAAAAACCAAAAACCAGAGGAGTTTTTTTGGATGCAATGCAAACCCACTGGCAAAGGTCAGAAAAACAAGGTCTAAAAAATGTGGCTATTGGGAATTTCGCTCCGGACCCTTTGCTGCAGGGCTATTTGCTGTATTTTTCCTTCACCATCTGCTACTGAACATCATGCCCACTGGTTTCCAGAACCCCAGCCTCTCCCCAGTGCTGATCCCAGCCAGCGCTGGTGACAAAACAGACGGCTTTCCTCCTGGTCTGATCCAGAAAGAGAATTCTTGTGACCCCACCTTGGATGTAAAATGATAATAATACCTAAATTCATGAGTGCAAAGCGCTGAATTACCACCACGTAGCCTGGAGTCCATGAACTAGAAGACCCCTGAGCAAAGGCCACCAGAGTCTAGTTTTTGATTTGATAGGAAAGCCTGCACCATAAATTCAAGGCAAGCAACTTCAGGTCTTAGAAATCAAGTTATTATGTGACAGCACCCCCCTCTCATTGTATACCCTAATTGAATTCACCATCACGCTACGTCTCCAGAGAGAAAGACAATGACAAATTGTATTTTGCTCCAGAATACTCCAAAATGTATCTGTGAGATCACAACCAGACTACCCTCTTGACAGCAGTGATAAATGATTGTCATTTTCATCCTTTTAAAGAACTTTTAAAGTAATAAACCAGCGATCCGAGTGCTCCAGTAAATAAGTGCCCAATTCTGTTAGCCCTCTGTCAAAGCTGGCGGAGTGGCCAGGCTGTGATTGCCTTTCACACAGCCAAATGGGCAACACAGCTCCCCTGATGGCCACTTTGCATTCCTCGACAGGACACATCTATCCCAGGAAATTTAAGGAGCTGTGCATTTCCTGGACATTCCAGCACTGAAGCAAACAGGTACGGAATGCCCTGTTTTCTCTTTCCCTCATAAACAAGGTGGCACCACCCAAACTGCTTATGGGGAACGGCTCAAGCTGATTCCCAAGTGATGGTTCAGGAGACACGTACTCACCTCAGCTCAAACCCACCCTGAGAATTTAAAAACACAATCACAAAACCATAGAAATATTGCTTGAAGACTACACAGTCTGACTTCCTGCTTGAAACTGGACTATTGTCATCACCAGTTCAGGTGTGCCGTGTCTCCATCCAGCCATGCCTTGAAAAGGTCCAGGGTTGGAGATCTGGCAGACGCTATGAGCCACCTCACGATGCTTCTGGTGAAGTCATATTTCTTACAGTCCAACCTGAGCCTCTAAACCAGAATTGGTGGCTATTTCAGAATACTGGATCTTAGAAAAGCATTTGACACTGTCCCCCACAGAATTCTCATGGAAAAACTGGCTGCTCATGGCCTGGATGAGCATAGGATCTGCTGGATCCAGCACTGGCTGGAAGGACGATCCCAAAGGGTGGTGCTCAATGGAGTTCAATCCAGCTGGCGGCCGGTCACAAGTGGTTCCTCAGGGCTCAGTGCTGGGGCCTTTCCTTTTTAATATCTTCATTGATGATGTCGATAGGGACATAGAAAACACTGTCAGTGAGTTTGCAGATGACACCAAATTGGGTGGGAGTGTTGATCTGCTTGAGGGCAGGGATGCTCTACAGAGGGACTTGGATAGACTGGATGGATGGGCCAATGTTAATGGCATGGCCTTCAACGAGGCCAAGGGCCAGGTCCTGCCCTTGGGCCACACCAACCCCATGGATGGCTACAGGCTTGGGGCAGTGTGGCTGGAGCTGCCTGGCAGAAAAGGACCTGGGGGTGCTGGGTGACAAGGGGCTGAACATGAGCCAGCAGTGTGCCCAGGTGGCCAAGAAGGCCAAGGGCATCCTGGCTTGTATTAGAAATAGTGTGACCAGCAGAAGCAGGGAGGTGATTGTACCCCTGTGCTCAGCACTGGTGAGGCCACACCTTGAGTCTGGTGTCCAGTTCTGGGCACCTCAGCACAAGAGAGATCTGGAGGTGCTGGAGCGAGTGCAGAGGAGGGACACGGAGCTGGTGAGAGGCCTGGAGAATAAGGCTTATGAGGATCGATTGAGGGAGTTGGGATTGTTTAGTTTGAGGAAGAGGAGGCTGAGGGGAGACCTCATCCCTCTCTACAACTGCTTGAAAGGGCATTGCAGAGAGGTTGGTGCTGGTCTCTTCTCACGGGCAATGAGCGATAGAAGGAGAGGGAATGGCTGCAAGCTGCAGCAGGGTAGGGTTAGGCTGGACATGAGGAAACAGTTTTTCCCAGAGAGAGTGGTCAGTCAGTGGAATCAGCTGCCCAGGGAGGGGGTGGAGTCCCCATCCCTGACTGTGTTTCAGAGTAGATTGGATGTGGTGTTGAGGGATCTGGTGTAGGGGAGAACTTGTAGAGTAGGGCTGATGGTTGGACTGGATGATCCCAAGGGTCTCTTCCAACCTAAATGATTCTACGATTTCCCCTTGATGTGCTGTCTGAAACTACTGAGGAGACTGTTCTGGCAACTGAACATGATTTCACTTACCAATCCCACTCACTCACTATATGAATGTGCTTTAATTTTGGGGGGGTCCCTCTAAATTTGGCTTACCTGGATATTTCAAAAACTATGTAGAAGAGAGCAGAAAGTCTAAACTCACATCACCCTAAATTGCTAACAAAACTCCACCCTGTACCTATAGTTTGCTGGTGGTGCTTTTGCTGCAAGTTAATTTTCCACATTGGTCAGTTTGGCATCAAAAATAATGCCCTGTGATCTGAATTAAACACAGCAGTACTTTTCATTTAGAATCATAGAATCATAGAATCATTCAGGTTGGAAGAGACCCTTGGGATCATCCAGTCCAACCATCAGCCCCACTCTACAAGTTCTCCCCTACACCAGATCCCTCAACACCACATCCAATCTACTCTGAAACACAGTCAGGGATGGGGACTCCACCCCCTCCCTGGGCAGCTCATTCCACTGACTGACCACTCTCTCTGGGAAAAACTTTTTCCTCATGGCCAGCCTAACCCTCCCCTGCTGCAGCTTGCAGCCATTCCCTCTCCTTCTCTTTTGACAATACCTTATAAGCACCCTTCAAATATCTCAGGCCCAGCAGACTCACAGACAATCTTTGCCAAATACAGCAGAAAAGTTCCTAGGTTTGGGGTCTTTCCCCCCCCCATCCCTTTGGGAATCTGAGGAAGAAACAGCCATCAGAAACCTGAACTCATTTACCCCCTTCTGCCCAGCTGTGGGATGAGCTGCTGGACTTCAACCTGCTGGTACTGTGAATGATACGAGCCTCAGATCTTGGAATAATCACATTCACCCCCAGAAAGCTGAGCTCAGATGACAAAATACTCACAGCCATGCCTTAATCTAATCTAACTTTGAAAAAAGAAAAACCAGAAGCTATTAGTTTGGTTTCCTCTCCTCTTATTTCTGGGAAATCTGCCCATCAGGTTTCAGCTGCTGCTCAGCGTTGCCTTCACCACGAGATGAGCGGCACGACAGCGGGAGCTGTCATTTCTCTTTCATTCCTAGATTGTATTACAGATGTTATGTGATTATGGCAGATCAAGTGGGTGAAAGGCTGTTTCATTTCCCTGGAGGCGGCAGATCATCCTTATGTAAGTTGTCACGGCTTCTAAGTGCTTCTCCTGCCACTGGCTTTATCATCCTCTGCTGTAAAGGGACCACCCTGGTCATGGAATCATAGAATCCCAGAACCATAGAATCATGGAATCACAGAATCATAGAATCATAGAATCCCAGAATCACAGAATCATGGATTCTATGATTCCCTCGATACCAGGGAAGATTATGGAACAGGTCATCTTGAGTGCTATCACCAGACATGGAATGAGCAGCCAGGGCATCAGGCCTAGTCAGCATGGGTTTATGAAAGGCAGGTCCTGCCTGACCAACCTGATCTCCTTCTATGATAAGATGACCAGATTGTTGGATGGGGGGAAGACAGTGGATATAATATTTCTGGATCTTAGCAAAGCATTTGACACTGTACCCCACCACATTCTCATGGAAAAACTGGTTGCTCATGGCCTGGA
>VZTM01028344.1:3988-20326 GCA_013400555.1 Jacana jacana | reverse complement strand
GGTGGAGTCCCCATCCCTGACTGTGTTTCAGAGTAGGTTGGATGTGGTGTTGAGGGATCTGGTGTAGGGGAGAACTTGTAGAGTGGGGCTGATGGTTGGACTCCATGATCCCAAGGGTCTCTTCCAACCTCAATGATTCCATGACTCTAGGGTTCTAACAAGCCATCCCTCAGCTGCACAACAAGTATCTCAGCACGGTCACAGCTTGCCTTGGCCCTCACATCATGGTGCAGTCTGATTCCCAGGACAGTGCACTTGCTGACACCCGCAGTTTCACCAGAGACCTTCACTGAATGAGGCCAGACAGCAAAGACACTGGAAAAAGCTGGGGGAACCTCATCAGACATTTCAGCTCTCGATCCCTAGATCACTTTCTTATCTCAGAGAGGTACGTGCCAGGCTTCACAGTAAACAACCTGATGTCTAGTAGGCCTGTGACATTTAACATCGAGAACTCATGGGAGAAGGAGGTCATGGCATAAATAATTTAGTAGCAACACAGGAGAAACGAGAATAAAAATTGAAAGCTCTGTTCAACATTCTTCTCATCCTTCTCCTTTAGACCTGTACTCACATAAGCAACATGCAGCTTGAAACAAAATTCCAGACTATTTGAGGGCTGGACAGTCCTTGGAAGGTGCCTTTTAGAGGAAAATGTGACTTTGAGGAAGATTTAGGCTCCTCAGAGGAACACTTAATCTCTCGTGTAGCTACTTCCCTGACTGAACTTCCCTAACCAGGCGATGCCCAACAGTCTGTAACCTTCCCTCCTCGATAAGATTGAATGGTTGCCTGGATGTCAGTTCTGGCAGCGCCACAGGAAATTCTGGGAGCCTTTTTTAACCCAAACTTGTGAACACAGCCCAATAATAACCAAATGTTGTTCAGAACCCACGGGTATCACGGTTGAGAGAAAATAGGGAGCGCCTCCAGCGTTGACATCCAAAATATGTGTCTATAGAAGGAGCAATAGACAAGTTCCAAACTCCTGTCTAGGGGGTTTTGAAGAGCTGTGAAGAGGGAAAGAGCGGAGGAAGGAGATGAAAGCAAACAGATAAGCATTTTAGGCTTTAAAAGGACTGGAGTACACAGACACATCAGGAAGGAGCTGGGCACTGCAGAACGGGAAAGAGATTGAAGTTCTGTAAGAGTCCCTTGATGTAAGTGAAAAGTAGACAGCATTTTAAAGGCCAGAGGACTCCTTTGGATGCCTAACTCCAAAAGAGCTCGGTTAATCAGCTATCTTGCATTTCTACTCAGAAATAATGATTTCTGCCCTGCCCACTGGGGTCACTGCTGGGGCATCATTTCATAGAATCATAGAATCACAGAATCCTAGAATCATTCAGGTTGGCAGAGACCCTTGGGATCATCCAGTCCAACCATCAGCCCTACTCTACAAGTTCCCCCCTACACCACATCCAATCTACTCTGAAACACAGTCAGGGATGGGGACTCCACCCCCTCCCTGGGCAGCTGATTCCACTGACTGACCACTCTCCCTGGGAAAAACTCTTTCCTCATGTCCAGCCTAACCCTACCCTGCTGCAGCTTGCAGCCATTCCCTCTTGTCCTGTCGCTCATTGCCCGTGAGAAGAGACCAGCACCAACCTCTCTGCAATGCCCTTTCAAGCAGTTGGAGAGAGGGATGAGGTCTCCCCTCAGCCTCCTCTTCCTCAAACTAAACAATCCCAACTCCCTCAATCCATCCTCATAAGCCTTATTCTCCAGGCCTCTCACCAGCTCCGTGTCCCTCCTCTGTACTCGCTCCAGCACCTCCAGATCTCTCTTGTGCTGAGGTGCCCAGAACTGGACACCAGACTCAAGGGGTGGCCTCACTAGTGCTGAGCACAGGGGGAGAACATTTCTCACACAGCAGCTCTTGGAAGGTAAAGGAACACACTCCTCCCAGATCCCTGAGTTTTTTCAAAACAGCCTTTTCAACAGGTTTTCCTCAGCAGCAGATCCTTTTGGCTCAGTAATTTGGACTCATTAATTTCCAGGCAGTTCATCATCTCTCTGGCCACCCAGAAAAAAAAGTTGAATTCCCAAGGAACCAAACTTCATTAATTAAGGCCAAATATATTTTTTTTCATAGTGCACGCAATAGGAATTGCAAATCAGCTGCTACATGTCAGGAGATCTTGCCAAAATATTTTCAGAAATAATCTTTTCACAGTGCCTGATTAAGCAACACAGTTTGAACATCCCTTTCCAAACACATGCTGTGCCTTTTTAGACGCAAATTTCTCCGCCAGCTAACTGCTCCTCTGCCACAAGCTCCCCAGCTCCTCTGAGAAACTCCTCTGCAGCAAACCCTCCAAACTTTCAACCAGCTCCACTTCAATATGAGGAAAAACTTCTTCAGGGTGAGGGTGAGGGAACCCTGGCAGGGGCTGCCCAGGGAGGTGGTGGAGTCTCCTTCTCTGGAGACATCCCAACCCCGCCTGGAGGCGTTCCTGTGTGACCTGCTCTGGGTGTTCCTGCTCCAGCAGGGGGATGGGACTGGAGGAGCTTTCAAGGTCCCTTCCCATCCCTGAGATTCTGGGATTCTGTGGTTCTTCACTGTGCCCACATGCTTCTTGGGCCACGTGTTAACTTTACCAGCGCGTCTGCAGGACACAATGAGGTGCCAACAGAGAGAAACCCAACCCAGTTCCAGAGAAACCAGAGAAGCACCTGGAGCTGCATTAGCTTGGTCTTTACTCAAGATTAAGGCATCCAACCCTACAAGTGTCCTCACCATTCTGTGCTAGGGCTGCCACCCTGGCTCTGCCTCCCAAAGTACCTCATGGATTAAATCATGATGCATACATACTCTCTCCCCCTAGATTTCAAAGCTATGGTTTTTATTTCTGTGGAGACAAAAATAGGTGGGAGCTACCATAATTCTGAAAAAAACTATGAGGCAGATACTCATTTAGAGAAAGTGGTGAGTATGAGACAACAAATCCCATGGAAACAGCCCCCAGCCAAATGTGGCATCTGGTGGCTCTACGCCCTGGGGTGGTGAAGGCTCCTTCCTTTTCCACATTTGGAGCCTTGGGTAAAGGAGCCAGGCACGATCCTTGGAGCTGTGCTGCAAGAAGGAAATGTGAGGCATAAATTAACACTGGAATGAGTAACACTAAATTATATTGAGAAACACTAACTTTAGCAGGCTGGAAGTTTAAGGCTGACATTTAGTCTGAGCTAAATGGAAGTTCCTTCTTCCGTGGGGACAGTTGGGTTCCTCAGAGCCTAATACCCATCTCAAAGTATGTTTCTAAAGTAAACAGAGTGAATCACTGCCCATCTCTACATCAGCTAGAGAAAGAGCCTGGAAACAAGCTGGCAGCAGATGTCATGGGGGATGGAGTTACACGAGATGGACATATGGGTGGAGATGGGCTCCACAGATCAACTCTACCCTTATTCTTCCCTGTCTGTCACAGGGCTGTCACATCTTCCAGATCCAGGACACACCGGCTTTCCTCTAACACCCAAGAGGGAAAAAAGGCTGCCTACAGGTTGCCTTCTGCACTGGGTTGCATCACACCCAAACAGAGTCAATTCTTATTCAAAAGCTTTTCGCCGAAGCATCCTTCAACCTTCTCTCAGGATGCAGACTGAACAGAGATTGTTTTGCTTATTATTATTTGCATTTGCTTCCACCTGATTTCTATTCCTCTCTGGTAAAATTTTACAACAAGGCCATTAATCAAATCAAAATTTAAATAAAAATCCTATTGCATTATCTTTTATTGTTGGTACTATTGCTCTCATAGTGCTGAACGTTGTTCATGATGTGCTTGTGTGTGGCCAAAGGACAAATTAAAAAACATCTCATGAGAGGAAATTGTTATTTCACATTGAGCCTAGGATCGGTTTTGCTGGATTAGGGATGGCCTGGTATGTTTTATTGGAAAAATAATTCAAGTTTTCATTTTTATTTGCTAGAAGGTCTACTGGAAAGCAATTATTTTATGCAGAATACCAGAGAGCTACAGTGACACACGTATCTGTATCACCCCGTGGTTAATACGCCCAGGGGGCAGGTAGAACACGTGCAGGTCAATCCTGCTGCAACTCATTCATACACTTCCAACAGGGGGGCTGCATTTTTGGGTGTGAGGTCTTGTCCTAAGGACTGCCACCCCTTTCTAGCAGCGCAGTCGGCATCTTGCCACTCAGGTCCTTCTCCCTCCCTCCATCTGCTTCTACAGGCCTCTGTCTTTCTGATTGATCCTATTAGCACGGAGATCAATCACAAAGTTCCTGCTGGGAGCAGGAGGGGATGCTGCCGTTGTGGTGTCTAAATCCAACACAGGCCACCCGTCCTTCACAGAATCCTAGAATCATTCAGGTTGGCAGAGACCCTTGGGATCATGGAGTCCAACCATCAGCCCTACTCTACAAGTTCTCCCCTACACCAGATTCCTCAACACCACATCTCATTGACTCTCAAACACAGTCAGGGATGGGGNTGGTCACACTATTCTTTATGCAAGCCAGGATGCCCTTGGCCTTCTTGGCCACCTGGGCACACTGCTGGCTCATGTTCAGACGCCCGTTGACCAGCACCTCCAGGCCATTTTCTGCCAGGCAGCTCCAGCCACACTGCCCCAAGCCTGTAGCCATCCATGGGGTTGGTGTGGCCCAAGGGCAGGACCTGGCCTTTGGCCTAGTTGAAGCCCATGCCATTAACATTGGCCCATCTATCCAGTCTATCCAAGTCTCTCTGCAGAGCTTCCCTGCCCTCGAGCAGATCAACACTCCCACCCAACTTGGTGTCACCTGCAAACTCACTGATGGTGCTGTCTATATCCTTGTCAACATCATCAATAAAGATATTAAACAGGAATGGCCCCAATACTGAGTCCTGAGGAACTGAGCCCTTCCCTACACACCAGCTGCAAACAGCTGTCTGCTCTTCTAACCCACCACTTTTGGATCCTGCCCTCTTTAGGTCTTGTCACCATGAAGAAAATAAGAATATAAACACGAAAACACTTTTCAAATAATGTTGCCTTTTAGCCATATCCTGGAGTTTTTGCAGTTTCTTTTCTAATTCCAATTCATAGGCACACGGTTCGCTACGGGTTCAGCTCCACAGAGCCCAGAGGAGACAAGGCTGAAGGTCTCCCTGCAGGAATGGCATATCTGAGCAAGCAAAGTCCACGTACACTGGATGTGTGGGGGTTTTCAGAGTGCATAAAATACACACACTCACAGAAATGCAGCGATGTGGCTATTAAAAGAGATCTGACTTCAGCTCCTCAGAGGAGGAAAAGGGACTTGATGATTTGCAATTTTTAAATAGATCTACCTTGACCTTTTGGGATTTGGTACAATTCCCCTGGAGAAATGGACTTCTCACAGCCTTCACACTGGACACTTGGCTTCCCTTTAACACCAGTTCACTAGTAAAAGGAGAGTCATTAGCAATTATGAGTATTCTCAGCCTGTTTTTACTGTAAAAGAAGGCACGGTACGCAGGCGATTGCACATCTCACTAAACATACTTGGAAACTCATTTTAATAATGAATTCTTGCCACTGGATATTGTTTTTAATCCAGTTGAGATTGATGGTGGATGAAAGAGCAGCAGGGTAAATACCACTTTAATCAAAACAACTGTTATAACTGATGTCTGCTGTTCCAGGGCTGCCATCCCCGTCGGCGACAGGGAAAATGGAAACTATTTCTCTGCTATTCTCACACCTCAATTTCAAGACCATCACTTCTATAAAACAAATCTTTTCATTTGCTATTGGGTTGCTTTTGAATCCCCATCAACGCTCCCTGTAAAACAGATGCTGTGGGAAATACAAAGAATTAAGCTGTTGTTTTCCCTCCACCCAGTAAAGCAGCATCCAAACCACTGCAGTTGGGAGTTCCCAGGAGTTCAGACAGAGTTCCACAGAGTTTAAGCTCTGTCTGAAGGAGGCAGTCCCTTTGTGGGACACAAACAGCCCCATCTTCCAGGCACGGCATTGCATTTTTCCAGAGTTAAATCATAGAATCATTTAGGTTGGCAGAGACCCTTGGGATCATGGAGTCCAACCATCAGCCCCACTCTACAAGTTCTCCCCTACACCAGATCCCTCAACACCACATCCAATCTACTCTGAAACACAGTCAGGGATGGGGACTCCACCCCCTCCCTGGGCAGCTGATTCCACTGACTGCCCACTCTCTCTGGGAAAGACTTTTCTCGTGGCCAGCCTAACCCTACCCTGCTGCAGCTTGCAGCCATTCCCTCTCCTTCTATCGCTCATTGCCCGTGAGAAGAGACCAGCACCACCCTCTCTGCAATGCCCTTTCAAGCAGCTGTAGAGAGGGATGAGGTCTCCCTTCAGCCTCCTCTGCCTCAAATCTAGGACTGCTGCCTCCAAACAAATCTTAGAGAACCGGCCACGAAGCTGTGGATGTGAATTTCATATAATTTGGGTCACTGGAGGGCTTTCCAGAAGATTGGAAAATGAGTAATTGTACACCATTAATCCCAAGGGTAACCAGAAATACAGGCAGGATGTGATGCTTAGCAAAAAGATGGGATTATTTAGGGAGGTACTAAACAACCTAAAACCAGAAGCAGAGGTAATGCCTATCAAGATGGTTTTATGGAAAACAGCTCATTATCAAAAGAGTTTTACTTCACTAATGACTAATGACGATTAGGAGATAAAAGCAATTACATACACGTAAGATACTTAAAGCTTAATATTGGCTGTGATTTTCAGGGGGAACCAACAACCAGATTCAGAGGCTCACTCACAAAGTCCAGGAGCAGGAAATGAAGAGAGAACTGAAAGAAGATTTTAAGACGTCACTTAGTCCATCCTCTGCCCAAATGCTTCACTCTCCCAGCGCCTTCCCTGGAAAGGGTTAACCGAGCTTGTTCTCAAAACCTTTCACAAGGGTGATTCCTTCAGATCTTCCACCTCATTTCTACCCCAGTTTTCTCAATCTTTTCTACAAGGGCTGATATCCCCATTCTTTCCCTCAGGAGATCATTTCAGTCTGTACACTTCTTTTTCCTTGCATCTGGAGCGCCAGCGACGTGAAATGAAACGACATCCCCCAGTGCTTCCCTGGGAGGGAACTGGTGGATGAGGGAGCTAAAGCAAAGAGCCCAATCTACAGGTAGAGCATGGCTCTAGGTTGCACTGTCCTGTCCCCACCAGCTTCACCGAGTACAGATGTTCAAAGACGATAAGGCGAACACACACCCCCCTTATTTTTAAACCCATGGAGGGACACCTCCCACCAGACCACGTTGTTCCAAGCCCCATCCAGCCTGGCCATCCAGCCTGGCCTTGAACATCCCCCAGGGATGGGACTTCCACAGCTGGACCAGGCTCTCACCACCCTCACAGCAAAGAATTTTTTTCTAATATCCCATCTCAGCCTCCCCTCTTGCAGTTTAAAACCACTACCCCTCATCCTATGGTTCCACTCCCTGATAAAGGGTTGTTCCCCATCTCTCCTGGAGCCCCTTCAGGGACTGGAAGGGGCTCTAAGGTCTCCCCAGAGCCTTCTCTTCTCCAGGCTGAACACCTCCAAGTCTCATAGCCTGTCCTCACAGCAGAGGGGCTGTGATGACAGCCATCATCCCAGCATCTCCGTGGCCTCCTCTGGCCTCTCTCCAACAGGTCCATGTCCTTCCTGTGCTGAGGACTCCAGAGCTGGACACAGTGCTCCAGGTGGGGTCTCCCCAAAGAGGAACAGGAGGGGCAGAATCCCCTCCCTGGACCTGCTGGCCACATGTCATTTTCCAAGTCGGCTCCTACCGTGGGTCGGATCCAGGCCAGAGCACCCGGAAAGAAGAGACTTCCCAGCCTCATGTCCCTGCACTCATAAAACTACCTGCTTCCTTGAAATTCAAATTAAAGGAGTTGTCTTTTTCTTTAAGCTTTTGAAAGCTTCTGTTCTGTAACAGAAAAAAAAAGAACCATACTGAAAAGAAAGTCGTAATATGAAATTGGCTAAATGGAGATACAATTTTGTCTCGCATGATTCTGTGAAGCATGAGCCCAAAACACTAATGACATCTCGAGAGCCTGCATTCCAGTCTAACCCAAATCATAACCAATTACTTCAGGAGGCTGCTACATGCCCATGGCACTGGAAAGTCTGCAGGAGCCCCTTCGCTGCTTCTGTGCCATCAGCCTTAAGTAGAAAATCTTAAGCACGAAAATGATTACCCAGGTCTCCTCAGACTTCCAGGTTTCTCCTAGGTTTTCCTATGGAGCCCCATTCTCCCAGCATGGAAACACACACACACACACACACACGTGCTGTTAGCATGATGTGGTTGCCACAGAATTGATTTTTAGAAGCAAGACACAACACCAGAAAATACCAGGAGACCACGGTGGGGAGAACATCAGCCCCAGTTCAAGGCCCGGATGTCAGTGAGTTCTTGATGCAACACATTTGCTGAACCCCCCTCCCCAGTCAATTCCTGAGACAGAAAGAGGAGTGTAAAATGCAACTGCCTTTAAATAACAGACACTTCATGCACTTAAAACTGTTCCTTGCTTTCCTTTCTATGGGAAAAGAAAGTAAGCTTTATAAACAATCAGTTTATATACAATTACTGTATTCATATACTGGTTTATGTACAATTAACCCCCTATTTCCTATAGGGTCCTGGGGGCTTCTTTATAATAACCAGCACTGATCACTTCTCACACTGTGGCAGAGTCCTGGTGAAATAAAAGGCCTTAAGGGAGAAAAAGGGGTAATATGAGTTATGCCTAATATCTCCCCTTCAAGGAAAAACTTGTTTAACTGGGAACTGCCAGAGGAAGCAATGAGAATCCAGCAGAGAGTGCCACATTTCCCAGCCTCATGCTTGCTGCAGTTCCAGCCTCGGGTCCTTAACATCTAGGAGCATGACTCAGGTTGTCCCACCAGCTCTGTCTCCCCGGGTCTTGCTTTCTATGGCTAAACCAGAAGAGATTGTGTCAAGAGTTTGCACTTCTCCCCCTCTACTCTGCACTGGGGAGGCCACAACTCCATCCAGTTCTGGGCTCACCAGCTCAAGAGAGACAGTGAAAACTACTGGAGAGAGCCCAGCGCTGGGCAACAGAGATGATGGAGGGATTGGAGCATCTCCCTGGTGAGGAAAGGCTGAGAGAGCTGGGACTCTAGCCTGGAGAAGAGAAGGCTGAGGGGAGACCTTCTTCATGCTCACAAGTATCTGAAGGGTGGGCTGAAGGAGGATAGAGCTGGAGCATTCTCAGTGGTTCCCAGTGACAGGACGAGGGGCAATGGGCACGAGCTGGAACATGGGAAGTTCCACTGAAATACGAGGAAAAACCTGTTTGAGGTGAGGGTGTCAGAGCCCTGGCAGAGGCTGCCCAGGGAGGGTGTGGAGTGCCCTTCTCTGCAGACCTTCCAGCCCCACCTGATTGCAACCCTGAGTGATGTGCTCTGGGCAACCCTGCCTGAGCAGGGGGATTGGACTGGATGAGCTCTAGAGCTCCCTTCCAACCCTGACAATTCCCTGTTTCTGTGATTTGGTGAAGAGCAGATCTATCCTGCCCATTTGTGGGGCTCTGTGTCACCCAGGTCTGCCTCCACACAGATGGTGTCACCTAGTCCAGCCCCACATTTTGGCCTTGGGAGCTTTTGCACTGAAGACTGGCATGAACTAGACTGACACAGCTCATAGATGGAATGCCCCATCCCTGGAGGGGTTCAAGGCCAGGCTGGATGGATGGGGCTCAGAGCAACCTGGTCGGGTGGGAGGTGTCCCTGCCCATGACAGGGGGTTGGAAATCAATGGTCTTTAGGTCACTTTTAACCCAAACTATGACTCTATGACTTCTTTTACTCCCATCACACAGATTTGGTCAAGCACCAGCTGAAACCAGCCTGCAAAGCAAAGGCCAGCTATTGTGCAAAGGAAAGAAAAGAAAACATAAGGCTTAAATGTATATTTGTAAGCAATTACAGAGAAATCATGAGGCCCCTGTTCCCTTCTTTGAGTTACATCTTGCTGTAGTTACCAGATAAACCAAAATACGGAACAGATACTGCCAAATTAGCAGGCTATTTAATATTAAATTAACTGTTAATTACAACAATAACCACTTGTTTTCAGACACAACTTCTTTCTGTAAGCAAGTTTTTTTTTGAATTTTCAGGATATATGCTATTCCCAACCCTCAACAGCTCGCTCGTATCAGTTAACAGCAAGGCAAAGTGCCTTGGAGCGCGAGGAGCAGGAACCCAGCACTACAGAACTCCCTCTCAGAAGGCATTTAAATTTTATGTAATAAGCAAAGGCCTATGACAAAATTAGGTGTAATGTAATGTAATTGTATCATTTCTCAAAGTTTTACATAATGACTTTCTGTTTCTAAATAGTACTTCATTATTGGGAGCGGGAGCCTGTGATTGTTCTCTGGGTGCCGCTGATGGCTCCTAAGGGCACGATCCATCCTGCCGAGACGAATAATTCATGCACTGTTTGCTGCCGACACCGCTGCGGTTGGGAAAGCAAGGCAGTGATTAGATTCCTCCCAAATAAATGTGCCTATAAATCCCTGTCTTGCAAATATTACTCACAGCTACAGCCAGGAAAGGACTCGGGCCCCGGGCGTGAGGCTGAGGCAGAACTAACAGACCTCCAACCAAATCATCAATTTTTTGAATTAAAAAAAAACAAAACAAAAACAAACAACCCAACCCCCAAACCTCTCCCACCTATTGCTGAACCCTGGATTCATTTGGAATCATGAGGTGCCTCGTTATCTAACTCGATTGAGGGAGCTGGGATTGTTTAGTTTGAGGAAGAGGAGGCTGAGGGGAGACCTCATCCCTCTCTACAACTGCTTGAAAGGGCATTGCAGAGGGGTTGGTGCTGATCTCTTCTCACGGGCAATGAGCGACAGAAGGAGAGGGAATGGCTGCAAGCTGCAGCAGGGTAGGGTTAGGCTGGACATGAGGCAAGAATTCTTCCCAGCAAGAGTGGTCAGAGCCTGGACTGGGCTGCCCAGGGAGGGGGTGGAGTCCCCATCCCTGACTGTGTTTCAGAGTCAAGGAGATGTGGTGTTGGGGGATCTGGTGTAGGGGAGACCTTCATAGAGTGGGGCTGATGGTTGGACTGGATGATCCTAAGGGTCTCTGCCAACCTGAATGATTGGTGTAGGGGAGACCTTCATAGAGTGGGGCTGATGGTTGGACTGGATGATCCTAAGGGTCTCTGCCAACCTGAGTGATTGGTGTAGGGGAGACCTTTGTAGAGTGGGGCTGATGGTTGGACTCCATGATCCCAAGGGTCTCTTCCAACCTGAGTGACTCTATGATTCTAGTCCTGTCAGTGCCTGAGGTGTTGCTCCAGCCCTTCTCAGCAGGAGCTCCCCAAGCTCCTCGAACTTTTTTCCCACAGGAGAGAAACCAGAGTCACGACATGAAGCTTTCTCCTGCCACATTTGCGTGAAGGCTGGGTCTGACGGGCGTTTAACACAGCATGAGCAGAATTAGATGCCTTCACAAAAAGCAGCTGAGGACACTCACAAAAAAACCCCAGCCCAGAGGCTATTTTAGCCGTCAGCGGGTGCTCAAGAAGGCAGATCACTCTCTGCAGAGTCTCAAGCCAGGGAAGAAGAGCACCCTCAGCCACCTCAGGCTAAACACGATCCTAAGCAATGAGCCAGGAACAGACAGAAATTACACAAACTGAACCAAGGGTAAAATTCATCTCTCCAAATTAAGACATCTCCAGCGGAGCTCGCTGGAGAAAAATGAGTGGGTTTAGGGCATAATTCATCTCGTTGAAGGCAGGTACCTAAAGCTCATGACGTGCCTCTCTCCTTGGGATTGTTTTTTCCCACACTGACTATAAGGAGAACCCTAAAAACCTAGATCAGATACAAATGTATGCACTGCAGACTGGCAAAGTGAGCTGAAATCAGCCTTGCACTGCTTATTAATGATTTAACTAACCAGAAACACGGACAAAAGTGAGTCAGTGCATTGTTTTCCTCTTATCTGCGTTACCACTGGACTGTGCAGAGAGCAGAAAGATGAAACCATCACTGAAAAGACATAAATTTCCCCTAACCCAGGAGAAAGTCATGTTTATGTATGTCCCTGTTCACAGTAACAGCACACGGATTTCCATCAGCTCCGCACAGGTCATTAATATACAGAAACTGAACTCTGAAGGCATCGACTGAAAAAATAAAAGAGGGAGAGAGTAGGAGCCCTGAGCAACCTATGGGACCCCTATGGCAGACCAGAGAGATTCTGGACCCACAGCTTTGGAACCAGGAGAATTTTTCCTTAGTTTCATAGACACCACCAGGGGACCTTCCCAGAACAGGAATACATAATTGGTTTGATTCAGGAAATGTTCCAAAGCAGTCTTGAAGAAGAGTAATGTTATTTACCTTACAAAAAGGTTGATTCTCAGAGCTTTCTTCCTCTTTGCAAGGTGTGTAGCGCTTGGGTACAACCTATAGTGATTGGGTACAACCTATAGCACTTGGGTACAGCCTATAGTGCTTGGGTACAACATCCAGCACTTGGGTACAACATCCAAACATCCAGCGCTTGGGTACAACCTATAGTGCTTGGGTACAACATCCAGCACTTGGGTACAACCTGTAGCACTTGGGTACAACATCCAGCACTTGGTTACAACTTATAGCACTTGGGTACAACCTATAGCACTTGGATACAACCTATAGCACTTGAGTACAGCCGATAGCGCTTGGGCACAGCATCCAGCGCTTGGGTACAACCTATAGCACTTGGGTACAACATCCAGCACTTTGGTACAGCCTATAGTGCTTGGGTACAACATCCAGCACTTGGGTACAACCTATAACACTTGCACTTGGGTACAACCTATAGCACTTGGGTACAACCCATAGAGCTCAGGTACAATGTCCAGCGCTTGGGTACAACATCCAGCACTTGGGTACAACCTATAGCACTTGCACTTGGGCACAACCTATAGAGCTCAGGTACTATGTCCAGCGCTTGGGTACAACATCCAGCACTTGGGTACAACCTATAGCACTTGGGTACAACCTATAGAGCTCAGGTACAATGTCCAGCGCTTGGGTGGAACATCCAGCACTTGGGTACAACCTATAGCATTTGGGTACAACCTATAGCACTTGTGTACAACCTATAGCGCTGGGGTACAACCTATAGCACTTGGGTACAACGTCCAGTGCTTGGGTACAACCTATAGCACTTGTGTACAACATATAGCACTTGCACTTGGGTACAACCTNAAAACAAAACAAAAACAAACAACCCAACCCCCAAACCTCTCCCACCTATTGCTGAACCCTGGATTCATTTGGAATCATGAGGTGCCTCGTTATCTAACTCGATTGAGGGAGCTGGGATTGTTTAGTTTGAGGAAGAGGAGGCTGAGGGGAGACCTCATCCCTCTCTACAACTGCTTGAAAGGGCATTGCAGAGGGGTTGGTGCTGATCTCTTCTCACGGGCAATGAGCGACAGAAGGAGAGGGAATGGCTGCAAGCTGCAGCAGGGTAGGGTTAGGCTGGACATGAGGCAAGAATTCTTCCCAGCAAGAGTGGTCAGAGCCTGGACTGGGCTGCCCAGGGAGGGGGTGGAGTCCCCATCCCTGACTGTGTTTCAGAGTAGATTAGATGTGGTGATGAGGGATCTGGTGTAGGGGAGAACTTGTAGAGTGGGGCTGATGGTTGGACTCCATGATCCCAAGGGTCTCTTCCAACCTGAATGATTGGTGTAGGGGAGACCTTCATAGAGTGGGGCTGATGGTTGGACTGGATGATCCTAAGGGTCTCTGCCAACCTGAGTGATTGGTGTAGGGGAGACCTTTGTAGAGTGGGGCTGATGGTTGGACTCCATGATCCCAAGGGTCTCTTCCAACCTGAGTGACTCTATGATTCTAGTCCTGTCAGTGCCTGAGGTGTTGCTCCAGCCCTTCTCAGCAGGAGCTCCCCAAGCTCCTCGAACTTTTTTCCCACAGGAGAGAAACCAGAGTCACGACATGAAGCTTTCTCCTGCCACATTTGCGTGAAGGCTGGGTCTGACGGGCGTTTAACACAGCATGAGCAGAATTAGATGCCTTCACAAAAAGCAGCTGAGGACACTCACAAAAAAACCCCAGCCCAGAGGCTATTTTAGCCGTCAGCGGGTGCTCAAGAAGGCAGATCACTCTCTGCAGAGTCTCAAGCCAGGGAAGAAGAGCACCCTCAGCCACCTCAGGCTAAACAGGATCCTAAGCAATGAGCCAGGAAGAGACAGAAATTACACAAACTGAACCAAGGGTAAAATTCATCTCTCCAAATTAAGACATCTCCAGCGGAGCTCGCTGGAGAAAAATGAGTGGGTTTAGGGCATAATTCATCTCGTTGAAGGCAGGTACCTAAAGCTCATGACGTGCCTCTCTCCTTGGGATTGTTTTTTCCCACACTGACTATAAGGAGAACCCTAAAAACCTAGATCAGATACAAATGTATGCACTGCAGACTGGCAAAGTGAGCTGAAATCAGCCTTGCACTGCTTATTAATGATTTAACTAACCAGAAACACGGACAAAAGTGAGTCAGTGCATTGTTTTCCTCTTATCTGCGTTACCACTGGACTGTGCAGAGAGCAGAAAGATGAAACCATCACTGAAAAGACATAAATTTCCCCTAACCCAGGAGAAAGTCATGTTTATGTATGTCCCTGTTCACAGTAACAGCACACGGATTTCCATCAGCTCCGCACAGGTCATTAATATACAGAAACTGAACTCTGAAGGCATCGATTGAAAAAATAAAAGAGGGAGAGAGTAGGAGCCCTGAGCAACCTATGGGACCCCTATGGCAGACCAGAGAGATTCTGGACCCACAGCTTTGGAACCAGGAGAATTTTTCCTTAGTTTCATAGACACCACCAGGGGACCTTCCCAGAACAGGAATACATAATTGGTTTGATTCAGGAAATGTTCCAAAGCAGTCTTGAAGAAGAGTAATGTTATTTACCTTACAAAAAGGTTGATTCTCAGAGCTTTCTTCCTCTTTGCAAGGTGTGTAGCGCTTGGGTACAACCTATAGTGATTGGGTACAACCTATAGCACTTGGGTACAGCCTATAGTGCTTGGGTACAACATCCAGCACGTGGGTACAACCTATAACACTTGCACTTGGGTACAACCTATAGCACTTGGGTACAACCCATAGAGCTCAGGTACAATGTCCAGCGCTTGGGTACAACATCCAGCACTTGGGTACAACCTATAGCACTTGCACTTGGGCACAACCTATAGAGCTCAGGTACTATGTCCAGCGCTTGGGTACAACATCCAGCACTTGGGTACAACCTATAGCACTTGGGTACAACCTATACTGCTTGGGTACAACCTATAGCATTTGGGCACAACCTCTAGCGCTCGGGTACAATGTACAGCGTTGCTCTTTCCACAGTGGCCTGTTTCCAACATGTGTATCATTTAGGGAGTGTCCCCCTCTATGAAGGCAGAGTTGCAGTGCTCACGCAGCGTCCCGTGGCAGGGAACCTCCTCTCACACCTGACTGACACCTCCTGAAAACTGTGACATTCAAAGGGTGTAATCGCACCGTCTCTTGGCCCGAGGGTAGAAATCAAGGTCACCCAAACCAAAGCAGGAGCAATTCTCCCTGCTGCAGTGCCCTGCTCGCAGCTTTGCCACATTTGTGGAACTGAACTGAAATTTCCTGCAGGACTTTTCAGAGAATCACAGAATGTCACCTGCTTCACCTCCGCTTCCTCCTTGAGAAGGCGGCTGCAGCAGCACTAAGGCTGGCTGTGCTGGCTGTGGTCATCTTTCACAGTCTAATTGTTGCCTGAGGTCCTTTTTAATTACCCATATTTTAACTTTCCTGTTCTCAGTACCTCGTTTCCTCTTCCCCTCATTCCATCTCCCCATACTAATCACACCTCACCACCTCAGCTTTGGTTTGGGATTGGGTTTGGGTTTTTTTTCCTTTCATCTGCTGTCTCCTCTTTAAGTTCATGTTGTTACTGCTTCCTTTTTCCTCCTTTGGCATCAGCAACAACCAGGCAGGAGGCAGCAGAGGAGCCAGCGCAGCCGCCTCGGCTGCCCGTTTCACAGGAGGCTGAGATGCTCCCGTGCAGCCTTCAGTGCTGTCATGGCCCTGAGGAACATCAAGACTTCCCCTCCTCACCTGCCTATCTCCTTTTTCATGTCTCACAGCTGCTTTAGCTCTAAATCAAGGTCTTCCACACCCAAGCCATAAACCTCCTGCAGCTCCAAACATTGTCAGTGGCACTTTTCCCCCCAAAAAATAGTCCAGGGAGGAAGAGGAGGTGGAGGAGGTGGAGGATGAGGAGGTGGAGGAGGAGGA
>VZTM01028343.1:5187-27171 GCA_013400555.1 Jacana jacana | reverse complement strand
CCCCCCCCCCAATATTAGTGAATTGTAGGTTTTAAGAAAAACCTAAAACCCAGAACTCTCAGTTCCCTCAAAACCAGGCAAAAAATATTAAAAAACTTTCTTCATACATGGGTCTTAGAGCACTGTAAAAGGGAGTGTAATTGTCATTGTTCCCATTTCATAGATTTGCATGTCAACTTGCTGTTGTCATGTTGTGGAGGTGTTAAACTCATTTACTTGCATCATAAAAAGCATAGACAGCTTTTCTCTATTAGAAGATTAATATGCAGCTTTGTAAATCTGTTTGAATTGCATTTAAACATTAATTGAATGACTTTAGCACTAAAAGATAGGGAAGAAAAATTAGAAAGCTGCTACAAACCAGAACAGTTCTAGTTTAGGCAAAATTTCTTTTAAAAGTAGTGGTTTCTACAAACCCAGGATGAAAGAGTAACATTCTTGTATTTATTCTGATTTCCCCTCAGTAATATTGCTGTTGCAATCTTAAAAAAAAACCTAACAAAACTAGGAAGATTTTGCCCTCTTAAGGTGTTATGAGTAAGTAATACTAAATAAATACATTAAAATACACAGGATGTATTAATCTGAAGGATTTTAATATAGCTTCATTGACATCAGCGCAACTGCAAGAAATCTACGTCAGCTGACAGATGACAGAACTTCCTAATACTGAAAACCTATTGGTTTTTAGCTGTAAAAACAGAGCATTTGTCTTCGTTACAAAGAGCTATGAGATGCACGTAAGCCTCTCAAGTCAGTAAATTGCACATTGAAAATAAGCCTTAGACTGTATTCCGGTTGGGAGTGGGTACTGTCTGATAAAGTGAACTTACCCCGAAGGAGGGTAAATATTCAGCAGTGTTTATGGCATCAGTAATAAAATAGTGTCCAGTGTTAAAGCTCTGAAATACATTAATCATACTACCAAGTTTGCTTTTAACTTTGAATACAGTTGTTAGTATAATTGCCAATGTATCATGAGTCTGTTACAAATGCTGGTTTAAATCAGTGAGTCGTAGGGTAGACAGGGAGGGTTCTCAGGAGGTATTCTGAGCTGGTGAGTTACTGGTGAATGAGTGGGGTATTTTTTTGTCTTCTGTCCAAAATCAAATATTTCAGGAAAATACAGGTTATTCATTCAAGCTTTTCTTAAAATAAAGCTAGAGAGGATCAACTTTGAGCTTGTACAGAGGAAGTTGAAAGGCAAGGTAGCATCTCACTGCAGGGATGTTTTATTTTTGTGTCACCAGAGAAGGAACTCTTACAGCCAAGACAAAGCAAGGCTTTGACGCCTTGCCAGCTTCCATTGGGTGTGTGCTTGGGATGTTGCCCAAAAGTTTAGCAGTAGAAGAAATGAGATTTTCTTCCTGAAGTGTATTTTATCATGTTCAAGCTGGTTTTAATATATTTTATGATGGGACTTTAGTGGGAAGTATAGGAAGCACTCCACTATACCAGCCACACTGATGCTCCTGAACCAGTGCGTAGCATTTCTTATGCAAATAAAAACCCCCACAAGCATACATTTGTCTGTTTGTTTTGGTACATTTGTTTATTGTTTGCTTTCCCATTACTGTCTACTAGCAGCAACTGATCTTATTCACATTGGCATAGATAATTTTACGAAATTAAGGGGAAGAATAGTCAGTATAAGAAGCTTTTTCATAGCAGTATTGTCCAAGACTGAAAGATTTGATTGTGAAACAATTTTGTACAAGGCAAACACGCCTATAAGTAAGCATGTTCTCTAAGTAAGACATTCTTAACAATAGAAAGTAAAATAATCAATGATTTAAAGGTGTTTTTTCTTTGTATGAACATCACTATGAAAATCTTGGAGAGAAAAAGATCAGATTTTAAATATGCATTTAAAATCTGAATTAAAGTGGCAGACATTCTCAGGAATGTACAGCCCTAGATTTAGCAGTAACTAATCGTTGCTTTTGCAAATGGTAATATAAATGATCCAACATCAGAAGGAATTGCATCTCCTCTAAAACCTCACTTTTTTTTTCTCCTTAATTTGCCGCTGATTAAATGTTTAAGATGAAAATGATGTAAAGAGAGGTGACAGCTTGGGATAAGGGGAACATTTTGGAACAGTCTGAAAAGCAAGTAGTGTAAATATGTGAATGAACATGTGAATGAAGGGATATATGAAACATGAAAGGCAGAAATATATGTTACAACTATAAACACAGGCAGAAAGTAGGGATACAAGCAATTAAGAGAAGGAAATGTTGGATGCAGTGGGTGGTGAGATTTATATTTGTTACGTGGTTGGTTTCAGCTGTCTCCCTACTGTTCTGATGAGATCGACTCTGAAAATTTATTGTGTTCAAAAGCAGTCAGAAATTGTCATTTCTTGTCATTTCTTTTCTAGATCTGTACTGCAAATGGCAATAGAGAGTAACAAAAAAAAAAAACTAAAAAAAAACCCACTTTTTTTCTTTTTTTTTACTAGAGGTGGGTGAAATTGTTTATTGCCCAAGTTAAAAACCCAAGTTTCATTCGGCTTTGTTACAGGAAGATAAAATTATTTTTCCAATGCATTTCCACATTGTTTTTTTTCCACCTGTTTACTATTTGTTATCTGCTGCGGAATTTCAAGTTAATAGGACAGACCGGCCTTAACCTATACTTGAATGTTTTGCTTGTTATGTTACACCTGATTCCTACAATTGTGTCTTGCTTATATTTCTTTGAAATCTGTTTGCCCCTGCTTTCTTTAGCTGCAATTTTGTATTATTGGATGTGAATGTTAGATCTATTTTATAAAAATAAAGGATAGACTGATGACATTTTAGCTCAGAAAACTGAGGTAAATGTCATCCCAGGTGTCAAAAAAAGACAGTTAATCATCAGTCACGATATGCTATCCTATAAAGGTGCATAAAGATATAGAATATATAAGTAGGTTATTAATTATAATTAGTAATTATAACATTACTTATTTTTATAATACACACTATTGGTATTTTATATAAAATGATATGTACATAATCCAGTAATGATATTCTAGTACATGATAATGATACTACACCTTTGGACATGTCCCACTTACCAGGTCTCAAATCCTGTGGCTGGTTACTCTTCAAACAGCACAGTCAGTCCCACAAAAATATTGTTTATATTTGACAAAGTTTGAAGGAAACTTTGTTAAACCCTGGGAGTTCCTCTCTATGTGTTAAAGTTAAAATCATATGTGATTACAAAGTCATGTGGACTGCAGCATCGAGGTATGTGATAGTCACTGTAAAAGTCAGGTGAAAACCAGGCAACCTTATATTTTAAGTTTTCTGCAAAATGTGCATGGGAAACATTATATAGTTTGTGTTGTGTTCTCTAAATCATTTTACTTTCCAAAAGGATATGTAACCATGACCTTGATGGTTTTGGTGCATCAGAGACTTCAAAAACAAGAGGAACCGAGAGCTCCCTTTCTCACTCCCATGTCTGCTTTCGAGAGCTCTGACACCATCTTGCCTTCTGTCCCTTGATCAGGTATCTAAAGGTGGATCTTAGCTACAACAACCTGGAGGAAGCGGGCAGTAACTCTTCATTTAAAACTTACTTTTGGTGAAACCAATCTCCTTTTGGTTAGGAGTAATAAGAATATAAAAGAGCTTGTGACTTGATGGCTGTACCATCTCCCCGCACAGTTCTTAACTCGGTTGAAAGTGCCGTTGAAGTCAGTGGGATGAAACAATAGGCCTACCCAGGGGCATTGAAACTGGCAGAACTGGGCAGAACTTCCTGAGCATGTTGTACGAGGCAGGAAGATGCATTTGTTGAACAGAAAAAAGAGACTGTTTCTGTAAACCGTTTTTGTGTTGTATCAGTGAAGTCTGTTACGCATATAGAAGTGCTGCTTGTTTTATGGATGCAGATCTGACTCACTGCAAAGGGAAAGCCAAAGGTCAGGGGCAAGTCCTGCTTCCCACTGCATCTGGCACCAACCTCAGCATTAGCAGCACTTCGGGTGGGAAGGGCTGGTGCTTGCCAGGTCACTGGAGAAAACTGACAAAACATTGTTTAAGGAAGCAACAGCTGAGAATTAATACAACTAAAAACTTCTGGCTTTTCTTCTACATTATTTCAGTGTGAATCCCAATTCCCGCCCTAAGTGTGTGGTGGTGATAGAAGTTCACTTAGATTTACAGCAGTGAGGTCAACACCAGAATCAGACACGTTTCCTAACCTGAGCTCAGAGCTAGAAGTGGAAGAGAGAAATATTTGTGACTGGATTTTGACTTTTTTGGCCAGTGATGCTGACAGAGGAAAAAGGGGAAGAGCTGAATCTGAATATGAAATATGAGTCGGAATTGAGAATTCAGGCAGGATTAATTCTGGAGCCCTCCAAGGCTCCATGGTGGAGCAGCAGCCTTGTGAATGATGCAATTTAAGTTTCCTTTGGGAAATCAGCTTGGAGTTCTCAAACTTCCTTTGGGAAGCTGGGGGAATGCTAGCCGGCACTACTAGCTACCCCCTTGCTCTGCCTTCCAGATGACCGCAGCAGTGTCAGCAGCACCTTGCGGTCACCTGCTCAGCGCTGCTGCCTCTCACCACTCCTTCTGCACCCCAGGGAAGTTCCCTGTTTTTCAGAGGGAGGTTTTCTCTTCTCCTTTCTACTTCTCTGTGTGTGTTTTTCCTTTCAAGTAAACTGCTTGGCTTGGTAGGCACGCTCTGAGTTTGAAAGCAAATCTGGTGGATAGGGCAAGGGGAGGGGAAAACAGCAGAGGAAGAATGAAATACTGTCTACTGTTCACCCCTAAACAAAGAGAAGTGAGTCATTCTGAGAGCAGAAGAGTTCACAAAACCTGGTTGATTTTGTATTTGTACCTCAGAGCTGATGTCTCTAGTGTCAGTTGAAATGAGGCACTGTGCTCAAAACTTGCAGAGGAGGTAGGACTGACCAGCCCTACAGAAAGACAGGCACAGAGACACAGTTATGCACATGCTGGAATCACATGAGTCTTGTGTACCTGAAACAAGAAATGAAATAAAAATCTGGAGGAATGGGAAGGGCAACAAAGAAGAAATAACTTTGATCTTTCTAGGAATATAAAACCAATCTCTCTTCTAGCAGATCTGTCTGAACATTTGAGACACCACCTCCCAGTCACATCCCGCAACATGAAATAGAGGTGGTGGGAAGTGCAACTGCCAGGATAGCGCAGAACACATCTGCCCTTTCCCCATGCTCTTGCCAAAGACAGCAGTTAATCCTCCTGCCTTCCAAACAGATGTTTCTTGATCTGCTAGTCCTCCACCAACACTGACCAAGACATCCTTTCCTGACCTATGGTATTTGCAGCTGTGTTGCAAGGAGCACATAAATCCTCCACTCAGGAGGAGCGATGTACTACTTCCACTTTGTATCCTGGGAAGCTGTCTTCTGTGAGCTGCTTCCTGCTTGCTGCTGGGGACTGAGAGAGGTTTTGTGGGCCAAATGATTTTTGGCAGTGGTGTGTCTGCTGACAGCACTTCAGTTCAGGAGTCATCTTGAAGTCCAGACAGTGAAGCGTGAGCTTGGGAGGCTTGTTGTCAGAGCAGTCGGGTAGATGTGAGCTCTCGGCTCTTGGCTGGAGAGAGTGTGCTGGCATTGCCACAGATGGGGAATGAGGTACTGCTATTTTACTCTGACTTTTACAGGGTTGGCCTTGAGCTAAAAGGAATAAAAAATTTAGTATTGTGCAGTTGTATAAATAAACTTATCTTTTCGGTTCTGTTGTCACAGTTAAAGAAATGTAAAGACTGATTTGGTATAAAACTCAGATAAAGACTTTGCTTCTGAATAAAAGTCAGCATCCCAGATGTAGCTATAAATAGTAATTTATACTGGGTTGGTAGAAACATCTTCTGTTCCATGGAAGGGCAGGAAGGGAGAAGAACAGAAGGATTACAGGTTGGAGCCAAGTGTGACAAGGCTACCAGTAAAGAACCACCAGGAGGGATTGGTCCTCCTTGTTATGGGGCAGCAGAGGAGCTGAGTGAGAGCACGGCATAGAGGCAATGGTGGGCATAGATAACAGAGACACTGGATGCAGAGTGGGCTGAAAGTAGGTTTTAATGAAGGAGTAGATGTGGCTGCAATTGTGAGCTGAAATGGGCTGTGTAGAGTTAATCACCGTTGACTTGCTCTGAGTTTATTCCAGTGTAGCTTTTCCAGGAGCAGGACGGGTAGATGCTAGCATCATCTCTGATGTTCACAGCTGGAGATTACTTCCTGCAGAAATGCCCTGGCTCAGCACCTTGTGTAAGAACTTCCAAATAATTTTAATCAAAATGTCAGGTTAGATGGTCCACCTGTACTTTCACTGCTGCCTGATGGTACTGCCCTGGGAGACAGATAGTGACATTGCCAGTTGGGATGGAAAGAAGGCCTCTGGAATGCTTTGTAAACAGTGTTGTGTTGAACTAGTTGATTTTGGAGTGCAACTCTGAGCTATTCATGAGAAGAGAGGCCCGGCTCTCAAAATATTTCCAGAAGAAAGGAAATTGAAATTGATATGAATGCAAAGTATTTTGCATAGATAAAAGTATGCACTTTAACCAAAATACACTTAGAAGTTCTACTAGCTGGAGTGGATTTTCATGAAGAATTGCCTTTTAGCTGTTGAATTTACTATTGCTTTGGTGTTATGATTCAATTTAATACTTTATAGCACTGTATTTGGGATCGTTTTAACATTTTTCATTTTTGTTTATGTTTATAAATTGTTCACATGTATGTATTAAATATTCATAGTTAATATTTGCTGGAAAATATTGCTAGATAAATTATTGATATCTTAAAAATAATAATGTGTTTTTCATTTCCGTGATCAAATTTTCTCAAAATGTGATTTATTTTTGATTTTTTATATACTGTTGATTTAATTCTTTATTCAACTTCGACTGTACATAAGACTTGCCAAGAAATACTGGGTGAAATTCTGATCTCCCAAATGGATTTACAAACATCTAGCTTCCTTATCTTAGGTAAAATTTTGTTTCCGTGGCTGGGGTGAAAGACTGACTACTCTAGTTCTTTAAGGCTGGTTTGTGCTGTTTATATGCGAGGCTGTTTGTATTTTTTAAAAGGGTTGAGTTTCTGGTGGAATGCTATTGACCTTCTTGAACTAATCATCTTTTAAGCCCTGATGATACTGTATCTATTTTAGATGTTTAAAACATTCCAATTTTGAAATCAAAATGTAGCCAAGACCCTTTCAGAGTTAGGGGATGTGCTCAGTGCAGTGTTTCCACCGTGAGTTTGAAAGTGTCACTTTGAATACAACCTGGGATGCAGCCCTTAATCCTAGGAAGCAGGCATTCATCCTCTGATGTTTTTTTTCCATTTTATTTAAATAATGGTGACAGAATTGCCACCGCACTACAGTAAAAACAAAAAGAAGTTTGAAACTGAAACAAGAAGTACAGAACATCAGGTATTTGAGGGTTTTAAACATTCAAAATAAGGTTTCACGAAGCACAAAAATTACTGTGTAAAGTAAGTCTTGTTCTTACTGAAAGCGACAGCATAAAACAGACACAAAATCCAGAGTAAAACTATCTTGGAAGACTAGTGTTATTGGCATTCACTTTCAGCTCTTCTCAGCAGACCTGCTTGGCTAATCTGGTGGCATCGCTTGTGACACTTATCCATAGGGCATAAACTAGCAGTTTGCCACCCACCTTGAGCAGGTTGTTTTTGAAGTGTGTGAAGGCAAAACAAAAAAGTACCCTGCCATTAGTGGCAAGCTGGAATTTTATATCCACTTGGTTTTGACAGTTATAGTTGAAGCTGTCACTTACTATTTTTTTCAGAGGCTTTAAAATGGATCTTTTTACATGTTAACATGAATACATTAAAGTGGAAAAAATCCCTGCAGCTTTACTGGGTGCTAGTTGACACATGAAGACCTCTGTATTCAATGCACACAGAGAACACATGTGATTAAAATTGCAATTATAGCTCTGTGTTAAGCATTTGAAAGCATAAATTAAAGGGGTTTGGTAATCTTTTATATCCCTAGCATTTCCCATTTCCACACATTCCAGCCCAGGATCCTATGCAGTCTTTAATTGAAGCACTGAAGAAAGTGAGGCAGCAAATACAGTACAGCTGTTCCGATGATGAAAAGCACAAAATGTTTTAACTTGCATCACACTAAAATGAATAGTCTTTAAACCAGATTTTTTTTTTTTTTTACTCTTTTTAAAAATGTCCTTTTGTAAATCAAGGGACTATGAAACCTCTCATATGAGAAGAAGCTGAGATAGCTGGCATGGTTTAGCGTGGAAAAGAGAAGGCTCAGGGGAGAGTAATTTTTTTTATAGATATCTGATCGTGGAATCACAGATTTGTCGGAGTTGGAAGGGACCTCTAGAGATCATCTAGTCCCACTCCCCTGCTACAGCAGGATTGCCCAGAGCACATCACTCAGGACTGCATCCAGGAGAGTCTTGAAAATCTCCAGAGAAGGGGACTCCACACCCTCCCTAGGCAGCCTCTTCCAGTGCTCTCTCACCCTCACCAGAAAGAAGTTTTTCCTCATATTTGATTGAAACTTCCTGTGTTCCAGCTTGTGCCCATTGCCTCTAGTCCTGTCACTGGGAACCACTGAAAAGAATCTGGCTCCAATCTCCCTCAACCCACCCTTCAGATACTTATAAGTGTTAATAAGGTCTCCCCTCAGCTTTCTCTTCTCCAGGCTAAAAAGTCCCGTCTCTCTCAGCCTTTTCTCCTAAGGGAGATGCTCCAGTCCCTTAATCGTGTTTGTTGCCCCATGCTGGACTATCTCCAGTAGTTCCATGTCTCTCTTGAACTGGGGAGCCCAGAACTGGATGCAGCATTCCAGTTGTGGCCTCGTCAGTGCAGAGTAGAAGTGTGTTGGAAGGGTGTTTAGAAGATGGAGCTAGACTATTCTCAGTGGTGTCCAGTGGCAGCTCAAGAGGCAATGGGCAGAAACTGGAACACAGAAAATTCTGTCTGAACATAGACAAGCCATTGTTTTACTGTCATGGGTGGTTGCCCACTGAGGTTGTGGAGTCTTAAACCTTGGAGATATTCAAAACACAGCTGGATAAGGTGGTGAGAAACTTGCTGTAGCGACCTTGCTTGAGCAGGAGGGTTGTACTAGGTTTCTGGAAGTGCATTCCAAACTGAACTGTTCCATGATTTTGGGAAATGTGGACAGGGTACCCAGGTTTTGTAGCTAGTTTTGAAAAGTGTCTGTCTGCATGATTTCTTATATATGGGACTGGAGAGTGTTTCCTGAAACATCAGAATTTTAGGTTTGCCACTAACATGGATGCTGTATCAGGAAATTCTGTTTCTAAAACTGTATTATGATCTCTGTTTCATAAAAAATTCCTTTATAAAGAGAGAGATCCTTTGGCTCTGACATACTCCATATGCACCCCCAGTGAAGTCTTTCTGTATTTGTATTTTCTTGAAGTCCCATGGGTATGTGAGAGTCACTGGACTTCTGTTCCCTTGCTGGGCTGTTGATGAGCAGTAAGGAGTAGGCTGACTATTTGCCTTTTTGCTGCACTGTGAAGGGGACCAAGCACACCCCTCTGGAGGTGAAGGGAGATTGTTTTTCCCATGAGCTATGAAGAGGAAAACAGCCAACAGGAGGATGAGGACTGTGCTAAGAGCAATGAGGTAGTCCCACAGTTCTGACGGTCTTGGATTTAGAGGGTTTTAGAGTGGGTTGTGGAGAGTCTATTGTCACTGAGAACATTACTAGAAGTTACTGACTAGAGAACAAGTCAAGAGGAAAGGGACATATTACAGAATCACAGAATGATATGGGGTTGGAAGGGGACCTCTGGAGGTCTTCTAGTCCAACCCTCAGAGCAGTCCAGAAGTAGATCCTTTTCAAATCTGTTTTTCTTTTTTCCCTCTGGAAAGTTTGTTCTAACTTAGTGCTGTGGTTTGGGCTGGTTCAAATAATTTTCACTTTCAAAACTCAAAAGTCTTTCTGGTTCTGTGACTTTAATAAAAAGATGGAGGGCTTCTGCCTTAGCAAATGTGATAGTCATAAACTTCTTTTGAACCATATAGAGTGTTGCTTAAATTCATGTCGATGTGTAGCTTAAGTAACTCTTACCATTCTCTTTTCCTCCTCTTTTTTTATCTGCTTTTGTTCATAGCCTCATGTAACCAAACAAGTCAGACTTTAGTTTCCTTTTATGGTGCCTAGTTTCTGAGCAAAATATGGAATGCAGTGTGCATTGTACACAGGGGGATCCTGGTATATAACTGCAATAAACCACACAGCAACAGGCTTTATACTTTTTTAAAACCTGGCTAAAATGAGGCACGTCAATACCCTAAAGAGCAACTTCAGCGATCAAAAAGTACTTAAACCTTCATCTTAAATTTAGATAACATCTTTTAATCCTTGTTTTTACTGGTTGGCTTCAATTAAATCATAGAAATAGTGCTTTGTTGGAACTCTTCTTTAGCAAGGTCTAAGGAAAGCTGCTTTACTTAAATCTATCATTGTGAACAGATGCTAATGGCTCTGTTGCATTTTGGGTAGGACTGTCAAGTGCACATGCCACTGCTCTCCCCTTGTTTTGAGAACAGTGAATCTTCCACATACTTCACAAGCACTGTCATTACAGTGCCTTTCAGAAAACAGCTGTGCCCTTCATTTTATATATTCCCACTTATTCAGCAACTGCCGTGTGGAACTTTTCAATTTTCTACTTCCAATTAAGTTCTAATACTGGGTTCATTTTACTTAGTCTAGGTAATAACTTTGTAATACTGTGAATATGACTGTAATATTATTTGGCTACAAAGGTAATTGAAAAAATGTTTTTCATGAAAATGTCATACTTACTAATTTCCTTTGGCTATCTTATGTGAAATCTCTTAACTACAGTGGAGAAGGAATCCCTCACTTGCTGGTCATTATAATCTAGGCTCTGAAAATTGGTCCAGGGAGACTGCAGTGCTGTCCAATAATTACAGGTTTCTATGAAATTTTGACTTATCACATACAATGGACTCACATTTTTATGGGAACATTTAGGAGATTTCCTAATTAATTTTGCAACACCTGCTCAGTTACAGCATTTATCAACTTCATTCATCCTTGCAGAGAATTTCTGAACACATGTACATTGACTAGTTTACTCTTTTTTTTTAAAATTATTTTCCTTTTTGCTTTGTTCTCAGTCTCAGTATTTATCTCCTCACTTTTATAAGGAGTTAAATCTGCTTAAATACAAGCATAGTCCAAAAATAGAGTTGTTTAAGGATAATTTCCTGCATACCAGTCTCATGGTTTAGCTATAAAGTTGAATGACTATGCTTTCTTCAGTTTGTGTCAAAGCTATATATTGAGAAATCCCTTTTAAACTAGGATATAAATGTGTAAAGGAAATAAATTTACTCACATGAAAGAGAGATGCTAAGAGGCCTTCACAATTTACCAAGTAAAAGATTTTAATGGGAAGGAGTCACAAGAGCTTGTGTTGGTTCTATCTTGCATTCTGGAAGATAGCAAAAGTAAATATATAATTTTTTTAATGCATTTATGGGAGCAATTTTTACAATAAGTATCTGAGAAAGTTCTCATTTCTTTTAGTAGGCTTTTCCAGGAGCAGATACAACAAAGCAATGCTTAGGAAACTGCATCAGGCAAAGGGAGAGAGTGTTTACCAGAATAACAAGATGATGTGTGTGGGGAGAGAAAAGGCAGCTGTTCTTTGGAAGCAAGGTTATGTGGCTCATTTCCCCACTATCACTTTCATCTGACTCTTTAGCGTATAGGAAAGGGTAAAATTTTCTTTGAATGGTTTCATACAGCATTAATCGCTGTCCATAAATTTCCTACTTTAAAACATCAGATCTGCTCAAAATGGCATCTTTTACATGTAATTAAAGGTAATTAGTTTTTGAGTTATAAAGAAAAAATTGGGGCTTTATTCCTTTGCAGAGCAGGATGAGTAGTGAAATTACTGGATTTGGTGTCCTGTGTTTGTGTGTGAGGGGTTTGGGATGAGTCAATCTGAAGAGCTGGAGAGCGCTGCACAGTGCGGCCAGTCATTGCTGGCTGGATAAGGGTGCTGTATGTGAGAGTGGTGTGGCTGGGCCTTGGAACAAAACCAAAGGCCAGATAGATGGTAATGAACTTGTCTTGTCTGATGTTAGTTAAAATTTTCCATGCTCTCTAGGGAGGAACTTGGTGGTTATATGTGTATACGGAGGTTTTGCTTTACTGTTATGTATTATTGACTTCAAATGCTGTATGTCTTTTCTTTTGAGCATGCTGTTTTGTGGCACTGTAAATATTTGAACACTGAGACCTCCCACAGGTCTAAATTAATTTTGAAGCATTGTAGGAATTGCAGAAGAAACAGCATTGCTGAAGCTGGACTTCGTCTGATAGTGCCAAAACCTTGGAGTTCCCCCTTTGGAAACTGTCCTGGTTCCAGGAGGGACAGGGTTAATTCTCCTAGCAGGGCACAGGTATTCCATCTCATGTGAGCCATGCCCAGGAGGCAGTGGGGAGCTGGCCGGGAAGGGGAGGGGGACAGGATGGGGTGGGCGTCGAGTGGTTGGAGACGGTCCCTGGTTGTAATCGTGTTTTCATACTTCTTTACAGGCGTTATTTGTNCTCAGAATTTATCAAATCTCACCGAGCCTGTGGGAGAATCAGAGGGGGAGCTGGCTGGGAAGGGGAGGGGAACAGGAAGTTGAGGGGGGGTGGTGCGCGTTGGGTGGTTGGAGATGGTCCTGGTTGCGGTTGGTGAGCGGTCGGCATTGTAATCGTGTTTTCCTACTTCTTTACCCGCGTTATTTGTTACTGTTTTTGAAGAAAAAAACCCACGAGTTTTGCCTTTTTCTTCTGATTTTGCCCTCCTGACTGTGGATGGGCTTTAGAGCTAGTGGATGCCACGTGGTTCTTTGTTTCTGTCTAAGGCTAAACCATGACAGAAACTTATCTGAGAAGGGGTTCTCAGAATGAGCATCTCCCAGTTGTAGGGTAGAGGCTTAGAACCTGTGGAGATCAGTGATGTTTACAGTTCTGTCAAGAACCTTCTTGCATTCCAGGAGCAGAGACAACTAGAAATTGATTCCATTTGGTACTCAAAGAGTCTGCCTCTAAACTAATAGTGTCTCATTACAAAAATGGACTAAAATATTATTATCACAACATACAACATATTATATCAGGTATTCTGCTTATCACACTTGAGCTTACCTGACTGAAATGAATGTTACCTAAATGATAAATGCTTTAGAGCTTCTTTATTCCAGTCTTCTCAATATCAGTAAATTACAACAATTTGTCTTGGGAATAAGAAATTCTAGTGAAACCCAACACTGTAGTTTATGAGGTAAGACATTTTGTCTTTCCACATGGATTCATATCAAGTTAAGGAAACATTGACCTAAATGTCAGCTGAAAGGATTGTTAATATATTTGACCAATAATTGTGGAAAAGACCAGGCTGGGTCATCGTATGATTAATTGAATAAAATACATAGCTAACTTTGGCTACTACTTTGTGGACTCTTGTTAAGAGCTTTGGTTTTGCTGTATTGAAATTGGTTTTGGGAATTGTTCCTGGATTTTAGATGTGGGGCTTAGATGTCGTTTGAGAATTCATGTGTACCTACTGAGGCCGTCAAAAAAATGTCTTTAAAATGAAATTTGAACAGTCTTAAAATTCCAGTTTAAAAGTCAGTGTAAACAAAGCTCTTTCTTCTGCAGTAACATCAGTGTTAATGAAGGAGATTGTTAGCAAAAGGCCACTGCAGTATGATGATCAAAGCTCTGCATGACATGATTCTTAACAAAGTGATATTTTATTAATGCTTCTCCAGTTCAGCTGGTTTTGATTTTTCTACACATTTATATTTTGCGTACTGTTTTTTTGATTACTTTTCAGAATAGCTCTTGTACCCCATGAATCAAAAAGTACTGACTCTTGGTGTAAGAGGACACTTTTTTATAACAGGCTTTCATGTAATAGCTGCAATTTGGGTAGTGCTTATTTCTGCATTATTTCAGTAGTTCAAGGACATTAGAACTTCCTGCCAATGGTTTCTTTCTTAGATGAGCTGAGATAGCTGATTGACTTTTGTCCGATAGGAAGAGCTACAGTTTGGTAGAAAGGGAAAGTACCAGCTGATGCTGTTAAACTGGAAGAGGGTGTGCAAGATGAGGGGCAGCTATTGGAGCACTTACGAAAGAGATAAAACACACTGCTTTGACCTAATGGATTGCTGAAATTCCTAAGGGTATTACACTTGCAAATTAAAAGTAGCCTCTATATTCAGAGTGGTCGGGATACCTGCTTGCCTTTCCCACTGATATTTTGCATTTAAATCCCCGAGTTTGTTTATTGTACTCTAGTATGATAGTAATCCGTTTCAAAAAATAACTTTAAAGAAAGAAAAGTATGAAAAAACTGGCACAGACAAAGGTATCTAGTTTGTAGGTCACAAGGTGTGTCTACGTATAGCCTTCCCCTCAGGAAAAAAAAATCATGAAGTGATTTGGGTGACTTCAACCCACAAGTAGCTTAATCTGAATTCTTCTGACCTGAGGCTTAAGACAAGAACCACTAAAAGCTTATTGAAGTCCAAGGACAGGGCTTCTATACAGAAATGCAGAACTTCTGTAGAGATAATGGGGAAAAGACCTTGCTCTCAATTTTGACAAAATATTTGTTCTTGTAATAAACGATGTACAAAATATTGTGCATTGGAGGAAGTGGAAAATGTTGAGTAGATTTAATTTTGCAGTAACTCGTTAGTACATTAATAGCTATCCATAAATTTCCTACCTTAAAATGTTAGAATTACTCAAGTCATTAGCGGGGCCAATGTAACTCAAGGTGATTGCCTTTTTGAACTGTGAAAAGGTAATTAACCCCAGGAAGAAATTATATTTTTTTGTTGCTTATGTGTACATAGCCTGGTTATCCGTGCTATAACTTTTTATAATCCATACTTGAGCTGCTGTGTTTATAGAAGTGTATTGATTTGTAGGTTTTGTTTTACTGTGTTGGATGAAAGTGTAATGAAAGAGCAATTTTAGGCATGATTCAAAGCCTCCTAAAATCAATGTGAATCTTTCTCTTGACTCCAGTGGGCTTTGAATTTTTTTTAAAAAAGGTGCTACATATAATATAAAAAGTTTTTTTTTGTTCAGACTATATTCATAGGTTTTGAGCATCCCATGATCCATTGTTTTCAAAATTGTCAAGGTTACTTTTCTGCTGGAAGTGGGCAGTTGTAAAGCTCCATTCTTCATTTCTGAGGTTAGATTAGCCCCCTCAACCCTACCCCAAAGAGTTTGAAAGTTGGGCCAATGTGAAAACATGGCTTGAAAGTGTTTCTCATTTCAAATAAAAAAAACCTAAGAGCAGAATTTACAGAACTAGCTTTAAAGGGAAATAAGAGCTGCCTTTTCAACTCTGAAATAGTTGGTTAAAAAGAAAAATTATTTTTGACCTGTTCTGAAAACAAATATGAACTGTTTTGTTCCCTTAGACCAATGAACTATGAGGCATTATCTTCTGATGCCTCAGAAAAAGTGTAAACCTGTATAATGGGCAAACCTCCAATAATACGATTTCTTAATCTCAGGCATATAGTGGCAGGCATCCCTTTTCTAAATATGAAGACTGATGTAATAGTTTTATAAATTATTCTTCTCAATAGTTTAATCACAGACATCTTTTAATCCTGCCAACTTTCCTCTCTCTGTGATAGCTTACGATATTGAGGAATACAATCAATTTACATACAGCTTGAATGCATGACCAGGAAGGAGTGGAGGAGGTTAACAGAAGGAAAACTCTCTTTGCTGCAAGAAGATTTTTCTTGTGTGAAGACTGAATGATCATGACCTAATTACGTGAAAAAGAGATGACTGTCCTTTGTATAAATAGGTGCTTGTCTGAACCCTGATTTAAATAGACTGAATGAGATTGTGGGAGACTCTGTGTTCCTCTGGAAAATCTAACACTAGTATCTCCAAATATTTTTGCTTTCATCTGATTACTCACATTTCCTAATGGATTTATCATTAATTTAATATTCCCCTTGTCACCTCAACAGAGTCAGAGAGTGTAGATGCAAAAAAAAAAGTCAATTGGGCAGTCAAAATAGTGACATAGCGAGGGGTTCTGAGTAACAAATTGGTATTTAAAAAACAAAAAAAAGCATATAAAGCATTGCTTCATCATCAGTTGTTTTGTAAACAAGCAATTACTTGTGTGATTTCCCATTTTTTAGAGCAGAATCTATACACCTTCCACAAAGTTATCTTTTTTTTCTTTTTTTGGAAGTTTGCATTCAGTTAATTGTAAGAGTGATCAGCATTTGCTCAAAGGAGTCAAGCTCAATAAAGCCATGAATGAATCTTTGTTACGCATGATCATTCATTTTAATTCCTGCAGAAGGATGACGTCTGCTCTTGATCCTTATGCTTTTGCCTCTGATGAGAATTAATATCTCCAATTCCTAATGCATCATTCTTATTTACAAGTAATATACTCTTCCAGTTTCTAAATGCGGAGGGTCAAAATTCTTCTTTATAGTGTGTGATTTGCTTCCACTTCACATTGTGTTTGTGTGAGGGGAAGTTGGGATAAAATTGTTTTTATCCAATGAAAGATACACATTCCTGTCCATAACTGTTACATAAAGCATGCTGAGCATTTTACATCTGAAATGGCTGTATTATATATAGAACGTTAAAAGATGTACATGATAATATAATGGAGTAAAAATTAAATTAATATACTTATAAATTCAGTCCATCCAAATTAATCAAAATTACTTACTGTGGCTTTGGAAGAACTAAAGGGAGGTGTGCAGAATTTGCTTTATTGAATCTTCATGAATGGTTGAAACTTTCCCACTGGAAATGGCTTTGGGCAGGAACATGGACTTTCTTTTATGGTAAAAAAAATGAGAAAATGAAATAGAGGAACTGGAAAGAAAATGAAAATACTTTCACCTCTGATTGCTGGAGTTAGATTTCCTTGTTCTTTACAGCCATGTGTCACATCTCGAGGAAGCAGCATTAGTGCATCCTAGGACGCTTAGTCTGGATGAAGGCTGAGTCCAGAGGCTGAGGCATCCACAACCACCAAGAGTTTTTTCCAGCTCCCAGAACAAAATGTTTCAGCTCCAGTTCTTTCTCACGCTGGTACTGGTGTGTCTGTGCCAGGGCAGTGGATGGAAAGCAAGCTAGAAAAGCAGTGGTAGGAGCCATCAAGGGGGGCATTGGCACTGGGACAGGGATTATTGCTTTTTAATAACCCCCAGGCCTTCAAGGCTCTTTCTTGTTGTTCTGTGTGAGCATGATTGCCCAAACACCTTCTATGAGCTAGCTTGTCATCACTTCCATTTAATGGAGAAAAATATCTCTTTTCTGGTGTAAACATAGATAAAGTCTTTCTTTCTTCTTTTCTTTGACATCCTCTATGAAATGAAGCTGATTTTCTTTTCTGGTTTTGTTCTATTTCTTGTTTCACCCCTTTTCTCACAAGTCAGTATGGAATGTACTATTTCTCTGTTTCCCATCCTCAGAAGCACTAACCCACAGGTTCAGGTCAAATAGACTGGCATTCCCTGACAGGAAGGGCCTTGGTTATGTTTCCAGTGAAGGGAGTATTTGAAGTGGTCAAGTTATAACCTTTTCTGTATGTGCATAAAAAGCAATTCTGAAACACTTCAATTAAGATCCAATATTTTTTTCACTGCAACCAATATTAAGGCTGATACTGTTCTGTGTTAAGCAGACTTTAAAGTTCAGGTCCTTTTTGTTGAATGACAGGTCTTTTTCCTGTATAGAATACATCAGATTCCATCATTTTATTGAATGGACTGGAGCAATGTTTTACCACGAGGTTTTTGTATGACAGAGGCCATATGTGTGACACTAAACTGTTTGGTACCTCTCTCTTACACCTTCAGTTTTGTCAGTTTTACCTAAGCAGTCAGTTTATCCCCAGTCAGTGGGTTCAAAAGCAGAGCCTCAGAATGCATCTGTCCTAGTGGTTTGCCCTTCATGCCAGAGATCCTCAAATTTAAATAACTCAAATGAAAGGAATTCATACCAGCAAGCATCTAGCATTTATGTAAATAAAAGCCTGAGCTCATAAAGCAGGCTCTGGGTGTTTAGGTGCTTTATTTTTTACTAATCTACTTACGAATAAGAAAGACAGTGTTTGCTTTTTGTTTGCCAGTTACAGCTGTGCTCCCTCTTTGTGTTGCTGCCATTATATGAGAGTAGTGGCTGCCTGTACGACTGAAACTCGAGTATTAATTCAATTCTTAATCTTCTTTGCATGGTTGGTTACATATGGCTAGCAGCTCACTGGAAGATAATCTTGTGGCATGTTACAAAATCATAGTGTCCTGAATATGAGATTCAGGTGTTCTATGGGAAATTCTGGACATGTTTAAGTCCATGAGATTCCTATTAATTTGAAGACAACCAGAGAGACCCACTGATTTTTGTTCCAGGTTCTCTTGAGACCTTGTGTGCTATTTGGCAAGTCATATTCCTTCCTGTTTCTCCATCTGTAAAATTGAAGAGAATTGTATTTACTTTCTTCTTTAACTACTATGAGAAATTTAAATACAGGAAATTGGATAGGGGAACTCAATTGCATTTGTTCCTTTTAAAACATACATTTTCTGTTTTCCCAATCAATGGATGAGGTGCTTGTGCTTGTATTCCTCATGTAATCTGGCTCTACAGATCATATCCACCCTTTTCTTCAAAGCTGTTCATCTGTGGTCCCTCATATGAACTTTTTTTCCCTGAGTGTTATGTGACTTTCTTAATTATCTTTAAATAAAGCATTGTGAATTCCTGTTACTTAAAATTACCTGACTACAGTAACACAGCGACCTTTCACATCAACAAGCAGGGTGGCTTTTACCTGCATCCACGCTGGTAATTAATGCTGAAATCTTTCTGTCTCTGGTCAACAGCAGGAATTGCCGTGTCAAATGTCTAAGCAAACAGCAGGAGCAATTACTGGCATGACAGAGTCTACAAGTGTTGCCAGAAAATGAAAAGTTCAATTCTTTCTTCAAAAGCAGCAGCAGCGAGTGATGGGCGGAAGCAATATCTTAATAACTGCCATACATTCACTGATTAATGCCACAACAAAAGGATACGGGATTAAATATCCATTCCTGCAATTTGCTTCTAACTATGCATATAAATGTTGATCCTGGTTATTTTTGCTCCAATTTCCACTTTCTGTGGTGTTGTATCAATTTTACAACAACGATGCAGTATATCTGTTATAAGCAATGATTCTTCTGAGTGCTTTGGAATGTAAAGGTACATAACTATTTGGGGACCAAAAGGAAGCAGTTGATGACTGGAACTACCCCCATGAACTGCTGGTGAAGACCCTGCCACGCCATCTTGTCTGTGTGTTTGATACTTCAGATAGTATTCAAGCTGCTGACTGATACACTAAGTGATAATGATGCTTTGCAGAGAAATTTCTGACCCCATTGTAATGATTTTCCTGATAGGCACTTCTTTGATAAATTGCCTGGTGTTAACCTGTAGTGTGAGTTTTGTCAAAGCTGACAGCAGGAATGGGTGATCTTGACATTGCTGAATTATTTATATGATAACTATTGCTCTTTCTTCAATCTATTCAAGATTCTGAGTTTTGATTTTTATGTGTGTATATATATATTTTTTTTAATTATTGGAAACTTTTGTAAGTATTGTTTGACTTCTGTGCTGTGTGATAAATGCAACAAACTCTCTGCGCAGTCTACCTCTTTGCCAAGATTGCCCTGAAAAAAAAATGCCATGAACTGACTCATACATTATGGTTTACAGCAAATAATTGCTAGTGTTATTGGACAGTTGTGGGACCTGAAAAAAAATATTCTTGAGTGCCCTCTGCAGCCACTTGCTAGCTGGCTTCTTTCTTTCACACAATTGGTATCTTCCCTGCTGGTTTTGAGTATTTACCCTCCATCTTGAGGCTGGTTCTTGGTGAACGCTGATTTTCATTTGAGTTACCTGTGTTTAGTGAAGCTACTTCAGCATTTAGTGTCTTCAGTTTTTCTCCTTCCTGAGAAGATGCTCTGAAAAAAGAGTGAAATAGTCCTTTGAATTAGAGAGTTTTTCCATGGATGAGGTAGAAAAAGAAGCATGTTTTGCAGGAAAGGGATAAAAAACCAAACCTAAACTTAGGTTCTGTTAATAAAAAGGAACGTCTCACCTGAGCCGTGTATTGTGAAAACAGAAGGCATCTCATTGTGTCTCCTACTGCCTCTGCAATTCACCGAGTGCGGGGCTGGAGTCTTACTGTAAACAAATTAAATGAATTAATGACAAACATCAGAGTCCTAGCCAGACCGAATGCCAGAGGGCTGGTATTTATCTTGGGTCTGAGAGAAAATGGCCTATATTCCAGTCTTTTCCTGCTGATCTGAGTACGTTGTGATACTTGCTTCCTCCCTTGTCTTCCAGGAATTGTGAATGCATCGTCTTTACAGGGAAACTGAGGTACAGAGAGATATGGATGCCTGTCCTGAGATTTAGGTTCTTAAGTGGGAACTCTGGGTAAATCTCTACTAAGGTCTTTCAACTGTATTTTGTTCTAACAAACTTAACAACTTTATCAATTTTTGAAACCAGAAAGAGAATCTACAAAATCTTCTGTTTGAGGTTAGTGCTCTGGTTAGGTCATACATCTCAGAATGATATAGACAGTTATTCTATCTTGATGGTGTTACCATTTTGGAAAGAAATATTTGGGAAAGTATGCATTCCAGTTTGTGAAGAAGGTTCCATGTTGTTCCACTGACAATGTGACTGGAGCTGGGAGTTAAGGATATTTTGGGAAACTAAGAGAAAATTCAATTTATATAAACTTTGACAGGAAGTAAAATAGAGACCCTGACAGTTATCTTCCTCTGATTTTGAAACCTCTCATCACAAGAACAGCACAGATATTGTAAGAACACGTGAGCATTGGACCAGCATGTTCTGAGGTCATTCAACAATGTTGGGCTCATTACCAATAGATGGGCAGTTTTCTCCCTCAATTTTACTTTACTGCTTTATTTTCTGGACAACTGTCCACAGCTATTTAAAATTTTGTTCGAAAAAATGCTAAGGAGAGAACTGACATATAATTCTTCCACTGATTGGATGCATATAGGTGAATACGGATGATAGCTTTTGGGTTTATTTCTGGTAACTTCTATGCAATTAAAATCTCTGTTCTATTCTTAAGTAATATTTTTAAGTTTTGCAATTTTTAATATCAAAGAACACAAAAATCTTTGTGTTTATAATTTTTATAATAGGTTTGGGTTTTTTTTTTGTTTTGATGGCCTGATGCTTTCGTTAATGTCACCCTATAGGAAATGGACTCACAAATGCCTTTAACATAAGGCAAGATAGTTGGCCAATTTCAAGTGAAATCTTAAGACAGAATTTTGTAGTAGAGTACAAATAGACACAATGGCATATTTCTGTTCAATTTTCAGTATCATTGATGAAAATAAAGCTTTGGGAAATGACCACTAAAAAAGCAACACATAGATTAAGAGAGAAGTCCTAAGGGCACAGGAGCAGGCTGTTCCTGTGTGCCGGAAAACTAGCAAGCGGGGAAGGAGACCGGCCTGGCTAGATAGGGACCTTGGGGTAGAGCTTCAAAATAAAAAGAGAATGTACGAACTTTGGAAGAGAGGGGAGGTCTGTGGTGAAGCCTACAGGGATGTAGTGAGGATATGCAGGGAGAAAGTTAGGAAAGCCAAAGCACAGCTGGAGCTCAACCTAGCTTCAGCTGTTAAGGACAATAAAAAATTGTTTTATAAGTACATAAACAACAAAAGGAGGGTGAGGGAAAATCTTCCTCACTTATTGGATACAGAAGGGAACAAAATTACAAATGATAAGGAAAAGGCTTAGGTGCTCAATGCATACTTTGCCTCAGTCTTTAACAGTGGAACCG
>VZTM01028338.1:10024-24326 GCA_013400555.1 Jacana jacana | reverse complement strand
CTTGAAGTGTATCAGGAGAGGTAACCAGTTCAATGTTTTTAAAATAATATGCTTACTAATTTGAATGTATTGTATTTTTTCAGTTCTAGAAAAAATGAAATAATTATTTTCCATTTGAAGACCTATTTTAAGAATCAACGCATATCATATTGAATAGAACTCAGTATGAGTTTCTAGTTAATTATATCGTATGTATCATTACCAATTATTAAATTACCAATTGATTACAGCAGTTAAAACATTATGTGACATGCAAATGGAGTTTTTCACTCATAATCTGGTCTGCTCCAAATTTATGCTGCAGTTGAACTTGGCTCAATATTTATAATCCAACGGAAGAACACAAGCTCTTGTAGAGGGAAAGTCCACAGAGAAGTCTTAACTTCTGAGAGATGTTAACAACACTGGTGAGAAAAGGATGATTTGCAAGTTCTTGAGTACTTTTCATCTAAGTAATGTTCTTGGCAGGGTGAACACTTGCCTGATTTTGAAAAGCGACAAATGACTTTGAAGATTAACCAGGGTCTAGACTGCTCAATGAAGCATGTATTATTCCTTCCTATATTCTCTATAATGGAAGAATTGCTGCTTGAATGGTTTCCTCATCTTAATCAACATATCAATCTTCCATACTTTTCTAGTGCCAGAACAATTTACATTTATACCCTAACTTTACTTCATTGTTTTCCAAAATTTACATGCAGCCTTGACTTTCCGTTATTACTGTTATTACAGTCTAAGATGAGTTTATGTATGTCATCAGTGCTTACATCCACCTCTAGTTTGACTTTAAACTTGAGATATTTAAAAAAAATAGCCACATACATGGTTTTACAGGTAAACCAAGTGCTCTGCTTTGCACAATCTGCAAAGAGAGAAACATCTGTGCAGCAACAATATATATTTTTTAATATGTTCCCATGTCTTTGATTAAACTATATCTTCTGGCAAAGAATTAAAAACCTCGGGGAAAAAAAATGTGTTTCACTAGATCTACAATTAAAACCAATCTGAGACATTGGCTTGCAACAGCAGCTTAGACATCTGGTCATTTTACTGTTGCAGTGGTAACTTCTTAATTGATCATAAAGCCTTATGAGCAATATTGTAGACTTTCACTGCATTTATTCACTTTGACCCACAGAGATTCAAATAACAAATATAGCAAGAGGCCTTTGGTGTGGCAGGAAAGGGTAATTTTAAGCTACAATTTGGCCATAGGACTACAGATTGTCTTGGGAGTTGGTACTTTCCCTAAAACAATTTTAGGCACTTGGATCTGCTCTCTTATGGAGTTCTTTCTTGTCCTGGTTACGGACTTTTGCACAGCTCAAAGCTACTTAGAAAGGCTATATTTGTTGTGCTGCCAACCAATCATATCTCCAATTAATATATGAAATGGGAGGATGTATTTAAAGAGACATAAAGCCTTCTCACTTCTTACTCCCTATCCTCCTAGAGTCTTCTAGTGTCCTGTATCTTGCTAAAATCCATAGAAAATACAGACAGAAGGGTGTTCCTAATAAACAATTCCTTCTCACGTTGTCATACTTCAATAGACTGAAATTTTAGAATATGCTAGTCAAATTCTCTTGATGCCTATCTGTCTCTCATACACAAAGGTACACAAACAGGCTGCTAACTGTAACTTGTTTTGGCAACCCCATTTGCTTCCTTGCATATTTATTATCTGCCTCTGTCTGATATATCGTGATTTCCCTACACAGAGGACTTAAAGTAGTTTTGTCTTCATTGATTTTAATTTGTCTATGATATTTCATTTATGTATTCATTTTTCAAATTTCATTTTCCTAGTTTAAAACAGCCTTTTACTGTGTTTTTTATGAAGTTCAAAAGAGTAATACAAAGACCAGCTCTACCACTGTGACAGCAGGGCCCTTGCAAAAATGATGATAATTAATAGCAGCTATCTAAGAATTAGATCTCAGCTTTTTATTGTTAGTAGGGCATGTTTTTTCCGAGTCATCTTTCTGATCATATGCTTTGTATATAGGCTTTAACTATGTACACACTCTTGCATTAATTATTCCTGTAACAGTTGCTGTAGTTGATTGTTCCAGTAACATTTCTAAAATGTACATCTTTTATTGTTGGAAATCATCATGCTTCAGCTCCCAGTTACTGGATCTTTTAATACTTCTTTCTGCTATACTATTAGTCTGACAGCTCTTACTCAGTACAGCAAGTGCAACAAATGACAGAAAGCTGAATTACAGCCCATAGCTATTCTGTGTTTGGATCTGTCAACACAAACATTTCATTTGCTAAATCAGTATTAATAAAAAACAAGTGATCTGTATCAACTATGAGGTGATTCCTTTCAATTAAAGAGCACAAAGATGTTATCTCAAATGTGAAGTTGGTGTCTATTTACATCACAAATATCTAGAAAATATCACACTGCATTGTGAACAACAGCATTGGAAAGAAAAGTCTCTCATATCCAGGAAATCATTTATTCAGTGAGTTCTTTTACAAGTTTTACAGAAAAATATGTGACTTTACTTTGCAAAAAAATTACGGGACTTATTACTATATAATTCTTTAAAGTTTCTACTGTACTTTTGATTATCTTTTTGCTTTGATTACTAAATATAAATAATTTAAACAAAAGAAATCACCCCCATCCACATCTGTCATTTAAAATTATATCTTTTACAAAAACAGCATTAATGATTAAGATGGTAACACTGAGGATTCATAAAGAAGGTGCTGAAGAAGCCTTTTTTATATGTTATAATGACCTCTTCAGCCATGACTGAATAAGTGGAATAAGCTCTGGAGTCCTCAGTGCAAGAAAGACATGGGCCTGGTGAAGCAGTTCCAGAGGAGNTCAGTGAGTTCTTTTACAAGTTTTACAGAAAAATATGTGACTTTACTTTGCAAAAAAATTACGGGACTTATTACTATATAATTCTTTAAAGTTTCTACTGTACTTTTGATTATCTTTTTGCTTTGATTACTAAATATAAATAATTTAAACAAAAGAAATCACCCCCATCCACATCTGTCATTTAAAATTATATCTTTTACAAAAACAGCATTAATGATTAAGATGGTAACACTGAGGATTCATAAAGAAGGTGCTGAAGAAGCCTTTTTTATATGTTATAATGACCTCTTCAGCCATGACTGAATAAGTGGAATAAGCTCTGGAGTCCTCAGTGCAAGAAAGACATGGGCCTGGTGAAGCAGTTCCAGAGGAGGACCACAAAGATGATCAGAAGGCTGAAGCACCTCTCCTATGAAGACAGGCTGAGAGAGCTGAGGTGGTTCAGTCTGGAGAAGAGAAGGCTCCAGGGAGAATTTTTAGCAGCCTTCCACTACCTAAACGGGGGGCTACACAAAAGACGGGGAGGGCCTCTTTATCGGGGAGTGTAGTGATAGGACAAGGGTAAAAGTCTTAAACTGGAAGAGTAGATTCAGTTTAGCTATTAGTAAGAAATTCTTTATTGTGAGGATGGTGAAACATTGGAGCATGTTGTGCAGAGAAGTGGTCGATGTCCCATCCCTGGAAACCGAGTCTCAAGCTGCTAAGCCACTTTCCATCATATTTGAGAAACCGCAGCAATCTGGAGAGTTCCTGTTGACTGGAAAAAGGGGAACATAACTCTGATATTCAAAAAAGGATAAAAAGAAGACCCAGGGAACTACAGGCCGGTCAGTCTCACCTCTGTGTCTGGCAAGATCATGGAGCAGATCCTCCCTTAATCTCTGCTAAGGCACATGGAAAAAAAGGAGGTGACTGGAGACAGCCAGCACAGCTTCACCAAGGGGATATTGTGCCCAACAAATTTGGCAGCCTTATACGATACTGCCACAGACTTGGCGGAAAAGAACAGAGCAACAGCTGGCCAACTGGTCATGGGAGGTGATTCCAGGCCTCTCCTCTGCTCTTGTGTGACCCCACTTGGAGTACTGTGTCCAGCTCTGGAGTCCTAAATACAGAAAGGACATGGAACTGTTGGAACGGGTCCAGTGGAGGGCCACAAAGATGACCAGAGGGATGGAGCATCTCTCCAATGAAGACAGGCTGAGGGAAATGGGCTTGTTCAGCCTGGAGAAGAGAATACTCTTGGGAAACTTTATAGCAGTCTTCCAGTATCTGAAGGGAGCCTACAGGAGAGATGGAGAGGGACTCTTTTTCAGGAAGTGGAGTGACAGGACAAAGGGTAATGGCTTTAAATTAGAAGAGGTGAAATTTAGATTAGATGCTAGAAAGAAATTCTTTACTGAGAAGGTGGTGAGACGTTGGAAGAGGTTGCCCAAGGAAAGTTGTGGACACCCCATCCCTGGAAGTGTTTAAGGTCAGCCTGGATGGGGCTTTGGGCAACCTGCTCTAGTGGGAGGTGTCCTGCCTATGGCAAGGGGGTTGGAACTCAATGATCTTTAAGGTCCCTTCCAACTCTAACTGTTCCATGATTCTATGAAACACTCAAGGTCAGACTGGACAGGCTCTGAGCAACCTGTTCTAGTTGAAGTTGTCCCTGCTTACTGCAGGGGACTTGGACTAAGTGACCTTTTTAAGATCCCTTCCAAACCAAACCATTCTGTAATTCTATGATTCTATAAAGATGACCAGACTCAAGAAGGTCTTGTTTGTTTTGTCGTGGGTTTTTTTTTCTGTTTTTTGGGAGGCACTAGTCTATTTTGTTACCTGCTTTGAATTAATTAAAAATGCTCATAGCGATTCAATTAACTTTTTTCTCTATTAAAATATGGTATGTATAATGCACATTAAACATAAATACCACCAGATTCAAATGTTTCTCAAACAGCATTGTCTGGAATCTTCTTTCTAAATTATAAACAGTTCTGACCATTATGAGATGCATAATAAATTGATAATAATTCTACAAACAATTTCAAAATAAATTTGTTCTAATATACAAACTGTTTAACAGAATGATTCTTTCTTTCTCACTGGCTTTTCTTGTCTTTAAAACTGAGATATTCACAAAATGATGACTAACAAAACTGTATATTGACTCTTGTGGTTGCTATTATGCATATTAGATTGGTACTTTAAGTAACAGTGAAGATATAATAATATTCTTTCCATATGTTTAGGTTTATTGGAACAGAATTTGAAAACAAGAAAATGAAGACAAGTCTGCTTAAAATATGAGATATTTCAGATGTATTCTGCTGATAAATATCAGCTGAAGAAAATTGTATTAATCTACAGCCTCACAGAACACCATTTCTTGTCATGCAGGAAGAAAAGTTTTGTACTCCCCAGGCTACTTTCTTTTTGCCTTGAATCCTACCAAATATTCTGTTGTTTATGTTATGTTATTTATAAATGTTGGCCAGAGCAGTGGGGATTGTCTATAGGGAGACCAGAGTGATGCTCAAAATTCTCTCCTCATTCTTTTTCTGCCCACTTATATGCAATGGCATTTACTGTGAAGGACAACAGTCACTATCTTACTCAGCACAAAGTATGATTATATGAAATTTACTTGTCAATACTTTTTTAGCTTGTATGAATATTATTAATCCAGTATGAATTTTTTTTAAAACTGTTTTCATTGCATCTTCCAGAAACTAAGTCAGTTTGTAATAGATCTAACAGATCTAAATGTAGGTGCATAGAGAAGAACTAAAGACAGACTTTCCCCCAGCTGTGAACCTTGCACTGAATGCATTTTCTAGAGAATATGACCATTCTAGCCCTACAGAATGTGAAGGAAACTCTCATAGTATATCTGAAGTTTAAGCTACATGATTATGTCAGTGTTGGTGACATTTCTGAATGAGTATCCTTCACTAAGGCTTCTCTTTATTATTAAAGTTAATTTCAAATACTTTTTCCTTACTTCCGCTATTAGCTACACTGCTTTGATTTCATTTCTTGCTTCGGTGAGGATTTGCAACTGTCACAAACTATTCAGCCTGTTGTCAGAAGAAAGAAATGCAGTCAAATCACAGCATATATACGGTAAGAGAAACAGACATCTGAAATAACTGAAGAATCTATTAATTAACTTTTTTTCTTTTCCTTTATATTCTATTGAGGACACATAACTATGTTACGATATTCACCATTTGTGTGGTAGAGAAATCTGACACACATAAGTATGTATAAAAAGGGATTTATAATTTAAATGGAGAAAAAAGCCCGCACCTTTGCATGAGTAAATTGATTTTTCTCTACAACACATCTGTTCCTTCTGCTCCTGCAAATGGTATATATTTTACTGCTACTGTGCATGAATTATATGACTGTGCTTTGTAATCATGTGATTGAATCAATCTTGAAACTAAATGTAAATAAGGTAAAATGAATTCCTGATTGTTATAAAGAAGTTCTTATATAGAGATTATTTACTGAACTATACTAGTCACTTCCTCTCACCATATACTTTTAGACCTTTTCAGTTCATTTGCATGAAAACTTTATCATCCACTTTCTACTGGAAAACAGCACTTGTAGTTTGTAGTCTTAATAGCAAAGAATAATCCATGCAATGAGTATATACTGGGTGTAATATAACAACTCTCAGAAAACACAGGAGCTGCAAAGCATTCAACAATGTATTCAAAAATGCTGAGTTCTTTTATTTTCATAGACAGTATTTATCCGTTTGTTCCATGGTCTACCTTCCCTCATCAATTCACATACCCCATTCCCTTCTTAACATAGAGCTGATGTGCTCAGTAAAGCACAGTAAAGTACCTTCTAAACTTAGCATTTTAAATACTTGTATTGTACTGCTCCAGTCTCAGAGCCAAGTACATCAACTCCATTTAAATTGCAGAAGTTTAAAGACCCAGCCATAAGTAAAAATACACGCAATGGAGCATTAAGAAGTTCTAGACGTAAGACATTTCTGATCTGTATCCCTGTTTCGCATCTTAAAGACTTGCTTTATGGTCTAGGACACAGAATGTAGTTTGGGGTAGACACTTCTGCTATTTAGTTGTGTGACTGTCTAATACCCTTTAAGAACTAATACCTAGGTAAGAATAAGATGGGTTGTTGTGTAGCAGGAAACACAAGATGAATGGGTCCTGGAAATGCTGAAAACAACAAAATTAGTAACTGTTTCCTTTGCATTTGACTGGTTTCTTGTAAACATTTATAAAATTTCAATTTCTTATTAGGTTTGCACTGTAATATGGGGTTTTGAAAATGCCTGAGTTTCCTTTCTTGGGTTAAGTACAGCAGCATGGAATTTTCTATATCTTATAATCTTTAGATCAGCTTGCTAAGTATATTTCAGTAATAATTTTTGCCTTGTGTCTTATTCTAAATTACCTAAATACTTAACTGACATTAACATAATGAGAATTTGAAGCAAATGGTTGCTGAAAATTCTGGTAAATATTTCTTTTGATGCAGGATTAGAATTTTAAATCTGCTCCAATTTAATTTAAGAAGTGAGCTTTCACTGATTTTTAATGAGTTTGAGAAATGCTAGCTCTTCCCTTATGCAGGACATTATTGTTTAAATTAAGAATAATAATCATAAAATAATGCAGAACTACTTCTTCTACTACTAATTTTTCTAAGGAATATGTTCACTTATATCTCTGGAGAACCATAGAAAATATTTAAATAGGAAAAAAAAAAAAAGGAACTCTCATTTTAGGAAATAAAAATGCAGTAACAAACTTCATATGGAATGTTTTCTTCACTTGGTTATGTTGCCCAATATCTTTGCCAAAAAACAGGATTTTAAAAAGCTGCAGAAACCCTATAATCTTTAATAGTTTTCAAGGATTTATTGTAAATAGCTAAACTTCATCCGGGGCTTGATGATTTCCTTGTCTAAGCAGATCTAACAGATTGTCAGCTTTGAGTATCTTTCACTGTCAATTTTTAGTTTCTCTTGAGTTTCTTTCCCTCCTCTCTTTTTTTATGTGATTCCATCTCTTATCAGACCCTCAAGCTGTCTCCTTTTCTCTCTCTTTCCCTCTCATCATTCCCTTGTTGCTTTTCAGGTTTAGATCAGTTACAAACACTCTGATGATATCACCTTCCTTCTGTATTCTCTGATAAAAAATGTTTCTCTTGTGTACATTTCATTTTCTAATGGAGTGCAGTAATATTCTAATTCCTGTAACATGCTTTTGCAGTTTAGCTTCATCTGCTTGCGTTGACTGGAGAATATTAAATGCAACAAGTGTTTCTGTTGCAATATTATCTGCTGAGTTTTACTTTTTTCTGACACCTATCTGCTTCAGACATAGAATAAATTGCTATTTAAATCTTCTCTATTTACTTTTATACTACCAAATCTTCTCTATTTATTTTTCATACTATCGTAATACTCCGTCCTTTGAGCCTTTTGCTTACTTTATTTTTCCCCTTAGGATGTATAAAAAGAAGTAGTCATTCCAGTTTATGCCTCATGGTTGTTGAGAATAAATTGTATAGGGAGGACCGTAGTAATGGGATGAGATCCATCCCATTACACCTCTTCAGCCCTGTCTGCCTTACAACTATGCTAACAGACTCCACTGAAACACCTGCTTGTTCATTGATATAATTCGCCAGACCTGAGAGAAGGCCTGGTTCCACAATGCCAGAAAACTACTTTCGGCACCCTCATGCCTGTAGACGAGACAGTCATGACTGCTGTGGAGGCCTGCCAATCCTAGTTGGTCAAAAAGGAATCAGTAAATCAATTAGATTCCATGCAGGGTGTCCTCTTTCCCTTACATTGCTACACATTGCAACAATTCAGTGGAACTGCAAGGAATTTATTTCACAAACTTTCAGCATGGGGATCGGGGACAGGAAAGTCTTTGGGTTCAACACAGGGATTGAAAGCACAAATTTTGGAGTATTAGGGACTTTGCTCATGGAAGCTTCTTTCTCTGGACAAGTAAACGCTGCTTTTCTGTTAACTATTTTAAGTCAGGCTGAATCTTAAACAGAAAAGGCTGCCAGGTGTTACTCAGCTTATATCATCAGTCCTTCTGCAGCTTGTAAGGTTGTGGGACTTACACTGGAAAAGGCTAAGAATCAAGCTTTCTCAATTAATTTCTCATTTCCACAAAGTCAAGGATGTCACATAGTAGTCGTTGCAAGAGCCTGGAATTACAGTCGATGGTATAGACCCAGAATCTGCACATTCTTGCATTCTAAGTCTATATTTTACAGCTGTGTATATAGATGGCTAGTTCTGACCCATTCTTTAGTAGATAGTGTTCAATAAATATTTGTTGGTGATATGAACAGATGTGAACATATCAATTGTTCATAAGCACTCATGAACCTAGGAAATAATAAAATGACTTAAAATGAATGTACTTTATCTCTACCTGGTAACCTGAATTGTAAGAAGAAAGCGGAAGCTGGTGAGAGAGCAAGCTGCCCTGACCTTTCTGTGGGATGGACTAATCATATATCTGTTAAGTCTGTCAGAATGCGAGGAATGCATCCTGCTGGTAAAAAAGAGAACTAGCTATGAGCACATGATCATGACATATGCTGATTATCCACTCAACACATCTCCTCTCAGATTTGAGTTGCAACTCTTTGAGCCTATACCATTTCTTCACAGTTCAAAATACTAATGAGAAGATTACTTGATGCCTGGCACAGGTACATTTTTGTCAAATAATGTTGAAAGTGGGTCATGTGAATGATGAGACGTTGGACAAAACCAAAAATCACAAAAACATAGACTCAATTAGGTTTGACAAGACCCTAAAATCAAAAGACTATAAAATCTGTTAACCTAATGACCAAGTCCAACATTAAACCATGTCTCTAAGTGCCATCCATGTCTATATGTTTTTTTAATATCTCCAGGAATAATGATTCAATCACTTTTCTGGGCAGCCTATTCCAATGCTTGACAGACTTTTTGGTGAAGAAATCTGAAGGAGCTTGAAAGCCTCAGGGCCTACTGAGATAACCACAGAGACTTAGAAAACAGAACCAAATCTGGAGTTTCTTTCCTTTGGGCATGGCAGGGAGGATGCTGGCAAAAATTCTTCTGTGACTAGATAGAGGGGCATGATAGAGTTAATTCAGAAAGGAACACAAGTTCCAGATAGTATGAAGACTGGACTCATTGTACCAACTAGGAGTGTTCCAATGATGTAGTTGCAATCTTAGATTTAAAAAAGACTACAACCATTATCAGTCTGTTGGCTTAACATTTTATCTCACTAACAAGTTTCTATTGTTTCTATTTTTCAGAGGGGATGCCCACTCAAAAAAAAAAATAGTTCAATGTTTTCACCAATTTTAATTTTTAAAGAGAATAAATAGAGAATTAATTAACTTAAGGCCTTAGAACTAAATAATCATCACTGTAGAACAGGAACTATACACAGTATAACTTTACAATACTTGTCTGAATCTCATGGAGCTGCCCTTCTCCACAGTAAGCATCCATTATTAACAATTTGGTTTTGATACTGTAATGCAAACTTTTTTATGTGTGGTGGTTATTGTCCTAATTATGTAGATAAAAAAGGGAGTGAATAAGCTCAAATAACTTGCAAGAAGTTATGAAAAGAGAGCTCAGTGGGAAAAGCACTTCTCAGATTCCAATGCAGTGACTTATACAAAACCTTACTTTGGACAATTCTATGAAGAAAATATTCTCCCATTATTCATCCAGTATAAAATATTAAAATCAACGTGAACCAGAAATGAACAAACAGCCTATTACAGTTTCTTTTCTTTAGTTCTTTAATATTTCTGTAGTTACTGTGGTGACAAGCATTACTGGTTTATTATATGTTAATAAAAATTATTGGACTTTATGGCAGTGCAAAGGATAGTAGATCTGTGAAGGTTAAGCATTTTGAGTGGGTCAGTCCTGTAGATCATGTGATTTGAGCTACTTTACTCTTAAAGCATTCATTCCATGAGGTTGTTCAGTTTGATTTGTTTGATCATGATGAGCAATTTATCATCTATTGACATGGAAAGTGAAATTCAGCAAGCAAGGTTACCATTCAAGCCAATTGCCCTTTGACCTTCAACTTTTTTTTCTGCTATGATGCACTGCATATGTTTAATTTTTCTTTTGTCAAATATGTGCATTTGGGTGAAAAATGTTTTTGTTTTTTTCTCTATGTCTGTTAATATTTTATCCACAGAAGTACATTTCTTGCTGTAGATGTGAAATGTAATTTCAAGGTTACAATTCTTTGTCTTCTTTGTCTTTCAGTGTTGCTTTGTGGACAGCGCTGTGAATTACACTGGCTTCTATTAGCTTTCTCCTCAGAGATATCCACAATAAAAAGAGCAAACAAAATGGAGAAGAATCTCCATGTGGATGACCTTGCACATTTTATAGTTAACTGCCCCTTTGGGGTTGTACGGTTCAGAGGCATAAAAATGGTCAGATTTCAAACTATAGGAATTCTAGAGAGCCTGAAGTTAAAAAAAAAAAAAGACAATTCTCATCTACTATGGGCATTCAGCTGTGAAATAATTACTCCACCGACCTCGTTTTACCACTGACATCCGCTAGAGCTGAGATTAATCAAGGTTGAGTGCTTCTGAAAAACTCACCTTTAGTGTCAGTGAGAAAAGCTGCCCATTCCAGATTCCCGCTTTGCCTGATACTTTAAGGAACTACCTTTTATAGCCTATTATAGCCCCCTCAGGTTTGGAGGGACAAGGAAGGGAGGATATAAGACGAAGGACAGGGAGATGTAAGCAATCTTTTCCTCCCTGCACCTACTGAAAAAGTTCTTCAGTCAAAACGTCCCGTTCTGCTTGTAAGTTAATCAGGGCATTGACTTTATGCCTGACTGTTATTTATGATTATTAATTCTATTTCAAACTAGTTATTATATGTAAATTTAAGTATGACACTCTAAGAAAGAAAGTGGTGATGGATTTTGCTGACAGTAGCACAATGACTAAATGAATGTATCTTTTTATTATCATTTTAATAATAAATTGAGCAAAACTTCTGAATGCATAGTAGGTGTGTCAGAGGCTTTATATAGCAAAAGCTATTGCCCTGAAGATAAAGGGCAAGATTGCCACTAGCCAAATTAAAGTGTATTTCTATTTTGAATGAGACCTGTGCTGAGAATAGTAATGAACTTACTAGGAGTTGAAAAAAGAGGGTCTTCCTACTGCATAATGGAGAAACAATATTTTTATGATTCATGGGTAGGGTGTTGAGAGCAGGCCCTTTAAGAGGGAGTTACTGAAAGGGCACATATGCAAATAAGTGGAAGTAAGCGAAACGAAGTATAGTGAAGGCGAAACAAAGTGTGGGAAACAGCAAATGACACAAATGTTGTAGCCAATCATGGGGCAACTTTAAGCCTGTGGAAAGTGTGTGGAAAGCTCGTGGACAATATCCCTCTCCCTATCAGCAATGTAGTGCTTAGCGAATGAGGACCTGTAACTGTAGAACGATATGGGGCTGCCTGGGGGGTGCTTCCTGCATGGGTGCTTCCTGGGAGTGCTCCCTGGGTGCTTCCTGGGGGGGTGCTTCCTGGTGCTGTGCTCACTGGTGCTTCCTGAGAGGTGTGCTTCCTGATTCGGGTGCTGGCTGGAATGGCGGTTTGATGGCTTCCTGATTGATTGCGTCGGGCTTGACTGCTCCTGGCCGCGGCAGTAGGGTTGAGAGTGAGAGCTCTCAACTCCTAGTGAGAGTGTGCAGCTCCTAGTGAAGCAACAGAAGTCAAAGATAACATGAATTGAATCCATGGAGGCAGACTTCACTCATGTTAAACATAAAGCCAATGATGTGGTAAAGTTGTGTTATCTACTGATGTTTTTAGGAGTAAATTTTCTTTCTTAAAGATATCAGGATGTCATCTTTGGTGGATGGAAGACAACAGTCTTCCATCTGTTGCAACAACAAAAATGATGAGGATAGTAAGAGAACAGAATTAGGAGAACCTCATATGGATTTTAGTTTTATTTTCCTTACAGCACAGTATTCCATAGGGTGGGTGGAACATTTTGGCCCACTGTCATCTTTGATGTCATGTCATGGGAGAGAAATATTGATGCAAAGCATTGTTATACTAAGTTAAGGACATTTACTTAGCAGTAAGTTTAATTCTCTTTGGGACTTAAAAAAAATATCTTACTTAGGAAGTCACATTTCTAACCTTCTCTAAGTGTCTCAAGGGTTAGTTCTGTGTTCATTCCTCCTTCTCTCGGTCAGAATGAGCATTCAGTGATACAAAATATAGTACTGCAGAAACCCAAAATATGACATAAAAGCAGGGCATGACAGTGATAAATGGACTCATTTTTATGTATTGCAGGGCTAGCAAGCACTACTGAGTGTGCTTTGTGGTCGCCTATTCTCTATATTGGCTTATTTCTTTCACTTTTATAAAATATTAGAGTTGCACAAACTCTAATCAGTTTATTCTCATTGTTTTCTTGGTCTCATTTATTCATCCAATGGTTTGAAAATGTTCAAAGATATTGTAATATCTGTTTCCAAAGTGCCAGCACTTCTAAATGCCCTTTTACAAAGCATGCCTGTGGGTTTCTGAAAAGAATACATAGTAGTTTTTAATCTACATATTAGAACATTTCTTTTTTTTTTTCTTTTTAATTCACAAACACTTTATAAAGGCTGTGTAGACTGTTCCAATTCTATTCTGTCAGCCATGTTATTTATTTCTGAAGACATCATTTCAATCCTATATTTTGCAGAGGTCACTGGCAGTGGCAGCTTATCACTTCTGGTATAAATTCTTTTGCACAAGTGTCTAACAGAGTGCTCATCGTCTGCAAATTCGGTGGAGTGTCATCTGTACCCTGTGATCTCAGAAATTGCCGTTCTAGTTATGAAGTGCTGGTTTGGTTTGAAAGCACTAGTTTTCTTCTAGTTTTGATTGGTATTTCACCATGGTTCAGCCTGAATACACTGTCAATGAACCAGCAAATTGTATTTTTGCAGTACCTAAAGCAGACTAAGTGGTATGTGGGACTGATAGAAAGATAGTCTCCTTAATGGACAGATCTGAGGGGATTTGGTTTGGGGTTTTGGTGGGGTTTTTTTGTTTGTTTGTTTTGTTTTGTTTGCTTGTTTGGTTTTGTTTGTTTGCTTGGTTGGTTGTTTTTTGGTGCAGAGAAAGCAAATAGTAGGTTGTATTTAAGTGGGAAAAAATATATTCTAACAATATAGAATGAGCTGATTATGAGCCAGCAGTGTGCTCAGGTATCTAAGGCCAATGACATCTTGGCCATGGCCTGTATCAGGAATAGTGTGGTAAGTAGGACTAGGGAAATGATTGTCCCCCTGTACTAGGCACTGGTGAGGCTGCAACTAGAACACTGTATTCCATTTTGGGCCCCTCACTACAAGAAGGACAT
>VZTM01028337.1:4487-89860 GCA_013400555.1 Jacana jacana | reverse complement strand
ATTGGAACAATTCTCACAAACTTGACACCTCATAAAGTCAGGTTGCCACATAAGGGGCCTACCTCCTTAGAAGTATTTCTGAGGGTAACGCTGGGGCTTCTAGGACAGAGAACACCACATTGATAGAAAGTCAGTCTGCTGAAAAGCAGCACTGCTTCAGGAAAGGGAAACAGTCTTCTAGATCGGTGATCTTTCTGAAAGTGTCCACAAATAAAGCAAGAAAGGTTTGCATATTTCCTGGACACTTTTGGATAAGGCATCAGTTTCCTTTTATTTTTTTTCTCTGCACACAACTTTATATATAAACTTTGGAAAGCTCCCAAGAGGATTTGCATTTAGACTTGTCTTTCCTAAACGGAAATAGATTCTCCTACCTGCAACACTCATGTTAGTATAATGAGGGCCACTTTTACTGCTGGCAGGCTTTTAGGAATTAGTCACTGAACAAACCACCTGTAACCCTCAATTAAGTTCAGCGTGTCTGTATTCTGAATGAGAAAAATCTTATTATAGACACAGAGGGTGCTGAAGGAAGAAAAGAGCATGCCTACTGAACCAAAGACAGTGAAGCAAAATAATAAAGAGGTTTATTCTCCTTAATCTTGGTAGAGCTGGACATGCACTACCACAGTTAAAAACACAAAATTACTAGTAGCTAAAGAAAGAATGGTGTGGGGGGGAAAAAAAGTATGCTGCAAAGAGAACAACATAAAATTTTTACTTTCTGAAGATGAAAAGAATATTCCTACTTGTCAGTTCAGGGGCACTTCTCGGGAGCTTTTCAGCTGAAAGAATGACAGTCTTGCTCTGCTATTTGACTTTCCTACCTCAACCTGCAGCAAAGAAGTGTGTCTTCTTTCAAAGAAAAACCTCTCTCTTCCTTCAAAGATGATAAATGTGGAGGTTAGAGTTAGTCAGGGACCTATTCCAAGTGAAAGGAGTGCAGAAAGTGGCAGAAATCAGTTAATTTGAATTAGCTAGCTAAATTTAGTGATGGAAAACAGAAGGACATATTCCTTCACCCCCACCTCACAGTCATGGAAATAACAGGTGTAGGGAAATTGCTCTTTTTTTCCTTTTCATCTTTCCACTTCCCACAGCATTCCCAGCAGCATAAAGCTTTCACTTCGCTCTCCCAGAGAAACCCAAAGGCAACACATGCCCCAGATACATCACATTGGCATGCCAATGCAAAATGATAATCTCAATTGCTGTGTTGTATCAGTTAAATCAACATACCAGCTGATTTGTTGGGTAACAAATTTAGAAAGTTTTTCTTCCTGAAGAGCATAAAGTCACGATGCTGTTTTCTGCTGTTTTGTATACCTGTTGCTGTAGCTATGCTACACTCTTTCCCTTGGGAGCAGCAGGAGAAATCAAGCTACTCAAGCTGTTCTTGAACTGCATTGACACTTCGGCAGACATAAGAGGCTGTGATGAGCTCTCTTTGGCTATAATTCTCAGCTTATTCCTGAAAGTACGCGCTGTCAGAACATCCCACCATCTTTCACAAGAATGACATAATCTCTCCGTTGGAAAGACTTCTTTAAACAAGACTGCACTCCTATTCACTTCCCAAAACAGTCTCTCAATGACTTTTAGAAACTAAATGCTTCCAGGACCAGCACCTGTAGCAGAGTGTATGTCCTTGCATTGTAGCAGTCTCTGTGTTGCTATCCACCTTTCTGCTAGAACAAAGCATCTTTCTCAGCATTCATTGATGCCATTATGGGTTATGGGCAAATTCAGAAGTACAAATGGTTTAACCTCTGGACTTGCAGGAAAANCTTTACTGTGAAGGTGGTGAGGTTGCTCAGAGAAGTTGTGGATGCCTCATTCCTGGACATGTTTAAGGCCAGGCTGGATGGGGCTTTTGTCAACCTGTTCTAGTGGAAGGTGTCCCTGCCCAGGGCAAGGGGATTGGGACTTGATGATCTTGAAGGTCTCTTCCAACTCCAACCATTCTATGATTCTATGATACTAGCAGCTTAGGCTGAAAAGTTAGATTTCCAAAGTGATGCATGACATTGACATAGTCCAAGCTGGGTGAGAACTCCCTGTCTCTGTGTGGTTTCTGGTTTTGAACAGAGAAGGTGATTTCCTTGAAATATGCCACTTAGAACTCAACACCTCTCTTCTCTGACCACCCTAATGCTTCCCTCAGTGGATTTCCATCATGGGGATGACACTTCTAGGCAATCAGGGACCCATCCCAGAGTGCCACCATCACATAGGGCACTAAGTGCTGCTGGGCACCAAGCAGCTCAGATGGGTTAGGTTCAGTGCTGAACAAATTCATACGTTTGGAAGAGATTTTTCTGGCTTAGTTAGAGCAATCTCTCTGCCATAAGGCACACCAGTGATACTTACTGGCAGATATTCATCTATGTTCTTACAGAATCTCAAGCTTCCCCAAACTACTCAGCTCATTTTTAACCCATTCATTTAAATGAGACATGTTCCTGTGACATTACTTCAAACTTCCTGCAGTTTTAGTCCTTCTTGTCTTGTCTACTCTGGTCATGGAGCACCAGTTTTTCTTCACCCTTTCAGTAACATTTTCCATCTTTGAAGATTGTTATCACATCTTCTCTCAGGCTCCTCTTTGTAAGTTAAAATGCCTCGAGGTCAGATTTTTTTTCTAAGTCATGAATCATTCCTAGTTGGCTTGACAAAAGTGAAAAAGAGCATTTGATGCAGCAGCTCTGAGAAATTTAATTTGAAACAAAGGATCATTTCAGTATTTTCAAAGTAAAGTTTTGTGGGTTTTTTTGTTAATGTCACATGTAATTTATGACTTCATATCCCAATATGGGATGAAAACAAATATAGTAATATCTAAATTTAATATGGAAATTAAACTCTAGGATCCAGTTGACATGAGTCAGTGATTTGCCTCCCTGTGGGTGGAGGTCAGAGGATGATGTACATGTATATGTAGGTTGTTAGGTTAAAACTGAAAGATGGAACAAATGACTGAAATGCAAAACATCTGTTTTGTTGATTGATACTCTAACAGGCAGACTATTACAAATTAAGTGCAAAATCTGTTTTAGAGAGTTATTCTCAATGGGCGAATCCTGCACACCCATACCTTCACTGTGCATAAATTGGCAGCACAATCTGAAGGCTCCCTGGGGTTCAGACTGCTTTTGTATCTAGGCCTGGACCTTGACCTGGGTCAACTGTTTGTTTCAATTATTATAGTCCTAAGTTGGAGCTCTCTTTTTTCAGACACTAATGTTGTTTTGTTTTTTTCATGATTGGAGTTTAAATTGGTGTTATTGCTAACAGGGGTGTTCTCACCTCTGTAGATCTGAATTTTAAACCTAGGGTGACCTCACCTTGCCTTTTTCTTAGCATTTGGCACCAACAGTAGGAGGAGAAGTTTTGCAAGCCTCCCGATACCTTCGAAGCAAACATCCACCAGGATGCTGAGCTGACTGGAAATGAGTTGTTTGCTGATGTTGTTGGGTTAGTTTTTAGCCCTGCAGTGTATAACTCATGTTCACATAAGTGAAGTGCTGGAAATGTATGACAGGACATGGGATAGGGCAGAAACACCTTTCTGGGAGGAATCTGAGAGTCTGACTTGGTTTATTGTGTGACTTTTAACTATTAGGTCTACAATGTTTCCTCTTGCACTGTTGCTTCCAGTCCTTTCTGGCCCTTTACAGAGCCTTTCACATGTACTAATCCAGCAGAAAACCATCTCAGAAATTAAATTAGTTTGCCCAAGTGGCTCAGCAGAATGCTGGGGAGCAGTACAAAGTTGAGTTTGGATAGTATCATAAGAGGAAGTGTTCCTTTTGTGAACCTTCAGCTGTAGATAAAGGATGACGTGAAACCCAGCACTTAAAAACCTTCTACTACCTTAGGGCTCCCAACATCAAGATGAGAGCTTGTTTAGGTCCTCTCTATGCACTGTATTGATACTAACATAAGGATAACTTTGAAATGCATCTATTCTCTGTGTTGATATGTGCTGCTTTTGTTCGAGTTATCTCTGCTTCCCATTTATAAACAATACTTCTCATTCCTTCATTTCTTACATACTCCTGGACAACATTTACTTCTCAGCTTCATCAGTACTCATCTGATACCTCACATGATGTTAATGACTGCTCTCATAATAATAGAAAGAACTCTCTGTAGAGTTCTAAATTAAATAGTAGCAGGTAGCTGAAAATTACCAGTAATGTGTTTAACCAGTGATGTGCGAAAGAGAGAAAACGTGACTTAACACTTCACTTATTGCTAAAGAAGAGCGGCTAAAAGATTTAGTATAGTGATTTAGTTGCATGCTTATAATTTTTAGATGCAACAAATCTGTAGAGTAGTTTTGGGATTCAGCTGATCCAATGTAGACTTCTACATCAGCCCTAGTCACTGTAGACCTCCTTTACAGCTAATGAAGAGAAATTACCCTTACCAGAGGGCAATTGATAACATCCTTGTGAAAACTAGGTCATCTGAGTTGCATCCTTAAATTATACTGCCTGTAAAAGGAACCCATTGCCGCTAGTTTAGATATGTGTTTTATTGTGGTGGGATAAAGGTAGAGAAAGTCAGGGTAAGATATTTTTTAGATGGGGTCATGCCTGTCATTCGGCCAGCTAAGCACTGATGGAAAGATTACACCAGCTTTTGGGCATGCGAGACCTTTTTCAGGTATGAAATACAGGAAGCAGAATTTAGAGGAAAATACAAATTGAGGACAAATTCTCAGCGTTTACTTACACAGTTAGAAGAGATGCAAAATTAACAGTCCCTAGTCCAGCTTCTCACTCTGCCACTAGGTTCTCATGTCACGTGTAACGGTGGTGAAGACACAAGGTGATCCTATAGGACAAAGAAGACTGGAGCCTGCATACTGGGGATAGGCTTGTAACTAGCCACAGAGAAGCAAGGGCAGGGGAAGGGGAGTTTACAGGCTGATGATTATTGCCTTCATCAACATGAATGCCAATGTCAATTTAAATAACGGTTTCAGGAATGTCTATCTGCTCTCTCTCTTTCCTAGTAACTACAGAGACCTTTTATTTCAGAAGGTATGGTTCTGGCTCCCTGATATCCCTGTCCTGTGTATTAGGCAGGATATTGATTAAGACCTAGAAATAACTCTTTGAAAAAGAAGTTTGCCCTCTGCCAGGGATGTGCCTCATTCAGTAGACTATGAGGCTCTGTAGACACTTTATGGTGATTCTTATGTCTCTTCCCTTCTCCTTCCTGCCTCAGACCAGTGTGGAGATGTGAACAGGTGCCTCATGCTGGGCTCTATGGGCATTTCCTCCTCCTTCCTCAGTCCGGAAATATCTGCACCTGACATCTGTCACTCTGGCCGTAGGATGGAACCCAAGGAACGACTGATCTTCAGAAGAAATAGGGACAATCTTTGGGACTGTGACAGCTTACATGGTGCTGGGTGACAGGGCTCAGCCTTGAAAGCTGAGAGGACCTCAGCTGAGGGGATCCATGAAAATGCCTTTATTACTTACGGACATGAAATCACAGGTTTTTGCAATTGCTGCCTACAGGGAGCTGAGATGTGTTAGAGCTGCAGCTGGACAGCCAGAAGCTGCTCTGGGCAGCTTGCAGAGGTGAAGGCTCTCTCTGAAATGTCTACACTCCCCAGCTGCTTGTTAGACAGCAAACCTTCCCAACCATCAAAATAAAGCTACTTTTTTGAGTTCATAATCCAAGTTACATTATAATTTGCATTTAATAAATGTTTCTCAATTGTTAATGAGATAACAGTTGGTAAATATGAATTATTTAAGGCCTGACAAATATGGTTTGATGGCTACTTGGCCAAATTTTCAAGGGAACAATTACAGCCAGGGAATCAGTGCAAACTGCATGCTTTTGTCGACAGAAGCTGGCTAAATCAGAGGGCTAACTAACCAACCTGTAGGTGCAAATTTGACCACCCATATTTTTGGCTATGTATGGCTCCACAAACAAATGTAAAGCCTGCATGTGAAAGCATATTCCCTCATGATTTAACAAATATGTTTTAATCTCTATAATTAAATTATCTCACTTTAGCAATTTTTCACTTGAGCAGACTATATTTTGTTATCTGCTTTTTTTTTTTCTTTTTTTTTTTTTATTCTGGAATAAATATGTTCTCTGTTATAAAGTATTTATTTTATATTAATAAAAAATAAAAAACATAATAATAATAAAATAATAAAAACCTTAATACATCTAAATGAAATGTACTTAAGGCATTTAAGTGCTACTAAAACAAACAGGCAAATAAAATCTGCATGCAAAGGTATAATCCCAAATCAAGTTTATTTTGAGCACAGTTTTGTTTAGATTTTTATCACCATTTTTGCATACTAATGTTTTTAATGGGTTTCAAGAGCATGCCATATATTCAGTTGAGAAGCTGAGTGTGTAGCACAATGAATCTTTTACATCTGCTAGCTCTGTGATTCCACTACTTGCTATTGAATAATGTATTAAGCTTTTCCAGGCTTCTTCTGTTTGCCAGATGAGAGCTGCAATGGTCTCTTCATGTTCATTTATTCTCCGCATTTGAGTAATGTCATGTTACAGCCACAATGCTGCCATTGTTAGACAACAGAAAAATAATAATAAATAAATCAGAGAACCAGCCTAGATTTACCTTTCCACTTAAAGCAAGGAAAAAGCATCCAGTACCCATCTGTTATCTGTGTACATCTAATGTATGTCTACACAAAGAAAATTCTAGCTATAATGTACAGAGAGCCACTGCTTTATCTTCCCCTAAGAAGTGTTAGTTCTTGAAGCAGAGGTGTCCCTATCTTAGGGATGGCATTTGTTGATCTGTCCTCATGTCCACTCATGTCATCCTGTGGTTTGGTAATGTACGTATTGTAATAGAAATCAGTTAACAGTAGGAAAACTTATTTTTCTTTTAATATTATGGGTTTTGTTATGATTTAGGGTGCTGTGAAAGACACACGGATATTGCATTACTCCAGTGCTTGCAACAGAGATTGTAGAGGAGACATGAGTAAAGCTGACAGGAATTTGAAAAAGGTAGGTAAGGTATAGCAGAGTAATTACTTTCTCACTATGTATATCCCCTTGAACAACATGATGATATAGGGCTACCAGAAGTTAAGTTGTGCAAAGGAAGAGTGTAGCTGACATGCTTGTGGGTAAGGAAAGCGGATGTGAATTTTAGCTAACAGGTTAAGAAGTAAGGCTCAGATATACTAAGTGCTGCAAAGGAACAAACATGTGGGGTTGGAAATAGTTTAAGTAGCCAGGAAGAGTGAGAGCAGGGAGGTCTACAAGATATCGATGATCCCAAGGGTCTCTTACAACCTGAATGATTCTCTGTGGAAGGTAGGAGAGATAAAGCATGTTAGAAGAAACCTGTGAGTCATCAGAACATAAATGTCTTTATAGCACATCATAAGGAATACTGTGCACAAACCAGAACATACTATCTAAGAGGAAAAAGGACCTTTCTCCTGCCAGTTAATAATGTCTATGACAATGTGTAAATCAATTAATCTATTGTGTGAACCCAGCTAGAAGTTTTAATATAATCCCAATGACACAAAAATTATTAGCGTTCAATGATCAAGAAAAAAGAAATATATCCATGCATCCACACCCAGTGTGTTCATCCATATCATGAACATGTTGAAAACTAAAGAAGAATAGAGGAGGACAGTTTATATTTGCTTTTGAAAGTCTAATTTCACCAGGGAGTAATCTCACAAGTTTTATTTCCATTCAGACTCCAGCATTATGAAAGAACAATATTTTTCAAATTCGAATCTGAGCAAAGTGGACACCGGTATATGTAGTTATTGCACTGCACTGTATTAGCACAACTAATCAATAATGATGGCCCCTCTTCAATGAGATAGAAAGACCACAATAAACTAGGGTAAAATGTGCTCTTGGGTCTGGAGAAATTTTACAGCTCCAGAAACATTTATCACTGGTAACTCAAGGCTAATAGCTGTGAAATTTCTAAAGGGAATATTTTCCTTCAACATTCAAATGACCTGAGGTTTAACAGTGTTTCATTGCAGCTGAATTAAATGTTTTGCTGTCTGGAGAAATGGTGTAAAACCTTCCCTTAACACATGCTTTGCCCTTTCTGTAGATATGTGCTAATTCTGATAGTTTAATGAGATTGGTGGGTCTGTAGATTTGTTCAAAAAAGCAAAAAAACCCAAACGAAATCCCAGACAAATTAATCAGCAATCCATCTATCATCCTACATTTCTGGTTTTGTTGTGTTTTTTTTAATGAAAAATACCCTCAAGCTTAAGAAAACCTCTCCAAGGAAATAGTCATATGTAGGTCACTCTATAGTCCTGGGAACACATTTTCTAATTTTGCCAGGTTAAAGAAAAGGTATATGAAGCCATCCAGCTAATGTGTACATTTTTGGGATGAAAAAAACCTTGCGAGTGATTCTTCAGTGAGATAAATTCAAAGGGGCCATTTCCAGGAAAATGAAATGAAGCTAAATGATTGTCGTTTTCCACAATAGCTCATCAGGCTCAAGGGTACTATTACAAGAGGTATAACTAAGGGCAGTTACTAATGATGAGCGTTGTGGGGGAAATTTACACATCCAAGACCCACTTGACATAGGTTTGTATTTATCATTGCCTGTCTTTTCTATGCTTCATTAAATTAGCATAAATACTTTACCAAGAGATTAAGTATGATACTGAAATGAAACAGTTGGCAGCACCTTAAATGTTCTGTTGAAGCCTCCAGCAGACAAAGGACAAGAGTAGAAATGAAAACCAGCTACCACATCTCACACAAGTGTCACAAATCAATTTTTGCTTGCTTGTGGTTTTAATCAGATATTTCTGATAAACTCTACTTGTCTTCTATCAATTACCTTCCACTTCTGAAGTTTTCCTAGAGAAATCTGTAAGATTGAATAGAAACTTATGCAGAGATGCATAGGAAATGATGCAACCCTGTCTGGGCAAAACCAACAAAATATGATCTTAAGAAAAATATCCATCCTAGCCCTTCTTCCTTTTGTACTCAAGAAGCAAGTCCCAGCCTGGTAGACTTTTTTCACCAAAATTTAGAATCTTTTTTGGAGGGACCAAGGGAGGATTTTAATTTGGACAGTTGGAAGGACAAGGGGTTTTTGTCTGTGGTGTTTTTCATAACTATTGCATTCACTTCTTAAATTTCCTATAACTTTACAGTATCAAATACTGCATTTCATGTTTCTTAATGAGCGCTTTGCATTAAGGCTGAAGTGCTTTGTACTCTGTATGTTTCCTTTTAGCACAGCATGAATCCTTGGTGGATAGTCTACTGATTACCAGGAAGACCAAAACGAAAGAACATTAGGTCAAATTAGGGCATTCTGGTGAAAGCTAAGTTTTGTCTTCTACCACCAGTGAAGACTATATTTTATTTGCTGAATACATCATACTGTGCTGCTGAAGTAATATAGTTGGAGAACTGCATTCAGTTTTTTCCGCAAACCCCATCTCATTTACAGAAGTTGTGTGGAGTAACGTAATCCAGGAAGCTAAGGGCACTAACCATCATGCATGGGGAGAAGAGAAGAAGGTAAGGCTGTTTGCCCAATCTTGGAGTGAAGTAGCAGCAAAGTTCTTCCTAGAGTTTGGGGATATTTTGTTCAAGACTTCTGTTTGCCTACTAGCATGTGGTCTTATGCAAATGTCCCAGTAGCTTCAAATCTTCATGCAGATCAGTTTTCTTGAAAGAACAATCAACATACAACAAAAGATGTGACAGAAATCAAAGCAAAGCAGTAATAGAAAAGTCACTAATGTGAAAGCACAACAATAAGAAAGCATGAGTGCAAAACCACACTGCTTGAACATTACAGGGAAGTTTTCTTGAAATAATTTCAGGCTAATTCATGTGAGATACTATCCTGAGAGGGTTTTCTGCTGCCCAGGCTTCTCTGCAGCATTATGCCAAATACTGACCATGTTAATCCATTCCATTTACCTTGCAGTTTCCCAAGGAACTGAACTGAGAGCACTCTTGTGGCCTAGGGATTTAGTTATCCTAATTAGCTTAATTAAGTGATTCTTTTACATGTATAGCACAGGAGAAGGGATGGCATGTTTGCATCTATTTTTAACCAGAAAATGTTGCTCATTTAAAAACTGCAGTGATACACCACTGACACAATACTTTTCACTGCCTTTGGTCAATCCTCAGAGACCTCCTTATGACTTCCGTGCATGACAGAAAGGGAGTGCAGTTGGCCACCCCAGCTGTAAAAAAACTCAGTGAAACTCCAACCATTTTAATAAACCGGATATGAGCACTTTCTTTTCCTGTAATCTACAGAAACACATGCCTCTGCAGGATGAAGATTCAAATGGGGTAATAAACGATGTCTTTCTGTGGACAATGTGACTAGTATTTTAAATGTCTTTCACAGAATCACAGAATATCAGGGATTGGAAGGGACCTTGAAAGCTCATCTAGTCCAATCCCCCTGTTGGAGCAGGAACACCTAGAGCAGGTCACACAGGAACGTGTCCAGGTGGGTTTTGAATATCTCCAGAGAAGGAGACTCCACAACCTCCCTGGGCAGCCCCTTCCAGTGCTCAGTCACTCTCACTGTGAAGAAGTTTTTTCTCATATTTAAGTGGAACCTCTTATGTTCCAGCTTGCACCTATTGCCCCTTGTCCTATCGTTGGATGTTACTGAGAAGAGCCTGGCTCCCTCCTCCTGACACTCACCCTTTTCATATTTATAAACATTAATGAGGTCATCCATCAGTCTTATCTTCTCCAAGTTAANGCCCTTGTTATATTTCATTAAATTTCTCCCCACCCAACTCTCCAGCCTGTCCAGATCTTGCTGGATGGCAGCACGGCCTTCTGGTGTGTCAGCCACTCCCTCCTCCCAGTTTTGTGTCATCAGCAAACTTGCTGGTAGTGCACTCTATTCCCTCATTCAAGTCGTTGATGAGTATATTGAACAGTACCAGTCCCAGTACTGATCCCTGAGGTTCTCCACTAGATACAGGCCTCCAAGTAGATTCTGTCTCATTGATCACAACTCTCTGGCTTCTAGCTTTCAGCCAGTTCACAATCCACCTTACTACCCTATCGTCCAGGCCACACTTCCTCAGTTTAGCTACAAGGATGCTATGGGAGACAGTGTCAAATGCTTTAGTGAAGTGAAGGTAGACTACATCCGCTGTCTTTTCTTTAAGCATGGTTACCTACAGCTCTCTATTGTTAAGCCACATCCAGGGAATCTTGCTTAGCCATTTGCAAGTGATCACCTGAGCAAGGATGGAAGGATTTTATTCTTTGGCTCCCCAATGGGGAACTTTGTGCCCAGAATGAGCTGAAAAACAATAAAAGAAGTTTTTATTGTCACTGATGTAAAACATGATAAAACAGACCAACTGTTGTAACCCTCACAGAACGAGAATGAGAGAATTGTTTCATTTACTCAATGGGCAATATTTTGTTTCTGAAAACTTTTGATGACCAGAAAACTGGGCTAGAGGAAATTCTAGGTCATGTTTGAGTATTTAACTAAGCATTTAAGGGAGCCTGTAACCCCCCCGCTATGGTTCAGGCTTGCCATGTAGCAGTTATTTTCCAGGTTTTCTTTTGCATTCAGATGCACTTTGACAAGAATCATTTTGTTTCACCTTGTCCTTGACTCCTGATGGGTGTTATATCTTTCTGGAGTCTCAGTGTCTCAGCAGATCAGCCTTTTCTTCAAATTCTTTGACTAAATACTAACAAAACTAACGGTCTGTCAGAAACTTTGAAGTAGAAATAGAAATGAAGCTGGCTGCAAATTCATATATGCATTAGATTTTACTGAGTTTAAATTAACTTCTCTTTTAACAAAGACTGGCAGTGGAGCTTTACAGAAGGCATCACTATCATTTACCATCAGTAGCGATCAGGTTATATTATCTAGGGAGAAGGGTAAACCACAGTTCGTTATGCTCTGAGATAAAGAACTGGAAGATATTGAATAGAGGAACTCGAGACCAACCCAATACAGATGTTGGAAATGTCGGCATACAGAGGAGTCTTAACCCCCAGAAATGTGCTGACTAATATATTCAAGGAAGGATAAAAATGCAAACCAAAACAAAAACCCAAATATGAAACACACATAGGCCAACGGAAAGAGAAACCTGGAAAAGGTCCTGAAATGGCAGAAGCTCTTAAGTGACCTAATCTTGGCTCTATTTTAAGGAATCCGGTTTCAGGAGACAGCCTGTCAAATTCTTGCAATGAACACTAAAATGAGCAGGGTGGATTAAATGGAAAGCCTTATTTTCTACTGTTGCATCAGCAGTGTTTTACAAATGAATGCAGCGTGAATGTAAATCAGAATTTGAAACATTTTACTTTTATTGCATTTAAGCTGAAATAACTGTTAATGGTGTAACACCATAAAAAGAAACCACCTAAATCCAAAGCAGGAGCTTCTCTTCCACCTGCCAGAAGACACAGGGACTTTGACATACCTTTTATCTTAAAATATCTGCTTATATACCTGCCTGTTTTTAAGAGAAGACAGAGAAGCAAAAGCAAATGACTGCCCAAAGTATTCTGAAGATGCTGCTTTCTCAGCTTTATGCGTGAACTGCCCTGCTTGGATGTGAGTATCACATGGCACTGACAGGTGCTCAGAAAATACGCTTTTTCTGGGAACATAACAGGCTTAAAGAGCTCAATCTGTTTAGCTTATTAAAAAGAAGACTGAGAGGTGATTCGATTACGGTATATAAGTACCCTCATGGGGAGAAAATACCAAAGGGGTCTTTTGTATAGTAGAGAAAAGACTCAGTGTTGAGAGCAAAAGGCAGAGAAATTCACATTGGAAATCAGACACCACTTCTTGAAAGCAAGGGTACCTGAGCACTGGAACCAAGTCCTAACCAGAGATTAGAACTGGAGTCTTTTTCTTGAAGAAAAAAAAGGCAGGTTCTACGCAACATATGCTATAGCTGGCAGGGTGAATATAAGGGAAATACAGGATGTAACAGAACAGCCGTGGTATATAGGAAATTACCTCAAGGTTTAAAGGTGGTGTATACAGCTGAGCTAAATTCAGCTTAAAAGTTACAATTTTAACATTCTTTGTCTCTGAGCCTGAGCAGACTGTCCATGATGTCCCCTGCTTTTACGTGCCATTGATGAGATCAAGATTAGCCAGTACCTCCCTGCTGGTTCAGTTGGCACATTGGCCTGTCCTGACATACATACTGTGGCCAACATGACTCACATGCTCCAAAACACCTTGCTTTGTATGTGAGGCACTTGTCTCAGTGTCAGTTCAGCAGTTACCGTTAGTACAGTGGTCTGGAGAATGTGCACAGGAGGCAGAATGTCCCTATTCTGAGCCCAAGAAGATGGGGACTATGCTTACCTCACATCTGAGTGTGTCATCATCATCACAAGTCCAGTCCTGGACCACAGTCAGGGCCTGATGGCCTGAGGAAGACATGGTCTGACTCCATCACTGACTCTCTCAGCCTGCAGGTTGTGGGAAGAGTTGCAATTCTTTTCTCAGTGGGATTTTGGCACTTGGGCCACTGAATTTTAAACACAGAATTGTGAAAGCATTTCCTGGAGTAGCAACTTGGGATACCCAGATATCCCAGACAGACTCATTCAAATACCCACATGAGGCATGAAAACTTCCTGTAGCATCCCTGGGAAGTTACTCACCTGATTGAAAGTTATGCATAAGTTACTTCTACTGTGCAAAGCATTCCTTGTAACGCTGGAATACGGTAGTCACACTTATACATTGCCCTCCACAGTAGTGCACAGTGCCAAACGGGGAGGAAAAATCTCTTCCCAGACCTCTGTTAGGCTTTGTCGTGATGGCTTTTTCTAGTGTAACTTACAGGGAGAGAAGTTGATCGGTGCAATCATATCTAAGATGGCTACTGTTTTACGGGACTGAAATAATAGCACATTGTCAAACGCTGGGTATATATAGACTTCATGTTCTTTTCTCTTCAGTTAATCAATAAAGATAACTATGAGAACAATTTCCATGTCAAAGACAGATTGTCTTGCCTTTATCCACTTGAAATACATCAGATGGGGGGGTTGGCAGTAGAAAGCAGTAACTCTAAGAGATGGAAAGACAGAAGTGGATGTGTTCAGTCTCGGGTAAACTGACAAGAAAAAAAGGAGGAAATGAGAAGAATTAATCAAAACTGACTCAGCTACTTGAACTGTTTTTTAAATGAGGCATACCTCATCCTGTGCTGAAAAGGACCCTCACTACCAAATTCCACTGTATCTACTGATACATGCATGGCACTTTTTGCCTCAAAATCACGTACTCTTGCAGAGGTATTCTGGCTATAGAAAGTCTAATTTCTTAAGCTAATGAAACTCCCAATGGCAAGACTGGTGTTTAATTTCTCTCTATCTCAGTCACAGCCAAAACTTTGTGTGAAAAGATCAGGCTAGGAAGCTGCATATTTATAAATAAGATGGGATGGGTAAGATGTATCTCTTTGGGATGGATCAAACATATGCATCAGGTATATATTAGGACAATGGACCACACTAATGCTGGTGGGGAGCAGTTCCAGTAGTGTGGTAGTTTGGAGCCTAGCTGAAAGGGACAGCATGGAGGATACATGGGATACAACAAAGGATAGGTGAGAGAACAGTTTGAGGGTATTGAGATTGCCAGGAGGAAAGACAAGCAATGGACTTCCACTTTTCAGTGTATGAGTTTGACAGATATAATGAGAAAGCAAGTGGATATAATCCTTTCAGTTGCATGAGTGTGCCTGGGGATCTCTCTGCATTGTGATAGATAGGATCCAAGTTCAGGAGAAGGGCACGTTTGACATGTAATAAGCCAAGAAGCATGTCAAATCTTAGAAAATAACTGAAAGTTTTCCTCCAGCAAAGAATGTGTATGTAAGAAACTGATTACAGAAAGCAAACACACAGAAGTCTAGTCTACTTTCTTTGAAGGAGATTCATTATACAAGGGCTTAATGAAAAGAAGCAGTAGTTTTCTATCAGTCCATCACTTTTTCCAGGACAGCTATGCTCTCCACAGGAGGATCTCCTGTAGAAACCTAATAGAGTCCTAATTCTTTGTCATTCATCTCTCTTTGCCATGGGTGCCCACAACAGGTGCATTCAAGTCTGAGACAGGAGCCTAGATTTTGTGCCTTCTCAGCAGAGAGAAACAGACACTTATAGGACACAAGCCATCTCCTAAATGGATAGGTGGAAAATATCAGATGAATCATAAGACAAAAGTGCTTATTTTTCTTTATAAAGCAAGTTGATAGTGGTACAGGCTCATCCATATGCTGCTATCTATATGGTTTTCTGAGAACTACTTGAACAATTTATTAATCACCCTCAAATCAGTGCCAGAATTAAGGTTTTGGAGAGCTCAGGGGCTCAGATACTGGTTTTCATTCTAACCTGGAACTGAAGACCAAAATGTCTGAAGTTGCATATAAAAAACGATGGGTATGTATACCCAATGAGGCTTCCAGATAGGCTGCTGAAAGGTTGAGGAGACAGTTTGCCAAGAAATTAGTCTGATGATGCCCATGTTCTGATGGGAAATGATCGCAATAAAAATCTCCCCCTTTTGATGTTTTGCTGTGGTTTACAGTGTGTCCTCACTTCATGGATAAACAATAAAAGCTTTTTTAGTTTGATGATGCACCTGAATTCATTCCTTTACATCAAAAAAAAGGAGGAGATCTGAAAGATAGAGGGACTGGCAGGAGCTATAGATATATCATTTAGGATGCGAGCTATTAATTTATCAATGATGGGCTGATTAAGCTGTGATTTACTTCAGCCTGTCCTCTCTTGAGAAGTGAGGGTCCTGCCATACCCAATGGTAGGACCACATTGTCTTCCAGCTCCAAGAGAGACGTGAATATGTACAAAACCTTTAGATGAAGCTGGGCCATATACCAGAAAGCTGATGACATTTCTGCAGGAGAGTTATACCTCCCATCTTAGATCCCTAGGGTGTAGGCATTGTTTTCATGTTCCTGGATGTACCCGACTCCACCTTACCAAGAAGTCAGTATGGGATGGGTGAAACTGGCAGCTAGGGTAGGAAAGAAAGAGTCACATGAAGTTCCCTGACACAGCCGTCTCTGCTGTCAATATTATACTCTGTCAATAGCTGAGCTTCTTTTGGAGTTTATAACAGTTAACGTAGAGGGACGCCACTCCATAATTACGCAGGTCTTTATAGAGTATTTGGGAGCCAATGAAGGCATCGTGACTGGCTGCACCGGGGCATTAAGATGGCTGGTCTGCTTGGGGGTTAATATACAATCTGCAAATGGAGATGACACAACACACTTTGTGCCAATGGGTGCATGCATCCCACCTGCCCAGGTCACTCCTGGGCTACCTATTCACTTCAGTGTTGTATCCAGATCTGGTTAGGGAACAGCTGAATGGATCACCACCCAGTTGACCTCCCAAACACCACTTGCATGACTGAAGACCATTATGGTCTCCACAGCTTGAGACTACAGAGAAGTCATTACAGTCAATGCACAGCACAGAGTCCTAGAGACCTTCAGAACCCTGTCAGGCTGCAAGCCCTCATGGAGGGGCAGGAATATTATCTCAACATGCAACAAAAAAAGGCAAAGAACACCACCTACCTCACGGTTCTAAGAAGTTTGTACTTTCTCTCTTCCAAACATTCCTTTGCAAATGACCATCTAAGTAGAAGCTGAGTAAGTGAATACCCTTGTCTGATGCCAGCATACCTACTAGGAGATCTTTGCTAGTCCAGACATAGTCTCTATTTCAAGAAGACAGTACCTAGGCTCAAGATGATCCATGTATTTAGCTGTCCCTACATTTGGAGGGACTGCTTTACCATTCAAGGATGTCCCATATGCTGTCTACAGTACTTCTATGCTGTGGATCCTTCACTGGGGTGTTTTTCTTCAGCAGAGCCTGTTGAATCAGGTGGGGAGGATTCAAAGGAAAATGGACACATTATCTCCCCAGGAACCCCACTGCCAAGTCCCGTAGTAGAGTTTGAACCCACAGGCTATATGTCTGATTATGGCATCAGCAGTCAGATGCAAAGTCAAGAGTCTATTAAGATGAATAACTTATTCATCTGCATGGCAGTACAACTGCACTCACAGAGCCTCAGCAAAACATTACATACTGCTGTAACTGAGACTGAATTTTCTCCAAATCACCATTTGAAAGCCGAGATTAGAATTCAGTCATGTCAGGCTTTAATTCCCCATGATTGAACTACTTACTATACCTAGGAGTGAATGGAAGAGAAGGTGGATAGCAGTTGAAAAAATTAGGAGAAAAAAAAGAGTGCAGTAAAAACCATGAAGAAGTGGTCTTAGCAGATGTGTTACTGATGCAATTTCAAATCCCTGGAAAAGCCCAAGTCCCCCTAGTGAAGGAGTCTTTCCCTAGAAGTGTCTCTGCTCACAGGAGAAGGATGCCCTTTGGTCAAGCTTCTCATCTGTGTATCCGAGCACCATGTCAGGCAATCATTCAGTGAATGCAACTAGTACAGTAGTTTGCACATCACTGGACCAAGACAAACATGAGCAGGAGGCAAAGACACAGACTGACAAAGGGGCAAATCTCATCATGTCTGGGTAATTCTCAGGATCGTCTGGCTGATAGTGATAGGTCCTGTTTGTTGGGAAGGGTATACACTCAGTTCCAACAGAGTATCATACAGCAGTCATTTCTCCATAGGGTTCAAAGAGAGGCACTGAACTTGGCATGCCTCTAGGCAAATATGACAGGCAATGATAGAAAAGAGGAAAATATTGCAGCCTAAAGCAGATACAGCAGGACAAAGACTTTAGGGAAATTGTCTCCCAAACTCTGACTGTTTTTCTAGGTGAAAATGTGACTAAGAAAGTTGTCTGTATTTTTCCTACAAGCGAAACTGTTAAAGTAAAATACTTAACTACCAGCAAGGATTTTTTTGTATGTCTGAATTAAAAGGAAAAATATAAACACAGCATTATTTACTGAAAATGCATTAAAAGAGAAAATAAAAAACAAACAAACACCTTCCAGTCTAGGATCTCTTTTTATAAGGTTCCCAGCTAAAGTATCTTCCACCTCAGAACCCAGCAAGCCTTTGAGCCCTCATTGAATTGACAACAGAGGGACTATATATATTTACACCTCAGTATCCCTAAAAGACTTCAAAAACTTTTCATAATGGAACTTTTTGTTCCTGCTGCTAGTCTTGATCAATTTTCATTTGAGCAGGTACTTGCAAAACTCTCTTGAGACTCAAAAACCACAGTAATTATATTATAATAATCTTCATTACATGAATTCAAACAGAATGGGAACTCCCTAGTCAAAGAATGATAATGCAGTTTTCTCCTTGCTTTTTTTTTCTTTTTTTTTTTGTCTAAGCACATTGATTGCCCTAATTACAATCTACAGGGGAAGTAAATAGAAATAAAGGTTTAGCATTCCCACTGAAAATAATAAAAAAAAACAAACCCAAACCAAAACCAAATTAGTTCTGAGTATACAAAGCAAACTGAAAGCATAGGATGCAATCTGTTCTTTTGTGCATCAGCATCAGTGGACTTTTATTGACAGGGAGCACGAAGATGGAAAATCAGCTCCAAACCATTTAGCACTGTTTGACAGTCCAAACCAATGGAATACAGGCTGCATGGCGTAAGACATGGGTGGAAGAAACTCACCCCAGTTTGTACTTCTCTTTCTAGGTGTAGTTTAAGAAGTCAGAGCAAGCTCAGTGCTGTAGAGCACCAACACCTATGGTGGTGGTACTGAGTATTTTCTGCAACCATCATCTGAAAGTTACAGAAAGCCTACAGAGGGATCTGAACACAGCTTTGAGTTCCCATAAATAGGTTTGGAAAATAATCATCCCAGTGCTTGTTCCTTCCATTTCTGAACTTTCCAGCTCTTTTCTGGTATTTGTAATAACATCAGGGTTGGTGAGTTTCACCTCTTGGCAGAGAAAAGTGATGTATTACAAGCCTGTTATTGGCTTAAGAGAAAGTTAGCAGTACCCACATGATGTGTATTGCTCTATCTGTGGGATGGGGACTCCTTAAAATCTTCAGAGGAAATGGTGAGAAATTTTAAAGCCTGTCCAATGCTTCTGGATGGCCAATATATGCACCAAGATCCCCCAAACCGCTTGAACATCTGCACTGAGTCACATATGACGACGGTCATCAACAACACACATAAAGAGATGTGACTAAGAGCCTATAACATTTAAAAAAAGGGGTAGTATAGCTTTTAGGAACCACTGTTTCAGGTATAAAATGTTTTTCAGGTAAACTTTCCCTCTTGAGGCTTTCTTTTAAGATTTGGGTCCGAGTATTCTTAAAAAAATACAGGGAGCATTTGTCCTTTGAGGAGCAGGGAGTTGGACTCAATGATCCTTATGGGTTCCTTCTCACTCTATGATTCCACAATTCCATGGTTCCATGAAAAAAAATCAACACTATTGTTTACTTTTTCACAGAAAACAAGTGGAAATGAAAGGCTCATCAGAACTTACCAGACTCATAACTCCTCTGACCTCAGGGGCGAAAGTATATTTTTATTACTAATTACTACTGGTTTTTTATGTTTGATAATATGACCTACAGGAGGTGAGTCACTGAAAACAGGATCTTGCTTCTCCTGAAAATTTTATTAACGTTTCAGTGGACTGCAGCTAAATTTTGCAGGTTTGCAGTGAAAGCTGATATTGGGGAGCAAAGCAGCAAAATGAGTTAATATGTGCCAGAGATATGAGAGCAATACAAGAGCTTTTGGAAGCTTACCAGAGGGAAGAAAGCAGGTCTACTCATAAATAAGGAAGACATGAAATTAATAATGTCTCAAAAGTGACTGAGATAACTTACACCAGTATCAAGCCTGTCATCAGTAAGAATATACATCAAAAAGGTTGAAATGTTAGGAACAGAGAAAAGCTACCCAAATGCCTTGGAAAATATGAATGCATACAATCCAGCTGGTCTTGATCATATCTTAGAGCAATCACCTCCCAGAGTTATATAAGCTGTAGGCTTCACCTACACTTGAAAGTTACAGCAATAAAATTGATGATGTGGCCCCATTATTGAGTGTGATTGAATTACTGCAGGTAAGCAAGTTACTGTGTGCCAGCTGAGCCATGGTAACTGGCTCTGTGTGCTCTCAACTAAATAATGTCTATGCGCTTTCACTAACAACATAAAACCAATTTACAGAAACTAAAGCAAAAAAAGTAGGTGCTCTTATCCCAGTTTGAGTGGCATATTTCACTTTGACATAAGTAGATTCACAATTTGTCTCAGGTAAACTAAAATATTGTTGTAAGCTGGGAGGTATAAAAAGCTGAGGTAAAAGTAATTTACTCAACAACTGGATAAAAGTAAATACTATAGTGACCTTCAGACCAGGAAGGATTACTCTTTGGAAATACTCTGTGAAAAAGAACTTTTTAAGAATTAAAGAAAAGGAAAAAAATATCACGTAAGGAACAGCTCACAGGGCTGGATTCTTCCAGTTTTATTTAATTAATAGAACCCCATTTTTAAATGATCTTCTTGATTTTTACATAGCAAGTTGTGGAATAAAATGCTTTCAAAGTCAGTGAATGAATCAAATTATAGCTCCAGTGATACCCATGCTAGACAATACATGAACTGCTGAAGAACAATTACTGGCCAGAAAACTCATTTTGTTAGAAGTACTAAAATTAACATAAGGAGTGCAGCAGATATTTGTAAGTTCACCTTAGTATTAAGCATCCAATTTCATAAAGTATAATCTGCAAAAAAAGGTCAAATAGACTCTGGATAGAACATACCATCTGGATTGAAAACTTGGAAAGATGTTTTAAAGCCAGAATGAGTTTTAGGAGCACTGTATTTGTACAATACTGATGTTGGACAAGTTTTTCCTAAACTGAGCACCATATTAATGAGCAGGTAAACAGATTTAAAACCCAGATTCATTTGAAGGTTGTCTCTACTAATCTAATGCACATTCGGGATGAAGAAAAGAAGAAACTGAGAGCCAAGAATGCAGAAAGGTACACAAAAATGACAGAAACCAACATGCATGCATTTCAAATATGAAACTGCATCTGAAAAGGCCAGTACAAATTGATGCTGTATATGCAAGTGCTTGGTACATAGTGTGGGACATGGCTGGCTTTGTGCTCTCATGCAGTGTCTTAGAGGTATCTTGCCTACTTCGTGTGTCCTAAGAGGAGAAGGATTATGACAAGTCTTAGGAAGCAGAAACACAGGTTATGAGAAAGGATATAGGAAGGTTTAAGGCATATCATTTAATGAAGCAATGAAAAACAAGGAAAGAGAAGGAGAGAAAGGTAATAAATGGCAACTGCTTAATGGCCGTAGAAGTCTAAAGAAGGCAAGTGAGGCTAAGAAATGGGAAAAACAGATTAGACAATAAGAAAGTAAAATGGTAAATGATTTTTTTTTTTTTTATTTCTTCCTCCTGGAATAACGTACAGATAATCAAAGTTCTTTGGCTTGTTATTTTCCAAACTAGAGGCCAAAGTCATCAGAAAGTCTTTAGTATGAGCCATATTGGCAGTGAGCAGGTTAATGGGATCTAACAAATCTTCATTTTTCCGCTAATTTTACATGGGGGTTTTCTCATTCTGTAGCAAAGTTTCCTCAGATCCCCAGTTATGAAACATATAAAATGAAAAAAAAAAAAGCTGGTATTTTTTCTGGATAACCATGGTTCTGTGAATATACATTGCCTGATCTATAGAGCCTTTCCCTTCTGGGAGAGTGATGTTTCAGTCAGTTGCATAAAAAGCCGATCCTTTCGTCTCTTTTTCTTGCCAGCAGGTTTAGAATGAATAAATGTTCTAAATCCACATTTCATTAGCTTCTCCTTCTTCAGCAGTTCCTTCAGGATCTCAAACCACCATTTCTTGTGCCTATTGCAGAGACAGGAGTTTCTCCATAGTAACATTTGTATAAGTAAGATCGATTTTCTATTTTACTGGTTTTCCCCAAACTCAACCAATCCATCCAAAATTTCACACACACATTTTTCTAGCAGACCATACTTTAAAAAAAGTCATAGAGGAAGTTAGACAGGTTATTTAGTAGGAGCTGTAGCTGGAAAAAAAATCAGAAGGACTGCAGTCTTTGAAAAAAAAATGGGAAACTTTTTTGAAGGATGAATGTATCTCCAAAATTCCAGTGTATAAGCCCAGAGCCTGCTTGATTCAGCAAAATCTAAGCAAGATCTGGTGCCTCTGGCTGTGTAGAAATAGTTGAGAGGTCATTTTTTAAAGTTAAATGATCCCGTTTTTTATAAAGATTTGTCCAGTGAAGCAGGTTAGGAATGACATCATTGTGTGCTGTGTGTTATATTTGCTGTCAGAAAACATGTGCAGTTGGGAAGGTAGAGGGCAGGCCCTCCAGAGAAGGCTAGTCTGAAACCAGTAGACTTTTCAGATGCTGAGCTGAATGCAAGTTTCAGAATTTCCTACTGCAAAAATGAAAAGGAGTAATGTTTGAGGTTTCTCACAGAATAAGATGATGTTTTGAAATTGCTCTGGTTTTGCCTCATTCAATGTCTTTTATTACTGCCCCTGTATTAATCAAGTTGCTTTTTTGCTTAGTTTATAGCCATTGAGGAGAACTGTATTAACACCACTTTTTTTTTATTTATTTAGACCTAAAGATCGTACCTTCTCAGTAATGAGTACCTTGACAAAGGTATGTTTTTTATTTCACCATCTATAGGGGTGGTCATCTGTACCACATTACAATACCCACATATAGTGTCAGCAATGTCAGTGTGTACACTGCAGAGCTCCAGGCACTGCCCACACTGAGGTGTCTGTTGCCATCTGAAGTCCTCTGGGGTATTCCCCTGGAACAGTCTGCATGGTGTGGGCACTGAGGACACAACACCCAAGGGAGAGATGGGCTGTTGTGAAGTAGCAGCACAGTCCAGTGGGGAGGCCCCAGGGTGTCCTAAGTGACCACAGTTGCTTCATTTAGCTGGTGGGATTGCTCTCCAGGCTCTTTTGACTGCATAGAATACTTTGGAAGCCTGCACATTTGGTGCATATATTGAAGCTTAATTGTAGGTGTCTTAATCTGGAAATGAATCTCACTTAAAGGTCAGGATCCTGATGCCTAACTTTAGGCAGTTTGTGCCCCATGAGCTGTTCTGGCATAGCTAACACACCCTCATGGGGCAAGCAGATATTACAAAAGGCACACAGGCAGCTCAGGCCACAATGGAAAGACAGCTGAAGGTCAAGTGGGATCCCTAAGACATCTCACATGGCACTAGATGTCTAAATTTAGTCAGCTGAATCCCACCTTGGGTGTCTATGATATGTGAATATATTTTCTTTTAATCTTCTCTTTTACTCAACAAAAAGTATCAGGCACCTTGGGTTCTTTTCAAAGGATGCCTATCTTGTTGGAGTACATTTCTTCTTGTTCAAAGGCTGACATCTAAAACAAAGCAGGCCAGTTACACTTCAGCAGTGTGTAGTTTCTCTGACTTGACTATGAGGAGATTTTGCATCTATTCTAGCCATCAAAAAACTGAGATGAATCCCACTTGCAGTGCAAGACAATACGTAATTAGCTGCAGCTCTTAAAGAATAAACAATATTTTGGGTTTTTTCAGTATGATTTTCTCCAGGTCAGAGTTTGTAGTGTGTAATGCAAAAGGCATTATAAAAAATGCAAAACAATACACTATAAAATGATATAAAAATATACAGGTTAAAACAGCTCCTTATCATAACATTAAAAATTAACATTTAGAATTTTGAAATCTGTAAGCTTTCCAAAGTAAAAATGTCAAGACTTTTTTTTTTTAATTTCTCCCCAGTAAGTTTTGCAGAATTACCAAGAAATGTTTTGAAAATGTAGTTTTTACAGATCCACATTTGAAGGAAGTACGAATAAAATAATAAAATACAAAAGAGCTACCAATGTGGCATTCCCATCAGCTACCCAGTATCATGCTGCATGGCTCTATCTACAAGCTACAGAGTAATTGAGACTCAGCCACCATGATTTGTAGGTGGGTGGTTATTGATTTCACCAGTTCTCAGTTTTCTTTTAATGAACACGAGCAGTATTTTTTATATGTCATGATATATCTCCTGCTTATGGGTACATCAGGAAAATCAAAGATTAGAATAAGTGTCAGTAGGAAATTCAAATAGAGCAATTCTCCAAATGGGGAAATACAAAATTCAGAATAACAAAGAAGAACGTTCCAGTAAAATTTTTGAAGGTGTTTAGCTATTGGCCTAACAATGCTCACACTGGAGTAAGTAAATATCCTTGTCTAAAGAGCCATAGTGTTACACGCTTTGGAAAAAACCCTAATCTACTGGGGAAACATAGACAATGAGAGGCCTAAGTCTGAGGTCATTCGACTTCAGAAGTTGAGGTAATGGGTTTATTTTTGAAGGCTGTTCTAAGGTTTTCCTACATGGGAACCACATAGGTAGAACATGGAAACTTCTTCTCAGCACTGAAATTTCCCTTTGAATTATAGTGGCTTAGTTCTGAAGACTAAATTCAGCTCAGAATTGATAGTAAAATTAAGGTTCAGTGTTTTGAAATGCCTTTCAATGCAGTAAATGAGCATTTACTGTGTAGCCAATGGACTGCAGAAGATGTGTGTTTCCACAGATGCATTGCTCCAGGTTGTTCAGTTAGTGGGCTAGAAAATTCATTGAAGAGGACACTGCAATGCATTCAAGCTTGAACACCATCACCCTCCTTGGTTCCATCTCCCTCTCTCATCCCCAGTGATACATCTCTAGGGGACTGGCATTCTTCTTAGATTAATATCCTTCAAGCTTGTTATAACTGCAGCTGCATATGTACCAGTGCAACTGGGGTTTTTGTTTCGTTTTCTTTTAAGATCATCCAAAGATGGTTGCTGATGAGAGATCAAGCTTTATGTTTTGTTCTTTTCTTTCTCTGCAAAGAAAACTTATACACTCTTACCTCTTGCTGAGACACGTTTGTACTCTCAAATTGCCTGCACTGAGGTTTTTCATGCTTCAGTAATGACATCCAGCTTCTTACTCCGTAACTACTTTCCAGTGAGACTACGCATAGAGCTGCTCATATTTATCAGTTATTTGTCTTGAATTCTTCCCATTTACTCTAGACAACAATTATTTGTACTGGAACAAATTGTGACTTTGGAATGTGTTTTAACACAGCAGACAAAATAAGGAATGGAGACTTCTAGTTTTGAGGTCAATGGTAAAACTCATCAAGCAAAAGCAGAATGACACCCCGAAGCCCAAAAGTAATAGGGTAAGAGCTAGCGAAAGAGAGCAGTGCCCATTAATTACTGAGCCTCCATTCCTGCTCTCACCTCAATAGTATTAAAAACTAGCACAAACATCTAAATTAAAAATAAATAGTCTGTAGTTCAAGGCACTCATTTAACCTTGATACTGAGGAGTCTCCCTAGGGATGCAGGATGGGATACGTAAATACAGGCTGATAATTTGGTGAATGTTCAGTATAAATTAGAACCATCTTTCTGAATTAAGTGAACACAGAGAACGTTCCCAGGGCATTACTTCCTCATCTGCAGCATGAGTGACGACATCCTTGTCACCTTTAGGATATTTGCTCAGCGAGCCCTGAGCCTGGCACCCAACTCTGCCCCTCTGACCAGATGGCAGGGAACGTGACTGTTGCACCTCAGTAGGTGATGGAGCTTAATTTTTCTGTGTTGTCCCTGTTTTTTGTATAGAGAGTGGGGATAGAGATGGGGAAAATGCTTCATCAGTAAGAATCCCTTTCTAAATGATGTGCAAACATCCTCATCAAGATAGTACTTTGTTTTATGACAGTTGGAGACAGTTGACAGTGGTAGAAAATCAGTTCAACTGCTAACTAAGAAGGAGACATTACATTTAAAAATAGAATTGTCAGGTGAGGGCAGAAATATTTCGTTCCCATGCAGGCTGTGAGATTCAATCATTTCACATAAATATATGTAACTCAATAAGAATTTATATCCTTCTGCCTGCTCCCTTAGTTTCTCACTGTTAGTAATTGAGACAATCACTACTCTCCCGTCCTCTCATTTATCAATAAGAGACTGAGATAATGCCCATATTAAGCACTATTTTAGAAAATTCACAAGAAACAGTGACTGAGCTGGGAACCGAAACCATATCTTAAGATGTGTATGAGTGCCTCATTCTTTGAACTAAAAGCCTGAGATTTTGTTAGGCAGTTATCCCACAGTTAGGCACTTGTTTCTCATCTGCATTATAGGACCATCCTCTATAGTGTGCTGTTCTGGAGATACCCTGGGAAAGTCTATCACAGCATATTAACATAATATAAATATAGCATTCCATTGCCTGGAACAGGACGTAGGCTTCCTGTTGACTAAAAACAAGGACCCCGTGATTTCTCAGGCTTTATCTGGACTTTGCTTGGCCTCTGTGGAAATTTATTTTAGCTAGCAACAGTAATTATTTAAATAACCCACTTTGTTTTGGCTTTCACTTAGCGTGGTACAGCTCTCTGGCATAACACTTAATGCTATATGTATATTTATAATAACATTTACTAGTAGTAAAAACAAATAGTTCTTTAATGCAGAATGATATTTGATACTACAAAGAAATACAACTTAGAGGACTACAGGCATAGGATGAGAGCAGAGGCTTTGAAAGTATAGGCAAAGGATGTGCTCCCAGGGCTATAAGTAACTCACCAGTGGTCAATTACTAGTTGTCAGGGGAGAGCAACATTGAGAGCTGGGTAAAGTGGTTTTAGATGTAATTTCTATCTGATGTCTGTAAATTGTGGCATAGATGGTAAATTATAACATGGGCTTGCAGAGAATGAAGAAAGACAAGGGGTTAAAGGTTGTTGGCAAACATACAAAAATGGATCCAAGGTTGAGCAGGAAGAAATTATCAGTGTTGCACTCCAACTGGAGGAATTACTTACTTGCATACCCTCAGAAACCAGCAATCTCAGGGCTCTTGGGGACAGTGAGGGGGTCTGTACCAGAGAGGGGTAGGTATTAGAAAGCTTGTGCATATACCATTGAATGCTATGCAATTGAACTATTAGTATCATCATAACAGGACTGATAATTCTTTGGTTTAGTTTGTTAAGCCTAATTAGAATAACAATAAATTCTTGGCTTTGCCTGTATGATGTGTACATTTTGCCCATAAAAAGACTCTAAGCATAAGTGATTAGTAAGAATTTAAGCAAGAATTCATGCAAGCCATTCTGTAACTTGGATGCAACAAGCTGCTAACACCACGTATCCCAGAAGCTCTCAAGCACATTTTTTTAAGGATTTAAGGATTGCAGTCTTCTGCTACCCTCTTGCTGGTTTCATCATGGCAAGATGTTGCAACTTCTTTGACATAAAGCAGGCAAGAGATAAATTGAAAGTCTCAGAACTGTGAGTAAGGAGAAAAAGCAAGGGACTGAATGAGTGACTACCGTATCTCAGTTAGCACAGTCCTTAGATTAATATCTTTTTTAGGGTACTGCAAATGCAGGAGGGGTATGGATGACTGGTGAAGGTCTACCACATACTCACCTTGAACACACAGTATAAGCAACCCCATCCTGAGCTTCAGCTACATGTTGCTGTGCAGCCAGCTGTGAAGCTCTGGAAGAGTAGGGCCACTGCAGTGAAGTAACATTGGCTGAGGAACAAAAATACGTTCATTTCTGTATCTTACCTAGGCCAGTATTGGGTGCATAAGCTTCTCAAGAGGATGGCTGGTCTCAACTCTTTCTAGAGTGTGCCCAGAAGCTTATCTTTGGTGAGTCCACTCTGTGTGTCATTGCAATAAGGTACACAACACCACGTAACATTGTACCATGTTTGGTTGAATGTGTTCCACAACACCATTTAGGACATCATTTAGGAAAAGCATCCTCTCGGGTCCTATTAGGATGTTTGTAGGAGAGGTACTCTGACCCTTCCCTCAGCGAGAAGGAAGGTGAGTGGAAGGCCACAACTGTTATCAATTGTGAGGGGCTGAAGCCTTGCTAATCGTAGTGGGAAATTTATTTCAGAAATCTGGAGTTTTCCTCTTATTACAAAATTTCACCCTATTCTTGTACATAAGGTTGGTGTGGGGTGTGTGATGATACTATAAACTCAATGGCAACAGTAACAGATGGTATCTGCTCCATGGATTCCTGCCAGGAGTTCATCAGCTGTGTGTTTGGGTAGCTCAAGCCACTGTCTGTGAGATCAGTTCACTGGCAGAGTGAAGAGCAACATCATGACCATGGCCTGCTGCACATTTCACAAGCTGCTAGTGACTGATGTGGCTGAAGGTAGGCCAGGTGCTTTACTGGCCCCCACCTAGCCTTAGGCAGATTCGAGCAACTGCTTAAGCTACAATACAACAGCCTCTGGGGAAGGGACATATAAAATGCATCTGCATGTAAAAGCAATGCAATACACATTCTGCAAACACCATGGTTTTCCTGCCTTGCCCACAGACTCTTCATCTAAAGCCCTTTTCTTAATGCATCTCCCTTCCCCTGTCCTTTTGGCAGACATCAGTCTCCTCTCTTGATCATCTGAAGCAAACAGCAAAATACTTAAGCTAACCATTTTAAAATAGACGTCCTTTAACTCTTCCCTTGGCTAAAGTAAATTTTTCTGTAACAAACCGTGTCTCTGTGATGAGGGTGTCCAGGTAACTCTTATTCCATGGTAAGAACCATCTTTTTCTCTCCTTTCCAAACCATAAGTGCACCAGAGCCATGGAGGAAAAGACACAGGTGAGACTTGCCCCTCAGGGCCCCCTGGAATCGGACATAACAGAGGGACATAACTCCCAAGTGGGTGAGTCTTGAAGCCTGCTTCATTTGTGGGGACAAGGGACCAGAATATTCTCATGAAGGAACTGTTCTAATAGTGGAGAGGAATCTACATAATAGTGTAAGCATAGTCATAATATGAAGTATGAGAAAGTTACTAATCTTTCATAGAATCATAGAATCATTTAGGTTGGAAGAGACCCTTGGGATCATCAAGTCCAACCATCAGCCCTACTCTACAAGTTCTCCCCTACACCAGATCCCTCAACACCACATCTAATCTACTCTTAAACACAGTCACTTCAAAAAGAAGTGAATTGACAGAAGGGTAACTCAGACAGGCAGCAGCTGGGTTAAACAAGATATTTGTCCCACTGGAAGAATAGAAAAGCTCAGAAAAAGAATTGGTTTCTCTTTTCTTCTTAAACAGAAGCCCAGCCACTTTTCACAGGTGACTTCTGAGATTATTTCTTTATTTCGGTCAAACTTTGAATAAAAATCATTCTTGTTAGGATTATCTTGGTCTTTATGTCCATGAGGATATCTGACTGCCAGACAGGCTTTCCTTGAGGCCAGCTTGTATTAGTCATAGTTGTAGTCAACTGGGGCGGCTGCAGCATCCACTCACAACACTCACTCAGAAAAACATTTCTGTACACTCGTGCTGGCTTCCTGCAAGGGAATCAGAGACGGAGCATCTGTATTTATGAACAAAGACCTGTACTGGAACTAGCAGTGGCACAAAGGACCTCTGTGCCCTAGACAGATGCATATATGGGGCCAAGTGCTACTCATAACTGGAAGGAGAAACACATTCCTGAATATGATATCTGATGCATTTATTCACCAAACAATCACAGGAAGAACTGAAGCTGTGTTATTTTAGATGTGGTTTTCAAGAGTCGTGAGAATGTCATAGAAGGTCATGGAGGATAGTCTTGGATTAAGTGACAATAGCTTTCTAAAGAGCAAAGCAAACCTTAGTAAACTCGGAATACTGATTAGGAAATTCAAATCAGGGACTTGAATGCTGAAATGTCTTAGGATTTATTCAGATCAAAGTTCTAAAAACTGTCAGGAATGTGCATGAGAAGCAAGCTGCAGGCTTCCTTGCATTAGTAATCTCCCCCTCCTTCCCAAGAGAGGTATAAGGAAGAAATAGAGAGCTTGGAAGGAGTGAAAAAAAAGCTACATCAGCACAGGCTATGGCAATATTACTTGTCTGGGAGCTTTTCCAAGTTTCTTGGTCTGGGTGTATACTTCTGATATATCCCAAATCTTGTCACTTCTTCCTCCAAACACATTCTGATTACTACTATGAAGCAAACTTTAAGAAATATTTCATCTGAATCTCTGGAGGATCAGGATCCTTGAACAAATTTCAGATAAGCCTGTGCATTGCCAAAGAAAGCTGGAATAAGGTAGTATATTGATGCAACAAGAATTTGCCATGGTAGAGACAAATTAGGTTTAGTTTATAATTTTAAAACAAGAAGCAGAAGATTATTCAGCTGTCAGAGAGGGAGAATAAGAAGAGAAATGGGGAAATAATGCAATACAAATACATGAAGAATAGTTAGGAATGTTTACCCTTGATAATGTATGCCACAGTGGTGAGTAGGGATGCAAATTCAATGATGTTTGGAGACAGAGCAGTCAGAACGAGGACAGGAAAATAGAGGTTATCACAACCAAACTGAAGTGACAGACTACATTGACAACAGTAGTGCAAAGATTTGTGAACTGATTGAGCTTGGCCAATAAATAGCCATGCTTTCAGGACAATGAACTCCTCTAGAGTTCAGGTAGAGAGAAGCAGAGACATGGAAAGACGTGTGGTGAAAGTACTGCTTCTTTTAAACCCCAACTGACTGCCAGCGTGGGCTTCAAATGCCCTTACGTTGCATTTCCAAGTTAGAGGTGAGGGGAGGTTACTCTCAGTTTGCTCAAAAGTGTTTATCCTAAGGGTAGACACTGCCTTAAAATATGACTGAAGTCAGCAGAGACTGATTATGTTAGATAATCTCTATTGCTGAAACTGGAAAGGAAGAAAGCACTATGAACTGAAGCATAGCACCTGAACATTTGACATTGAAAGACTTTTGAACAAATGGATATGAATTGACTGTGAATAGGCAGAGGCTGGAGGCTGAAAGATTTTAGGTGTCAAAGTAGAGGAGTTCCAAAGCAACCTTCCCAAATGATCTAGGAAATGAAAGAAAGAAAGAAAAGAAGAAGAAAAAAAAAAGCTAATTTTCAAATTTTCAGATGAGCCTTGTCTGCATTATGAATAAATCTATAGAAAACAACCAGGTAAAGAAAGAAAAATAATACAAAATTTGCTGGATTTTTTTTTCCTCTTTGTGTGTGGTTTCTTGCAGGTTCAGCTTGGATGATATTCCTGCAAAAGAGACAGTTCAATTTACAATTAGTTCTATTTTGACTTGGGTTGTTCTGGACAGGAACAAGCCAAGAATAATTCCAGTCTGGAACTGGGAAGTACTCAAGGATGGCACAAGAGTCAACTGACAGCCCAAGGAGATTTCCACAGATTTCCCATTCCTTTTGTCTGTATACATCTCAGATTATTAAAGTTGGAAAAGTACTTGCTTCTCTTCTCATGAGGTGTGAGAATTGATGATATGCTTTGAAAAAAAGCCTTTGTGGGGGTTGTTCTGTTGAAGTTACAAGCACTATAAATCACATGGCCTTGTGGCAAGCTGATTGCCTGATGTTACTTGCTTTGGTGTTCACGAATTTGCTTGCTGGGCAGAACCAGGCAGAAACAGAGGGAAGGAGAAGATTGAAGGTCCTGTGACAGCCCCCAGTGCTCTTTGGCATTGTGGACCTGGTCCATGGACATGGAGACCTTAAGAAAGCCTAGGAAAAGAGCAGAAGAGCGGGTGCCTGATGTTTGACAGTGGTTGTGGAGAGTAGAGACAAAATAGCTGACTTACATAAATATTTGATAAGTACACTTGTGTATTTAAAATAATTCCTCTTAGCTACTGCTGTAGCTTGTGCTGGAGGGGCTAATGGATTAGTTAAAGAGATGTCAGAAGCAATAAAGATCTGAACAGTATTGTCATAAGTGATAGCTGTGATCCTCTATTTCACAAGACACCACCTCTACTGACCATGTTCCTTCACGGATGTGACCTTGAGTGCTTCCCAATGTATCATGCATGAGATAGATGTAAAACACTTTGCAGGCGGGATGGAGAAATTTACTTTCACAATAGAGCCTTGTAATGAACTCAGCCCACATCATGGCCAAAATATTAATCTTGGAATTTACTTTCTATTATTACAGGAAGCACTCTCACCTATATGTTAACTAGCATAAGTCCATTTATTTCTGTCATCTCTCATGTATTCTAAACTGAGTCATATTGTTATAGGGTCTGTGAGCACACTATTTTGTAGCCAGAGATACAGGCTTCCATTTTAGCCAAAAAAACTCCATTCTTGTTCTCATTTTAACCCTGCTGGTGAGAATGAAACAATGTATAATGCAAATTGGAAGATAACCTGTGAAACAGAATAATTGATTACACTGTCAATATAACGTGCCTCTGTAGGACAGACAGTATTGCCTCTCACTCCTCCACTGATTTCTTGTGGCACTGTGTCAACAGACAATGAACTTAAGGTTATTGCTTATTCTGACTTAAAATAGTTTTAGAAAACAATCATATGACATCTCTGTGAATCTGTCTCTGCTTTCCTGCTGGTGTTTGATACGTAGCTGTCCTGGTTTGAGAGCATCTGTTGTTTGAACCCTTAGCCCAGCCCAAACCATGACAATAGTATATGTAGATAATCTCAAGCAATAGGCTGAGAGCCCTTGACATCCTCCCGAACGGTTAGCACAAGTATGAATCTTCAAGCAGTGATGTCCCCTAATAATTTTAGTCCATTCTACTAATTTTCTAGAGACCTAAGACATTTATTAAGATTTTAAGATTTTAAGGATTTAACCCATCCTCCAGAATACATAACCATATCCTCACTATAATTTCATGTAAGAAACCTGAAAGAAACTCTACAATGTTAATTGAGTTTCATATATTTTAAAGGTTTTATCTTAAGGAAGTGCTTATATACATAAAGAAAAGACTCTAAGTTTCAAGAGGCTTTCCATGATAGCAAAAGCTATCCATATTCCATACGTCTATTTCACAGATTCCTTTAATTTCTTGGTGTAAATTTAATCAATTGCTAGACCTACTAAGACCAGTTTTTGAGAGATCAAAAGGATCAAGCCTAATATAGATTGCTGCTACTTGATATCTACATAAGACTCACACAGGAAAGAAAAACAATCTTTCAGTCACCAATCCTACTTTATTCCTTGGAATGATTATGGTCAATATGTGGAATTGAACTCCTCACAGCCTATTGAATTTTAGTATCACACCACTGCACTTGACCTTTACCTATATTATTATAGAGACATCCGTGTGTGCTTTTGCTATATATCATTATGTAAAGCAGTGATACACAAACAGTATCCTCATCTGCATTTTTGAGGGCTGCTTTGGCTTCTGTCCAATAATATTTCATTAACTAAACTAAATCAGGGCAGTTCAACACTTGCAGTGAAAGCTTCAGAAATGCACTGAGTGACCAGCTACTCTGCACTTTAAATCAGAAATCAGAAAGGTGTCCAAGAACAGCAGGAGGGAGCTCTCAACAGCCAGAAACGTTGTCTTTCTCATGATATTTGACCCTCACCCCTGCTCATGTGAAGGCCCAGCAAAAAAAGTAATATTTATGCAAGAAGAAAAGCTGTTATTCTGGGGACTCTGACTAAATTCAGGCTTTATCATGATAGAGATGTCAGGAAGAGGGTATGTCTTTTATTAGACAATTTGATATAGTTAGAAAAAGGACAGACACACTTTCAGGTACACCAATACTTTTCAGATTTGAAATGTAAAACCATATGTCTGATGCTTCAGTACCATAAAGTGTACTCTGTGTAACAACAGATAGATCTGGAAAGGACCATGAGGGATTGTATTGTTAATGTCCCTACTCAAAGGAAAGCCCGGCTCTATCTGTAAAAAGTAAAATGGTTGTAGTGGCTTCACCTATCCAGAGCAACTCCTACCTCATGGGTGAGTGTGAAGAGTGGAATGCCTCATTTCATTAAAAGAAAGGTCTTTTAGAGTCAGTTCTGGATGACAGTAAGTGAAGGAGCACATCACCAAAGGGATACCCCTTGGGGTGCTTGAGCCAAATGTAAATACAAGGTGAAATGCAGCAGCTTGGCACAACCTACAGACCAAAACTTCTCATTTTATTGCATATTTTAGGATCACTTTCTACAACTACTAGAAAGGACATTGTAGAGAAGTTAGTGCTGGTCTCTTCTCACAGGTAACTAACAATAGAAGGAGAGGGAATGGCCACAAGCTGCAGCAGGGTAGGTTTAGGTTCGACATCAGGAAAAAATTCTTCACAGAAAGAGTGGTCAGTCTCTGAAATCAGCTGTCCAGGGAGGTGGTGGAGTCACTGTCCCTGAATGCGTTAGATTAGATATGGTGTTGAGGGATACAATGTAGTTGAGAACTTTGTAGAATAGGGCCGATGGTTGGACTCGATGATCCCAAGGGTCTCTTCCAACCTAAATGATTCTATGATTCAATGATTCTATAACTCCTCCTGCAATCTTCTGCTAAAAGCATAATTTTTCAAACCAGAAAAAAATGATGCTCTGACTACTTATGAAGTGCGGGTGAACTTTTTATTCCCATTGGCAGGAGGAGCATAGGAAAATAAATGCCAGCAGTTTTCTGTTAAGACAAGAAGTTAAGCTGGACTGATCAAAAATAAACGTTAAGATTAGCTCTGTGAAGTGAGGTTATCAGGGCTTTGTCTGGTGGGACTCCTGAAGTCAGCCAGGGTGAGTGCAGCAGGCAGTGGGAGGTGGGCTGCCAAGGCATATCAGTGGAAGACCTGTGCTTGCTGTAGCAAGTAGGGATTGAATGAGTTTTATAATGTGTAGCAGTAGCTATGAGACCAGAGCCTGTAGACAGATGAGACCTCACCGCTCATTCATATTTCATCCCTCTGGATATTATCTACAGATGAAATAACATTAAGCAGACCAACAACTGTAAATCATGCTGTATTTCATATGTTGGGGGATTAAGGCAGATTTTCTGATGGTGAGTTGGTCTTGAAGATATGCAGAGGTATTTTTAACCTACTAGATTCTCTTGTAACCCCTATTTTCATCTTCCCACAACCTATCCTCAGCAGTCAGGTTGGAATACCTTAAAGTGGAATGGAGAAAAAATAGATTTCCTTGAGATTTTCCATTTATTGTACTGAATCTGAGACCTAAAATAACTCAGAGAAAGTGCCTTGCAGAGATCCTTTTACTAGTAGCATTTAATCTTACAATTTGGGCTAGGCCAAACATCAGACATATTTTGAAAACAGACATTTTTAAAAGACTGAGACATTCAGTATTGGTTAGTTCATTCCTTTTGTACCAAACAGCAACCAAAATTTGCCACACTTTTAAACATAGTTTATGGAATGAGTGGGAAATAAAAAAAAAAAGGCTTTCTCAAAGGAGATTTTACAGTTAAAAGATAACACTGACTGAGAGAACAGATTTAACAGATTTGAATTGATTACCAAGCTATACCCTTTTTCTCCTCCTTCCCTGCAGCTTTTAGAGATAACCGTTGCAGGCGGATTTCAAAGACACTCCGCCCAGCAAACAAATTACCAAGGCAACCTTGACACTGATGTCTGGAACTCGGTATGGAGAGAAACAAGCACCTTATATCAGTATCCTGAGTCTAAACCCCATTCAGTATTTCTTAGTGAGTACAGTGAAATTCGCTTTTAGTCAGTTGCCTGTATTCTTGTACGTTCACTAATTCTTTTTAAAACTTTTACTACTAATCCAGAGATCCTAGCCACTTCTTGAATGCTGTACATCTATAGGCTCTTATTATAAGCAAAAATCTTGTCTGATCTCTCAGACAATAGCCTCCTCCCCACCAAAAAATCTTTAGCTGCTGCTCTGCCAGTGCTAGCATTGTGAAAAACTGTACTTAATTGGAAGTGTGTCTTTTGAATCAATAGATATGGATGGTTGAATTGAATGCATTCAACTCACCTGTGTGAGGAAGTAGATGCTTTAAAAAAGCAGCCATGAGACCAGCCAAGTAACACTTTGGTTGGTTGTTTCCTCTGTGTGAAAGCTATGTCGTATTGATGCAAAATTGTTATCTTGGATTAAGTTCATTCAAAAGAGCATTTGTCATTGTTTAAGTGACTGTATCATTGTTTCATAAAACCATAGAGTCATTTAGGTTGGAAGAGACCCTTGGGATCATCGAGTCCAACCATCAGCCCTACCCTACAAGTTCTCCTCTACACCATATCCCTCAACACCACATCTGATCTACTCTTAAACACGGTCAGGGATGGTGACTCCACCACCTCCCTGGGAACCGATTCCAGTGCCGGACCACTCTTTCTATGAGGAATTTTTTCCTGACGTCCAGCCTGTCCAGCCAGTTTAGGCAGATTGAAATTAAAAAAAAAAAAAAAAAAAAAAAAAAAAAACCAAGTAAAAATAGTCTTATCCATTCATTTTTCTTGTATTTGATTCTGGATATAGTGTTGCAGTTCCTACATCACATTTGGGATTTTTAAGCCCCTCTCTGGAGTGCACGGGGCTTTGCAACCACAACACACAACACTTTCACACATGTTTTTTGTTTCCTTTAAATATTAAATTAAAGAGGAACTTGAAGTAGAAAATTGTGGCAGTAGTATTTTATAGGTACATTTAAATCAAAGCTTAGAATATGCAGTACTTTGCTTGAGACAAGAAATTGTGCAGCACCTTTAAGCCACAGAGGGCATGTCCACCTGAAACCAAGAGACGAGGCCAATTTGCCTTTCAAAACATGCTCTATCCTGGATCTCATAGTGGCTCTAATAATTTGCTCCCATATTACATGCATCCATGCATTTTAACTAACATTTGAAAATCTCACTTTAAGAGAGCTGTATAGTTCAAACAATCCATTTCATTTTATCCAGTAGAGCTAAGCTTCAGGAGTATAAAACTCAGATAGAGCAAACACTGAGGTATGATTTTTCTGTTATTACTTTAAAAACATTACAGGCTAACCCTAAACATTATAGCTAAGATGTAATTCTTTCTGTGCTCACTAAGTTGATAGGGTACACATATTTGGTATTTTCTGCTGTCCTGAAACAAATAAAAGAAAAATCAAAGTTTTTCTTGACATGTGGATTGTACCCTTGTATAAAATCCTTTCATATAGTAGGTCATTTAAAAAAGCAGCAGACACCCACTTAAAATCAGCTGATAATTGCTTTCTGCTGAGTGACTCACCCTGCAAATCAGTGTGCCTTATTGTTGACACTCCGGTTTTTAATTTTTTTCTCAAGTTGCCCTGAGTGTTCAGAGGTGAGCCCAAGAAGTCTGGCTATATACATCCTGTGTAATTTGATGTCGTCTGTTTTTATGGAACACAGTGACTTTTCAGCAGTCACTCTCACTGCTCTTGATGTCAGAAAACAGCTATTTTCCCTTAGTCATCTCTTCTCCCCACCCATCCATGCATTTTAACCATTAAGCCATCAGTCCCTCCATTAAGCAGTAATCCAGGAACCTTCAGGAACAGGAAAGTTGACAGCTTGCCTGCACAGGTGTGTTGGGACATGGATTGGCACATGAAGGTTTGAATATATCTGTCTCAGGATACAAGTATACAGATATATATGCACGCATGTGTGTAGGCATGTATATTTGCATGTGTGTATGTGTGTTTAAAACACACTGGAAGAGCTCCTGCTGTGGTGCTCTCACAACATTCATGAGGATGCACACATTACAGCAGTGAGTGGGACCACTCCCAGGTTAGTAGCAAACCACTCAGAGGTCTCAGGTGCCAACATGGAAAAGGTTTGCTTGTTTGTCTCCCTTGACAGATGGAGTCACTTAAGCTGCTTTCAGCCCAGAAGAAAGCCCTCTTCAAGCAGCCTGTCAGCCAGCTCTCTGGCCTGATCAATGGAAGCATCTCTTAGAGTTAAGTTTGAAGAACCCCTGTACATCTTCCTACCAGCCTGCAGCAGGGCAGAGCTTTCCCTCTTTGATATTCCCCTCTGCAAGGGTAGTGCAGCAGAATGGATTGATCCTCACTTTTTCTTGGGCAGTTGAAAGAATTTGCAACCTGTCATAAGCAGAGCAGAAGACCTTTTTACGAACTCATTAACTTAAATCAGAAGGACCGGAAGTGCTGTCCTTTTCTATTGGTAAGGTTTTGATAGCGGGTGGGCTGCAGGACTGGTTTCTGTGAGAAGACACCAGGAACTGCCCTGTGTCACACAAAGAGTTCCAGATGACTTAGACCAGCCACTGCCCAAAGCTGAGCCCATCAGTGATGCAGGTAGTGTCCTTGCGATAACATATTTAAGGAAGGGTAAAAAACTGCACAGCAGCTGTGAGAAAGAAGAGTGAGAAAAATGTGAAAGAAAACAACCCTATGAACACCAAGGTCAGTGAAGGAGGAAGGGGAGGAGGTGATTCAGGTGCCAGAGCAGAAATTTCCCTGCAGCCCATGGAGGACCATGAAGGAGCAGATATCCACACTGCAACCCTGGAGGAGCACATGGAGATGCCTTGAAGGAAGGTGCAACCTGTGGAGACTCCATGCTGGAGCAGGCTCCTGGCAGAAGCTGTGGCCTATGGAGAGGAGTCCATGCAGAAGCAGGTTTTCTAGCAGCACCTGTGGCCTGTGGGGGACCCCTGCTGGAGCAGTCTATTCCTGAAGGACTGCACCCCATAAGAAGGACCCATGTTGGAGAAGGTCATGAAGAACTGTATCCCGTGGGAAGGACTCCATACTGGAGAAGGGGAACACTGTGATGAGGGAGGAGTGCCACATACAAAGTGTTATGAGCTGACCACAACCCTCATTCCCTACCTCCTGTGCTGCTTCGGGAGAGGAGCTAGAAGATTCAGGAGTGAAGTTGAGGCTGGGAAGAAAGAGGGGTGGGGGAAAAGTTTGGGTTTTTTTGGTTGGTTTTTTTTTTTTTAATTTCTCTCTACCCTACTGTGTTATTAATTGGCAATAAATTAAATTAATTTCCCTGAATTTTCATGTGATGGTAATTGGTGAGTGATATCCCCGTCCTTATCTTGATCCATAATATTTTTCTTTTCTCACCATATTTTCTCCTCCTTTCTTGCTGAGAAGGGGGAGTGAGCGAATGGCTTGGTGAAAACTGGCACCAGCCACCATAAACCTTCCATAGTCCTTTGAGGCACAGAAAGTAATTACTAATGCCTACTAATGCCTACAATTTTTAGATACAGTTCTTGAGAAAAGGTGATCTAACAACATCTGACATTTGACCATCCCAGCATGCTTTGCTCACCATCCCAGACACCTCTTCCACATTCTCCTCATTCTTCAAGCAACCCGATAGAGGGAAGGTTTCTATTCCCGAAAATGCAGGGCAGCCAATATAAATCTGTTCCTTTTTATGGAAGTTTTCATTTCACCTCCTCTTCTCTTTAGTTAATCCTCTTATCTGGAGGGCCTTAACTAATCTTCCACATGGAAATGCTCAGCAGGACTTGAGAGCAAAATAAAGCTTTGCTCCAGCTGGTGGATCTTTGCTTTACCTCTCTCTCAACTCCTGTATTTACTTGCAAAGTGGACCATTGCACGCTCTTGCTCTGCTCTGAACTTCTAGTTAGGCATTTTAAAAAGTTAAGAGCACTACCGAGACATTAACTCAAGGATTCAGGGCTCCCTTTCCTTCCCTGTGATATACTCCAGTGTTTGAAGTGCCAGGAGAAAGCAATGTTCTTTCTTCAGAGAAGCCAAGAAGGTTATGCTCCCAATAGCTGTGACTTTCTTAGACTGTGCTGCAATAACTTTATTTCCTTCTCACTGTCTCCAGGTGACATGATCCCTGCATTCATCTCAAGATGGCTGATAATGGCTCCTGATTCCAAGAAGCAAGAAGAAAAACCTTGAACGGCAGGGCTTTTTATAAACAAAATAAGAAGTGCCTTTGTTGTATGTATGTATGTTGTATGTATGTGCCTATGTATCTGTATGTATACATACATACAGATGTATACATAATAGGAAAGTCAGGTGGGAAATGGTTGACACTGGAACTAGTATCTGGCTGCAAATGAAGCAGATAGCAATGAATGTCACCCAGGTATGTACATGAACAAAGCGGGGGAGAATAATGAGTCACTTTGGAGCAAAAAAAAGAAGCAGAATCTTAGTTACACATTTTAATATCACCCAGGGTGGACTTTCTCCTGTTTGAGGGAAGGGTTCAGCATTTTATATTGGAACCTCATTTTGTATACAAGTGGTAACCATTACCTTAAGAGGACTTGAATGAAATATTAGCCAATTTAAAACTATGTTCCACAGAGAGATGTAGAGTTTATGGATGGCTGCCGTGCCAAGAAAATTTTAATATCTGAAAACCATCTTGACAGATTGGGACTGGAACACAGATATGCAAAGTGCTGCTTGAGGGGAGGATCAATAGCACTATTCAGCTTTAATTTGACCTGTGGTACATATTCTGGCCAACCCCTCCTCAAACTTAATGTGTGAGATCTAGAAACAAAGGTTTTCATAGCATGAACATATATGCCCTGGAATTGCTTCTGCTAGGACTATTTAATCAACATCAGAACAACAGAATTATTCAAACGTGCTTTACATTTACTATGCAGAGCCTCCTTGAGCATTGTTCTGCTCAGGGACTCTAGCTCTGAAATCTGTCTATGTTGCCGTCAAAGACATGATGGAAGGTTTTGTAAACATCCAAGCTAGCTTTACCAAATGCAGTTGAATATTGATATTAGCTTTCCAAGTACTTTCCTCAGGTCCCCAGCTGACTCACAGCCTGCACTAATCCACTTATTACTGCAGAAGTCCTCACCACATAGCCAACTTTGCTTTTATAAGCTAAATATGAATATGCTGAGGTTATGCTGAGGTCACGTCTTTGGCTGCAGCATAAACCTGCTCTAAAACAACAATGACATGTAATCAAGAAAGTCCCTATAATGGCCGCAGAACAATTCAGCTCAGTGGACTCCACCAGTTCTCAGGGTGTTTGGAACGATGTCTAGTGATTCCATGTCTGGATCTTTGAGACCAGCCTATCATAATGAAATTTGCACAAGTATAGCTATTCATAATGCTGAGGCAAAGCAGAACCTTTATTCTACAAAACGAGAGAGTAAATGGTCCAGTGTGTGTCTGTTTTGTGCTGAAGCAGTGCATCTACAGTCAGGATTGCAAGGGGAGAGCTGTTGAGACAGGTTTTTTTGCTACAGTGCTAAAGTCTAGTTTTCATGCTTTCCTAACCAGATCCGAAAGTGGTTTTGAAACTAAGGATCTAGATCCGTTATCTTAAATACAGGAGGGGAGGGTTTACTGGGTGTAAAGCTGAGCTGGTTTATTGGTGTGGGTGTTCAGAAGGGTGTCAGAACTGACCCATAGAGAGAAAGCCAGAGAGGGAAGATCAATTTGTTTACGAATATCAGTTTCAGTGTTCATAGAATTAAGGAAGCCTGCTTTCCAATGGGTGTATGTCTCATGGTTGATTGACTTTTTAAACTATACCAAGGCTGCAACATGAACTCAAGCCTTTTAAGACTGGTGAATCTACATGGGGGACACTACCTGACTGGAGTCTCTCATGCCTAGCAAGTTAAGAACTAAAACCAAAAAACACTCCACAATTTCCCTGCATAATTGAGCTCTAAGTGAATGAATAATCTTCTGTGCTTCAATTCCTTAGGAAAATAAGCTTTAAAAATGATAATTAAAAGAGGCAAATGAATTTCTGATAAAAGTCTGTTTACTATAGAGATCCCTTGGGTTATTATGCCTTCTCTGCTTCCATCACCCTTTGTTTCTTTTATTTTACACTGTGCAATCTGCAGGAAAAACACTGTCTTCTGCTGGTCTGAAAAGCACCCAGAATATTTTGGGTCCTACCACAATAAAAATTATAATAATAATGAATCTGGATGGATACTAGAAAGCACGACTTGTAGGTTGAAATCCTAGAACTCATGGATGTCAGGTATAAGCTATTGACCAGAACTGTATTCAATTTACAACCCTATGCATCCACAAGAAAGCCATTACTTTTTGCAGGAGTACTTCAGAGGGCTTTAAATTTTCACCTGAAATGCTGAAATCAGAATTTGACCCAGGCTGACAGATGTTATAGGATCAGAAAGCAGGAATAAGAGAGCAATAAATCATATACCAGAGAGCAGAAGGGAGTTCAGCCTCTGACTGGTAAATTTAAGAAAGTGTACTTCAAAGTAGGGGGTCTCCTTTATATTATTCACCTTTCATGAGATGATTTTCCTCTTAGACCTCCTCCCACTTTCATACTGGCATGAATGTTACACCCATTTTTATCTGCTACATTTAGAGAGGAGAATGGATCGTTTGCAAGCTATGCAGAATTGAAATCACATATATTTAAGCTGTGAACCTGACAACCTTCTCCTGACATAAGTAACTACATTTTACAGCTTATTGCATCAGTGTGTAGAAGTGGGGTAAACAGGAGAGTCACTGGATGCTGGCACCTGGACAGGCTTAATTATGCAGTGCACCCTCACCCTGATTTCCTTTCCTTAAACTACACAGGTACCATTCATGCTTACTCAAGATGAAGATTTTATTTGTCCACACTTTTCCTCTCTTTCCTGATGATGTAGAATAGTTGAAAGAACTTTGACTTAAACAGATGCATGCATAAAGTCAGACGGGGAAGGAAGAATCTCCTTGCAAACCCCTCAGTTCCAGTAACCACCTCCTTCCTACTGCAGCATCTGGGGACTGGAGGGCAGGCAGATGAGAACTTCTTCTTTTATTCATGTGTTTACATCTCATTGGAATTTTCAGAGACAATGCTTGATAGTCTTGAATACTGATCATTGGCCCCATTAAAGTGCCTTTGTCTTTAATATACCTCTTGCCCTTATTCATGTGTGCCCTCTCACTTTAAGGTGAAAAGGCATCATCCCAGAGGAAGTGCTGTGCAAAGAAAATATGAGATGGAAACAACAGAGTGTTGCTTGCTCGATGGGATTTGTATTTATGTACCGCATTCAATACTGTTTATGAAAACAAGCAGCAGACTAAACCACTGTAAGCAGAGTAGCAAGAAGTAACTGCCAGTTCTTTTTCTATTCAATATCATAAATACAGGGAAGGGAGAAAAATCCATCTTTGCATTTAATTCCTTTAGCTAATTCAGGTGACTAAAAGTGTATAAATCTGTTTGCTCGGCAAGGCTTCTTTAGTTTTGCAACACTGACCCATCACCTCACCTTGGACTTTCCCGCAGGGTAATGAAAGTTTATTAATATTTGTTCTAGAACATTAGTTGTAGAAAGTGTTTTATGGATCTGCATTGTCTCCTTCATGTGAAGTAGCTACTCATGTTTCATGGGGACCTACCTTGTGTGTATTTTGGATGTGTCTCTTCATCTCACCATACACACTCTCTACAAGAGTGAAAAAATCTGTATGATGAAGTTCTGATTATGAAATTATGATTATGTGGCCACTTTTCTTACTGGCAAAGGAGACTTATGGTTATTAAAAATATGGAGTTTTAGAGGATCCTCAGGAAAAATGCTTAGACAAATTTTGGGAGTGGTTAGATCAAAAAAAAAAGAAATAAGATGTCTTATATAAGGCACTCAGGTCAAGCTTCTGCGTTCAGTTGCAAGGTTACCTAGGTCAGAAGGCTGCAAAAAAAGCACTCCCCAAAGTGTTTTGTTGTTTTTCATTCATGGTCTAGACAACAGAAAACATTCAGAAATATAGTCCTTCCTCCACCTCATATTTTTTTAATGGATGGAATTTTTAACTGCTGTGAATCCAGATTCTGCTCCATGTATGTAAGCTGAAATACCTTTGAAAATTAATTTCTCTAACCAGACAGGACTACCCAGCACAGCAATCTACACACAGAATTGTTAAATATGCTGAAGTCAGGGAAATATGTGTATCTCTGGGTTTGCACAGTACAATGCCTCTGTAAGTTTACTGAAGAGTAATTTGCTTTGATAAATACTATATGTCATTATGACACACATGACCCTTATGCCTAGTTCTGAGAGGCACCAAATGTCACCTAGGAAGTGCTGATATGGTGTGACAAATAAGTTCAGCCCAAAAGATTGAGGCCTGAGGGCAGACTGCATCTTACCAAAAGCAGTTTAATCATTGAACTGTCTGAGCTCTCATTACGTACTGCTTTATGAAACAATATTTTTGGTCCCTAACTACCTTTAATTAGCCTTTTCCTTGCTACAATGGGGCTCTAAAGAAAATAATTTGCAAGGGTGTGTGCATGTCAGCCAAGACCTCCTTGCAGCTATTTCCAGACTGAATATTTCTATAGAAAACTTTAGACTCATGCCTGTGATGTCCATGCAAGAAAAATAAATCAATAGGAGAAGCTGAGTGACTGACTGAATTATAAAACTGTTTGTTTCCTCAGGTGTTCCTCAGGAGTCGGTACTGGAACAGGTGCTATTGAACATCTTTGTTGGAGACATGGACAGCGGGATAGAGTGCACTCTCAGCAAGTTTGCCAATGCACCAAGCTCGGTGGTGTGGTTGACGTGCTGGAGGATAGAGAGGCCATCCAAAGGGACCTGGACAGGCTTGAGAGGTGGGCTAGTGAAAATTGCATGAAATTCAACCAAGCCAAGTGCAGGGCCCTGCACCTGGGACATGGCAATCCCAAGCAGAAATGCAGGTTGGGTGGAGAATGGCTGGAGAGCAGCCCTGAGAAGAAGGACTTGGGAATGATGGTGGATGAGAAGCTCAACATGCTGCATCCAAAGTAGCATTGCCACAGGAGGTGATTCTACCCCTCTACTCTGTGCTTGTGAGACCCCACCTGGAGTACTGTGTCCAGCTCTGGAGTCCTCAACATAGAAAGGACAGGGAACTGTTGGAATGGGTCCATCAGAGGGCCACAAAGATGATTAGAGGGATGGAGCACCTTTGCTATGAAGACCAGCTGAGGGAGCTGGGCTTGTTCAGCCTGGAGAAGAGGCTTCAGGAAGACCTTATAGCAGCCTTCCAGCATATGAAGGGAGCCTACAGGAGAGTTGGAGAGGGACTCTTTCTTAGGACTTGTGGTGACAGAACAACAGGTAGTGGTTTTAAATTGAAAGAGAGGAGATTTAGACTAGATATAAGGAAGAAATTCTTTCCTGTGAGGGTGGTGAGGCACTGGAACAGGTTGCCCAGAGAAGCTGTGGACAGGTTCAAAGCCAGGCTGGACAGGGCTTTGATCAACCTGCTCTAGTGGGAGGTATCCCTGACTATGGCATGGGGGTTGGAACTTGATGATCTTTAAGGTCCCTTCCAACTCTAACCATTCTATGATTCTATGTTAAATAGTGTCTTTAACCCCCTCAACTCATCCTATTGCTCTACATCCTAACTGCAGTTGGGCTGGGACTGGGATTTTGGGCATGGTAACTGGAGAGTTTTGCAAGGGCTTATGTGCTGTGCACCCAGGAAAGGTTGAACACTGGTAATTGGCTAAATGCAAGGAGGTGCCCTGTTCCTTTTACTAGGGCATATGCCATATATACCATGCCACTGCCTCTGGTCCTGCAAATATAATTGCACTCTTCTTATTGCAGAGAGATCTGAGCAGCCTCCAAGGGTATGTCCACACCAGCCTAATATTCCCCCAAAGACTGGCTCTGTGAAGCTTTCTCAGTGCTGACTGTCCCACTGCAATTGCATTTTTTACCACCCTGCTACTGCTGGGCACCAGGATGCCCCAGGGTGTACCTGTTGCATGGTATCTTTATACATGCCTGCAGCAGCTGCAACTGCTTTGATTCCACCCTGACTCATTTGTGTAACTTACATCCTGTGACCATTGCCATGCAGCTTTGTGTAGGAGGCATTGCCAACCTCCTGTTGACAATGCATTGCATCAAAAAGAGTGTGTGGGCTTGCAGAATAAAAATAATTACTTGAGTCAAAGCCAGACCCTGGTCTACCAGCATTTCCCACTGTTTCCACCAGACTTGTCTGTGTCTACCAGGCAGCTCAAGCAGGGCTGTCAAACCTGGACCCACCTGCATAGGTTTGGTATGCCTGACTGGCCCCAGACCATGGGAATGCCCTCAATCCCACTCTGAAGACCCCATGGTTTGGGAGTGCCAGACGCTCAAAAGGCTCCTTTAAGTGAAGGGGAATAAAACATGAAAAGGGGGAATTAGGACCCCTCACCTTATACAGGCGGTGGGAATTCTGGAGTTCATGTCCTTCCCTGGGGTACAGCAGGAGACAAGATGGCACCATAGATGCATACTTGTCTCCCAGTGAAGACCAGAAATAGTGACTGTTGTCCAGAGCAAAAACATCTCTGGTTTTCCTGTGCCACAGGTCATATGCAAAGTCCAGGTGAGGTCTTGTCTTTTTGTCCTCTGTAGAAGTAACGTGAAACCCTGAAACCTACCTCAAAAGGCTCTAATGGGACAGCCAGGCTGCCCCGAACAGGGGAATAACAAGGAAGTCCCTTTCACCATGGTATTTGGGGGCCTTCTGTCAGGAATTCATACTTTTTGCCAGTGGGATTTATTTCTAAATGCTGACTGAGGGCTGAGACACATACACCTGAGAAGCACCACAGGACACAGGGTTAAGCCAAGGTAGCTGACCAGGTCACTGGGATTCATGCATCACAAATCTAGACAAACAGAGACTTTTAAAAGACATATGCTGCCCCCAACACGACATCTAAATGACTCTTAAGCACATTCAGGGATAGCGACTCAAGCACCTCCCTGGGCAGCCGATTCCAGTGCCTGACCACTCTTTCTGTGAAGAATTCTTTCCTAATGTTCAGCCTAAACCTACCCTGCTGCAGTTTGAAGCCATTCCCTCTCATTCTATTGCTAATTACCTGTGAGAAGAGACCAGCACCAGCCTCTCTGCAATGTCCTTTCAAGTAGCTGTAGAGAGTGATGAGGTCTTCCCTCAGCCTCCTCTTCCTCAAACTAAACAGTCTCAGCTCCTTCAATTGCTTTCATAAGATTTATTTTCCAGGACCTTCACCAGGTTTGTTCCCCTCCTCTGCACTCATTCCAGAACCTCGATATCTCTCTTGTGCTGAGGTGCCCAAAACTGGACATAGAACTTAAGGTGTGGCCTCACCAGGGCTGAGTACGGGGGGACAATCACGTCCCTGCTTCTGCTGGTCACAGTTTCTTATACAAGCCAGGATACCATTTGTTTTCTTGACCACCTGGACACACTGCGGGCTCGGATTCAGCTGCTTGTCTACCAGCACCCCCAGGTCCTTTTCTGCCAGGCAGCTCTCCAGCCACACTTCCCCAAGCCTGTAGCACTGCATGGGGTTGTTGTGGCCCAAGTGCAGGACCTGGCACTTGGCACTTGGCCTTGTTGAAGCCCATGCCATTAATATTGGCCCATTGATCCAATCTATCCTAATCCCTCTGTAGAGCTTCCCCACCCTCATGCAGATAAACACTACCACCTAACTTAGTGTGATCTGCAAACTTACTGATGCTACACTCTGTACCCTTGTTGAGATCATCAATACAGACATTAAACAGAAATGGTCCCAATACTGAAATACTGAACCCTGAGGAGCACCACTTGTGACTGGCCACCAGCTGGATTTAACTCCGTTGAGCATCCCTCTTTGGGACCATCCATCCAACCAGTGCTTGACACAGCAGATCATATGCTCATCCAAGCCATGAACAGCCAGCTTTTCTGTGAGAAGTTTGTGGGGAACAGCATCAAATGCTTTTCGAAAGTCCAGCTATACAATATACACAGCCTTCCCCTCATCCAATAATCAGGTTTTCTTGTCATAGAAGGAGATCAGGTTTGTCGGGCAGAACATGCCTTTCATAAACCCATATTGACTGGGCCTGATCCACTGGTTGTCCATTATGTGGTTTGTGATGATATTTCAGATGATCTGCTGCATGACCTTCCCTGGTATTGAGGTCAGACTGACAGGTCTGTAGTTTCCTGGATCCTCTTTTTTGCCTTTCTTGTAGATGGGTGTTACATTTGCTGCCCTCCAGTCCATTGGGACCTCCCCAGTTAGCCATGGAAAAAATGAAAATAATGGCAAGCGGCTTGGCAAACTCTGTCTGCCAACTCTTTCAGCACTCTTGGGTGTAACCCATCAGGTCCCATAGACCTAATAGCATGTGTGCTAGTGGAAAAAGAGGGAGAATGGACTATGCTGTACCTCTCTTTGGGCAATGTAATGGCTTGTACAACATTTTCCAAGCACAGGACACTGTAAGCATCACTGTTGAATCGCCCTAGAAGACATTGCAGGGCCCAGTTGTTGTTCCTAGTGTGTGAACTAGCATATCCTTGAAGGTCCTCCACAGGTAATATAATCAACAGGGGCTCTAAAATTAAAAACAAATAAATATTAAAATAATATTTTTAGAACTCTTCAAAGTGAAAAGTGCACGTCTTCACAGATGTAAGGCTTTGCCTATTAAAACCATGTTCATGATGTGATTAGTTGTATATTTTCTGCTCAGGGCATATCTTTTGGTTGATCAGGCTTTGCTTAGAAGAAGAAATTTTTGATATTCCCTCCATGGAAAGATAGAAGGGACCAGTGGGAAACACACACACATAAAATATTTCAAGAGCTAACTGCTTTCAAAAGATTATTTTTTCAGTTACTTTGGGGAAAAAAAAAAAAAAAAGCCATAAAGCCTATTTGTTATGTTACCATGGGATGTTTTTTTGAGGAGTTATAGAACCAGATGAGAAATACAACCAGCCTGCAGTAAAATGAAGTGCTGCGGCAGTGTAGCATAGTTAAAAAGCTCTGACAGCATAAAACTAGATTCAGCATGAAAGGTACAGACTTCGCCTATTATGAATTTATAATGAACAAGAAATAATTCTGTTGTAGACATTTATTTAATGGATATTCTCAATGCACATCTGTTCAGTGTGCCTTTGAGAAGATGATCTGTTTATTTGCTCATTTGTAGCAGTGTACAGTCACTCCGCAGCTCTGTACAGGTCAGTAGGGAATGTTCCTTGGTACGCAGAGTGTGGGTGAATTGAACTTTTCTTTAAACAAAGAAATGAACCCCCTCCTGATTCATTAAGGGGCTCCATTTCTTCCTTAACCTTCAATCGCTTGCATTACTTATTCTTTCCTCTGTCTTTTCAATTTTTGCTGCAAAAGGATTCTGCCCCCCCCCAAAGCCTAAATTTATTGTGGTGGCTCCAGAGAAAACTGCCATAGAAGAATAGTTAGGCAGGTGGCCAGCTTCCAGTTTTGTTTGGGTTTTGGTTGGGTTGGATTTTTTCCCCTGCTTGATATTTTACCTTTGAGATTAGACCATCCCATGATTAGATCTTCTTATACTCCTCTTCCTCTATCTATCATTGTCTTGTTTCTGAAGTATCCTTAGCAAAACTGCTTTGTTCTAAAATTGAGTTGAGGGAATTTCTTGTGAGCTTATGATTCATGTGGGTTCAGCTGGAAGACTAGGCTTTTAGTTTGTAAGGCATCTGAGGCAGACTTTGTCTTTCCGGTCATTTGTGGCTGCCAGAGTCAGTGGTTAAGTGCATTGTGAGGATAATCCACATTACTCATGGTAATTGCTGTGACCGTCCCAATATTAACACAAACATCTGGTGCAACAAGAAGATCCATAACCCAGGTCTGATTTCACATCAACCAAGAGCCACAGAGTAATATGGCTACTGAATATTTTCCTGGAATATATTTCTAACCCCAAACAGTTGTCACAACATGCAGTGTGTCCCAACACAGTATGGCAACATATCCTGATATTGTGTGTCACTCTTTTGTTGTAATGTTTGCTAGCAGTGGAAGAGTGCACACACAGACCTGCAGGGTCTGGCAGCAGGTATCCAAACAGAAGGTCCTTTACAATCGAATTTGGGTCATATGTACTACACTGTATACTGTTACACTCTCTCTCTTTAAGCAAACAAAAACCTGCATCACAACAAGCATTTGTCAACAGAAGGAGAATGATACAGAGAATTTAATACAAAATGGTACCTTTTCTCTGGTAAATTTGATGAGCACAAAACAGGAACAGCATCCTGTTGTAAGCAGAGAACATTACCTAAGAATGAAAAAATCAGCAAGGAAGCAACTGCATCTCCTTTGCGTACTTCAATGTATCACAAGTACCTAATTCAGGTTTTATAATGTGTTGACAGTCTTTCTTCTACATAAGAACACATAGGCAGTTTAAGTGTATTTTGATTGATAAATTGCCCCTTCAAAAGCACATTTGCATTGAAAAGTATCCACTTTTCTCAGGAAATCATGTCTTTATTTTGTGTTTTCATTTTTAATGGACCGTTCTCAAATGGCTTACCTGTTTCTTCTGGGGGTTAAGAGGTATGAAGGCGTAGGGCTGTGTTTATTATTTGTGATCTCTGCAAGCTGCTGCACAAGAAATCTGAGAAAGATATCTGAGAAAGAAATCTTGGCTGTAAAGAAACTGTTTGTTTTAAACTTTTAAAAAATCTGTATTCACTGCTATTGGGGATTTGTTTTTTCCTGTTTTAGGAAAAGAACTAGTCACATATTAAAAACTAAATGTTGGTGAACTTCTCCAGTCAGATCTCACTATCTTTTATTCTGTGGTGTAACTGTAGTTCTCACAGACTGTGTGTCTGTGTTCTTCTTTGCCCTTCGTGCTCTTGGATCCCTCTCTCAAAAACAGGATGTTAGTTTCACCTCTGCGCTGCATGCCCTTCTGCTAGAGCTCAATGTGCTAACCCCTTCTGACAATGAAGGTCTGTTACACAACAGTGCTGCTGATTTATATATTAATAATATATGTAATATAAGCAAACAATAATTTTTATTAGGTGAGTTTACTCCTTGGAGGCTTCTTGTGTAGATGAAAGGGTAGGTAAAGACTCGTTCAGTTCTTGGCTTCTTCTTTTAGACTCTAGAAGATAGGGTGACCTAGTGAAGCACACGCAAACTCTTCCAAGCTCATCATAAAAGATGTGCTAAGTGGATGCTGCTGAGAGAATAATCAGCACATCCCCCGTCCATCCTTTCAACACCACCCCTTGGTGCACAGCTCATTCTTTGCGAAGGTCTAGCCAGTTGAGGATTTGCCAGTAAAAGGAATTTTGCAGCTGCTGTACACTGCTGAAGTCTCCAGCAGTGCCCCTGGCTGACCTCCTGCCTCAAGGTCTCTCTGGTAATCTATGCCACCAGATGCCAGCCTGGAGACTGGAAAGAGAGGCAGAATTAGAACAGAGAAAGTCCATTTTGCCTGGAGTAAAAAAAAAAGAAAGGAAGTAGGGAATTCTTGTCCAATTTCCATGAGTGAGTGTTATATGCAGAACACATGCTGACTATAAAATCTTGACTTGCCAGGCCCATCTTATTGCATGTCTCCTTCACTTATTTCACTCTAATAAGTGATCAATGTGAGAACAGACTAACGAGTCTCAGACTGTGCTGACAAGCGCTTCTTCTGAAGGGGCTAAACAGCCAGCACAGGCCTTGATGATTTCAGACAATTTTCAATCAGGATTTAAGCCTCTGTGAATAAGAGCTTTAAAATCTACCTCCAAAATAATGGTTGATGCACTGGGGATATGAAGAAGATTTAATGTCTTAACAAGCATGGGGTGAAGGACATGAGGCTTACCGAGCCATTCACTACATGTTTCCTGCCCGCTGGGATACTCTGATGAACTTAAAGCATATTGATGAGGGTATTAACAGAATGAAATGGAGAATTCTGTCTCCATGGAATAAGGAAAGTCTCAGAGATGACATTGTCACATTTAGATTTTTCTGAAGCAATGAAATAAACTGGAAGATTCTGTTTGTTTTTTTTTATTATTATTTTTTTTTTAATGGATCTACAAGGACACTAAAAATGCAGAGTTATAAACCTAGCCAGATGAATTTGCAGTCCCCACTGACCCTCACACTTTGAGATATCAGAATACAACCTTTTCCTATGTGGCAGGATTTTCAGAAATGTTCAGTGTTTGTGTGAACACTTCTTAGTGAAGTGGACGACAAAGAGGAGGTGCAAATTTGGTTTGAGGGAAGGTGGGGTGGGAAGTGGTTATGAAGAAAGCATATAACCACATGACCATGTTAAAATGCTAAGTAATGTGTTTTATGCCAGCTTGAAAAAGCTCCTTCATTCATGCTACATCTGCATCCCTACAGATACCTCTGGAAGTTGAGTTGGGCCCAATAATGAACCTATTTATAAATCCCCAAGTGTATTCTAACACAGCTGGATAAATACATGTGCAGGCACCTAGTGTAAACAGTCTGAGATTAAAATGAAATGAACTCATAGAAATCTATGGCTGTACAAAATTATCATAGTTTTACTGTCTCCTATCTTGTGCAAATTCACCTGTGAAACCTCAAGGTTCTCTTAAGTTGTAGCTTCTCCTTTTGAAGATAATGCATAAGCTACTACAAGAAAAGCCTTAAAAGGCTTTTGCATCCCTTAAAAATCTATCTTTTCCCTAAATGGCTATATCTCATATATTTTTATAAAAGGGGCCTCGACAGTGATCTTCTATAGTGTAAAATTAAGCTAGTTCATGTTTTTCACAATATGGGCTCTTTTGCTCTTGCAGTAAGCAAGAGTCTGCAGAGCTGCAGGGGGCAGATGGACATTCAGGATGACAACAGAGGATGCCTACCATGAACCTTAGGAAATTTTGTCCTCTAAAATAATGTATTAGACTATACTGAGGAACATACTGGGACTCGTCGCAGATAAATATTTATTTATAATGCAGTTTTATCTCATCAGTATTTTTCATTAAGACAGAAATGCAGTCTTCAAGGACACCTACTGATTGAACAATCTACGGTTTATGCTTTTTTACTTTGTCCCTGTAGTCAATACACAATGCAAGATTATATTGAAAAATCACATAAAATTTCTTAACTTACATACCAATATTTTAAGGAAAGTGGGGGAAAAAGAACGTTGGACAATTATTTAAAAAAAATAAACTGCAGAAAAATAGTACAAACAGCCTTTTTAAAACACGTTAGCTCTTCTTTTTTTTTTTTTTTTTTTTTCAAAGTTACCTTTCATGTTTGTATCTCAGCACTAACTTCTTAGAGGAAAAAATTCTCGGGCTTCCTGCTGTTACCTTGTACCGATGCCAGTAGTAAAGATTTTAGGTCTTATGTTGAATTTGGCCTTGGGCTACTTTTCTCTGGGGAGGTAGAAGTAGTTATACCCAAAGCTAGACAGAAGTGATTGTCTCCAAGGGCAGTATGATAGAAATTTCACAAAGAGAAGGCTTCTAAAACCGCATTGCCATTGTCTTGTATCCCCTGGTCACCTTTGTCTTGTATCTTCTGGACACTCTTGTTACATTAACCAAGACAAAATAAGATCAACCCACAGCCCTCAAAGTAAAGTCAAGTTATATAGGTGATAAAGGAGCCAACTGTCTTCCAGTGCACAAATGCTACTTCTGTCTATCAAGTGTCATACTGATGAGTCATCTTGTCATCATTACATAGAAAATGACTAAGTTTGTTAAATATGCCAGCTAATTTGTTGAAGTTTGATTTAATAGCAATCAGTATAATCTATTACACATGACATTAATACATTAATGAAAGCAACATCTGCAAGTCAACCGGCTCTGCTTTTTTATCTATATTCAAACAGTGCAAAAAGACTGTCCAATAAAATGTGACTATTTATCAAGCCATGTGTTCTGCTGAGCATTTAAGGAATTGCTCATTAATAGTCTTCCATTGTGTACTGTAATTCAGCATTGAGTAGATGAGTGGCACACCTATGCAGAGTGATTAAGCAATACTTTTTCAGCCACAGTTTTAACCACATTGCCTAAATGATTGAAAGTTTTCCTTTCATAATGGATACAGGCACCTGTGTAACTTCTGCTGTAGCTGTTAGCTCCAGCTGCAGAGTTCTTAGTTATATGCAAACAAGCCTTGGCCATTTCAGTCTGGTAAACAGCATAATCAAAATGACTGGGCTGTCTCATATGATTAAGTTGAGGAGATGCAATCTATGACTGAAACGGATGAATACAGGGCTACTCCTCCACTTAAAAATGGGAACGCACCTGACATATTTGACTCCAAATGACTAAGAAGGTGGGCTGAAAAGGTTAGGTTCACCTCACCAAACACAGAAACATGTCACCAAAATGAATACCCTTCAGAGGCAAAAAGGAAGAATAGGCACTTTCAAGGTATGACTCACCACGTTACGGTTGTCTAAAATAGCTCATATGAGTCGTGCACTAATAGTACCTTTTTCTCTTTTGACTACAAACACATATCATCTGACTGGTTTAGGTATAAACATCTTAGCTGCAGTTGTTTAAAATGAGTAGTAAGTGTATGTATGGCCTGAAGAGAAGTGCTGGAGAGGTAGTGAGTTTTTTACTAGTGTTCATCTTGTGTCACTGGACAGTCTCAACTTCCACATCGCAACTGCTCTGACTATATATGTATATGTGGGATGTGGCCTTTCCTTCCTCAGTGGCATTATGGTGGCCTGGACACATAGCCCTGCAAGCTGTCACCTTGGTCACAACACTGGTTTCATCTTGCAGCCAGAAGGATTCCTCTCTTTACCATCTCCCCTCCTCTTCTCCTGACACAGCTCTGCAGCTTGTGGTGGCAGACCTCCCAGAAAATAGTTTCTGACACCAAGTCCACCTTCCACCAAACCCTCTACTTCTAACACGGCCAGGCTGGAAACCTTGCTCATGGAGGCATGAAAAGGAATTGTTCCCTTTCTCCCAGTGACTAGCAAATACAGCTTCCACACCAGAAAGGTCAGACTGAATGCAGCAGTGCCTCCTTATCCCAAGTATCACTGACAGTTCCCTCACCCCCACTCCTCCTTCAGCAATATTTTCTAGGTTTTCAGGTGCATTGCCAAGAATTTTTATAATAGACCCACATTGTATCCACAGAGTCTCCATCCCTCCTTTTTCTCTCACCTTTCCCCTCCTTTCTCCTTCATATCCATTGCTGAGCTGCTTTGCCAACTTTTCTTTTAAGGCAATCCAACAAGACAACTAAGATAATTAAGAACATATATACGCACATACAGTTTTCTTCTTACTGAGCAGTGTTGGTGGGGAGATAATAATATCCTTTGTCAGAATAATTAATGCAGTTAGAAAAACTGCATTAGAAAAATACACAAGCTTTTGGGCACATAGGTCTGTCTCAGAGCTGCTGTTTAGGTTACATATTATTGATGATTTAATAATAAGAGGAAAAAACTGCAGACGTTTTACCATTATTTTCTGTTCCAGGACTTCCACACCCAATGACTTTAAGAAACAATCAATAATGGCCTGCCCCCAGCTCCCAAGGAGCATATGGTCAAAGATAATTTATCTTTCATAAAAATTATCTCCTTCTGTTCCTTGTATTGCTTCTTTCCCCCTTAATCTGCCATGATCTGTTAGCACAAGATAGAATTAATGGTTTAATTTAGCCTTTAAGTCTTTAAGTCTTCCTTTCATAAATTCTTAATTTAATGTGAATTTCAGGAATGCAAGAAATGCAGAATAAGGCTTTTCATCTGTAAGCTTCAGGTAGAAAAATCTCAGGCTGATCTGCAACTAGTGTAAACTCATACAGTTAAGCTGTGAAACCCATGTGGAGTTATGCAAATTTACACTAGATATATAGGTTTGTTTTGTTTGGGGCTTGGTTTTGAGTTGTTTGGTTTTGTTTTTTTCTGCTCTCCTATTTGTTGGGTACTCTGTACATTTTACGGGATTTGAATATGGACTCAGCTCTGAAATTTTGTAGGCAATGAGAAACACTCATTTACACAGACAATCCGGGGGGATCACTCAGCCTGAGCACTCACCAGCGAGGCTATGGCTTTATTCTGATACTGCAAGAAACCATCAAACGAGTCTTCGATGCTTTAGCCCCTGTTTGATGTTTCCCTATGGTATTCTAGCAGTGTAGTGGCTTTTGCTTTTTCATAGTGGGGAAAGCAGGAATAAAGTCAACATTATGAACAGGAAGGTAATCAGACATCTATACATGAAAACAACACAGGACTTTTTTGATTAATGGAAGGGAATGAGAGGAAAAAGCAGGTGTATTCTCTGTCACTTTTACACCTTCTTCCTATTCCGCTCTTCATTGGTGCTCCTTTTCCTTCACCTGCTCTAATTTCCTTTTGTCTCCCAATGCTTTCTGCTTATGTTCTCTCTGCCTATGTAATCTCAAGGCCAATGTGGAAACGTAGTGCAGATTGATGTGTTACCTGCAACCACAATTCATTTATTATTATACCACAATTATCCAGTGTTAACAATTTTGCAGGCTTGAAATGAGCCATGATATTATCATAGAATAATAGAATGGTTAGAGTTGGAAGTGACCTCAAAGTTCATGGATTTCCAACCCCTCTGCCATGGCCAGGGACACCTCCACCAGAGCAGGTTTCCCAAAAACCCATCCAGCCTGATCTTGAACACTTCCAGGGATGGGCGATCCACAGCTTCTCTGGACAACATATTCTCCAAAATCATCTCAGTGTATGCAAGTGCAGTACAAGAACCATCTGTAAGGTGTCTCATAGAGTACACCCAGAACTCAGAACAGTCATTGGCCCATGGAGCCTTACAGATTACAGCTCTGTGCTTCTACATGTAGTCAGTCTGCACTGGCCTATTGTCAGAGGCCCTGAGCAGTTGTAGAAGTTTTGTAGACGTGGCCTGCAATAGGAAATGGTCAGCTCTATTCCCAGTCACTCCTAGTGATCTGGAGCTGAGTCTAACCATAGAGGAGTCCAGAATTTTTTCTGGCAATTCATATTTTGGCGTAATTTTTTTCTGATTTTTGAAAGTTGAAAGTCTGCAAATGGTGAAGACATGGAGAAAATACCAATCATTTTATTATCAAGTATACCTGCTCTAACATCAATGCCTCTCTTTGCTTCCCAAAGTCCTTTCCCTTGCCCTCAGAAAACCTCCTAATGGCTGCATTCACTGCACAATTACATATAAATTCCCTGAGTAGCATCTGGTATGTGTGCTGAATAAAGCAGGTGTCTTTTGAGACATGGGATGTTGCAGAGCAATTAAGACTGTAGCATAGATACAGAAAATGTAAAAGCAGCACGAAAACCTACGTTTGGCATTTACTGATTTCCAAGTTTTTGATTTGGCAACTTATGATGCAGAGTTCCTTTGCTGTGAGGGGTTGGGCTTAGTATGATTCCCTACCTTGTTTTAGTAGGAGGTAATAGGAAACCAAGCAACACATCAGCACTTATCAGCATCTGAGCTTGAACTTTCCAAATAAACTTCTGCTCCCTGATAGGAAGACTAAGCAAAGGAGGATCTGTCACCCCACACCATTTCGGGCTGCTGAGTGGCCTGCTCCCAGAGACCCTGTCTATGCTGTGCTGGCATTTGGTGGCTTGTGAACCCTGAGTCATACTGGAACTTTTATGTTCAGCTATTCTTTGGCATGAGGTGGGCTTACAATGTGAACAAGAGAACTGGATTTTTAATTTTAAGTGCCAACTTAACCTGAAAAGTATTTCACAGGGTACTTCCTGAGCCTAGAGGCTTCTTACCTGCTGGTTTTGGAAGGTCTGCCTAATGCCAACAGTACGAGTTTCTCCAGACAATACCCCAAGAATCTTTTCCAATAGAAAATATTAGACGATTTATTTTTATGGGTTGTAACTGTCTTTTTCAGTAAGAAATATATTGCAAATAAATGAAGTCATCCTGGTGTAAACCTGGAGGAACATAGTGGCAAAGAAGCTGTATCTGTAATGTTGTTCACCACTGATGTATTAGACCTTTCTCTTTTGTAAGAAATATATACTGCAATTGAAACGAAAACAAATCAGTAAATATTCCTGTGTAAGTGTGAGGCTTGGAGCTTTGTTTTCTCCAGCAGCTGCAACTCACATACTCATGTGCATATGAACACTCCCCGTTATTGCACATAGCGTTAACTCTACTGCCTTAGATTTTACTTTTCAGCTATTCAATTTTTAAGATATTTACTTCTAAATGTATGATAACAGGCTTATCTGAATACCTGGTTGCTCATGCCACAGTTAAAAAGAGGAAGACTATTGCATTGGACTGACAAAAGTCCCCATCAAACACCAAACTTTCTCATAAATCCCAAACGCATCCTTCCTAGTGCTGCGACTTACACAGTCATCTTGCCTCAAGCAGAGGCAAAAAGATAAACCTTCAGTTATGTTCTGAAGGTCAACATTTATCATTGCTAGCATTGAGTTAAATAGATTTTTCATCTCTTTTCTTTCTGTTTCACAAAAATTAGACGATATATTTTAACTTTGGAGATAGCATTGGATATAATGCCCTACCTCCTAACCATTAAAGACCGCTACGTTAAAATGTTTGGATTTCTGTATTTGCAATTACTATATATAAAACACAAACCCCTACAGGCTCTGTCTTGATCACAGTGTTTTTATAGAAAGTATAGAACAGATAGCTGAGGTAAAATTCTGACACAGTCCTTCATAGACTTATGAGCAACAACTTGATTTTAAATTCATAGTAACCAGAGCTGTTGATTGGAAAAGCATTGACTTTTAGATGATGTTCAGAATAGGTAAACAAACTCAGTGTTCAAAACAAAACAAAACAAAACAAAGCAAAGCAAAAATATGTCTCTGTGGTGATGTAGAGATCTCCAGACTACAACTGGAAGTAACAGAGCTTAAATACACAAACACAACTAGTTTGCTTCCAGACCTGAGCTGGCATCGCTATCACGACTGCTGTGATGCCTGATTTGAAGATTCCCATTCGGATCAGTGCAGATGTGCGCTGCTGTGCAGTGGTTGGATTGATGGGTGTAGGTACCTTTATTGGTTCCACTGGTTTCAGGTATTTCCTCATGGGACTCAATGTATCATAATGGAAGATGATCCCTGCTCTGATGCACTGACAGTATTGGTTAATAGATAAAGAACATTACAGAATAAATAAATAATAGCAAAACCACTAAACTAGATGCGTGAGTGTCAGGTTGAAAATATCTTTGTAAGGGAAGTAGGCTTTCTAAGGAGATTATTTTTGTTTGTTGTGACATATGTTGCAAAAATACAAATGCATAAGACAATGCTTATAATACTGATTTTGTTGTGTGCTTCAGGGCATGGTGAAAAGTCTGTCAGGGCCTTGAGGGCACTAATATGCCTTACTGGGTCCAAACCAGTAAGGGTTTCATTCCCACTTCTGCCCATGGGCCGAGGAGCCCTGTTTAGTTCAGCCCTGGGCACCCATTCTCTACCTGCTATGTTGTAGCTTTGCTGGTATCTAGCGCAACCACAGCCATGCCTCTGTCTAGGACTTTCTGGTCTGGACCCTGACCCATGGAATGATATTCCAGCTTGACTTCAGATTTTCTTTGTCACTATGCACCTGCCTGGGAGATGACCAGACTGTGTCTGACCTTGTTTACCCTTATCAGATCCAATCTCAACCTCATCAACTCCCTCATCACCACAACTTGCCTGATGATCCAGACTCTTCTTAGTCAAAGCTGGCTGCTGTCTCCAAACCTGACCTGCCCACCTCTCTTGGGTACTGCAGGAGGCTCCTACCATGTGTTGTCAGCCTTAACTCCCTGGTCCGTAAGGAGAAACCATCTCTCACCACTCCCTGACAGCATGTTGGTCAAGCTGTGGTATTTAAAAAGTGGTAAATAAAATTTCACGGTTGTTTTTTGCTCATGACGGAGGCATTTGAAGTTAGGGACTGGAAAGTGCATCTTCAATCACAATTACAGTGTCAATACTGTGCAGTTATAATCACAATAAGAGCATTTGTTGCATAAATCCTATTATAGAGGAGCTCATTTGAGCCAATTAATGGAAGAAAACTGTTGAGATGAAGAATCAGGGCTTCTGTTATGAAGAGCAAACCAATCAAATATTCAGAGTTTCTCTTTTATTCTTTCAGCTTGCACCTTAGTTTGGACACAATGTGAACCTAATAGATCATATGAAGCATCCAATCAGTAAAGCTACTTGGTCATTACCAAAGCAGGTCAGACTTCAACCAACCACCACATGCAGTCTCTCCAGCCATCCATACCTCAAGGGTATCTTCAGGATGAATTTTATCAGTCTTTTCTTTCAAGCTGAGTCTCAGCACTGCCAGGTTCTCATCATCCAAACAACACTGCCAAGTCAGCCGTGGAGCCCACCACACAGCAGTCACTGCTGACATTTTGCATGAGAGCTCTAATTGGTTTTAGTTATTTTATGCTGTGGGAGTTACAGAAAGGGAATGACAGCCCACTGTTCAATGTTTGCTAGCCTCTTCCCAAAAGGCACTTAGATTAAATTTTTTTAGACGCCAAAGGTACAGTTTTAATAACAACTTGCAGCTAAAGAAACTCCACAATTAGCTGCAGAGCAGTGGCTGTTTATCAGTCCTACTCCTTCTCGCTGCTCTAGCTTGTGGCAAGATCACTATCTTCTTACAGTGATGAAAGAGAATATTAAGTACATACATCAAAATGAAAGACACGATAAGTCATTTTTTTATCTTACTGTTTATTAAGACTCTTCATCCCTGATTTATTGAGTGGTGCTTTTAATTGATAGTAGTGAAAATTAAAGCTCTGTCACAATAGATTATATCAATATCTCCTTGTATCCAAGACTAAAACCTAAAAACCAATTATTTGCTTCTTGTAAGGAACACTGCACTGCATGTTTTTATATGAGAAGCTAGTCCCTTAGGTTGCACTTGTAAACTTCGAGTGGCAGCTCAGAGATGTGGAGTGAAAACTCAGATAAACTCGTACAACTGGAAATCATATAGAAATTTAAGAATTAGGCAGGCTGATGAGAGTATGCTATACTCTCTCTCACTATACATACTGAGACATAATCATCTATGTAGATGAGACATCATCATATATGTAGAAATGCAGGTGAAAGCCAACAGTCTGGCTACATACCTCTACAGTGGCAACCCCAGTTCTCTTTGGTAACACCTTCCCTGGTCTCTCCTCAGATTTTAAGTCTAGAGGATGTCAGTAAGAGTAGTGCAGTGAGAATAGGGCTAGTAGGGAAAAAGTGCTTTGAAAAACATCTCAGGTGCTCAAAGATTTGTTTTGGCATCCAAACTGCCATCAAACGAAGTTCAAAGCAGTGGACCTGTGTCTCACATGTGAAACCTTCTTACTTTTACAGAAATGGCAAATACTTCCACGCATGCTCACCTTTAGGATGCAGTAAAATGACCCTGCAGCTTCTGGTGATCCTCCTGGGCCCGTTACACTCTTGGGCAAAATGCTAAACGTATTACCCATTCCCTGGGAGATCAGAGAACATTTCTACCTCCCACTCAAAGAAAGTTAGGTAATATCATGTAAAGTTGCCTTAAATACTCATTCAGTTATTCCCATTTTAATTACTTCCACACTACCCTGCCATTTGAGGTCAGTTGACTTCCTGCATGCCGGTCACTGCTCCCTTGAAGCCTGGCATTTGCTTTTATGTTCACACTGTGAAGGAATTGCTTTATGGGCACTACCACGGGACTTTGCAGGGCACACAAAAACACAGGAATACAGCAAGAGCCCAAGTTCAAAGCAGAGACTGCTTCCCCATGCACTTAAAAGGAGCAGCAGTCTGCATCATTCTGGATGACTTTTCTTTACTCCATTAGATACAGACTGTTCTTAAGAGAGATTCAACTTTTATCCTGAAGCAGATTTCTGTCCTATTACTCAGTTTTTAATCACTACAAGAGGAACGAATATATGGTTGCCAGCAAAAGTAACCTGTTCACAGGAACAGAGCAAGTGGGATGAGAATTGGGATCCTTGATCACCAAGTCTGCTGCCTTGCTGTCTCAGAAAACCACATCATTTAAAGACAGGTGTACAGTGCAGCACAGGGAGCATAGTCCTGCTGGTGGTTTTACCCAAGTGTCTAAGAAATCCAGACTGGCTTCCAGTGCACTTGCTGCCATCAAGAAATGGAGCTAAAATTTTTGGCATAGTGGCTACCCATGCAGTATCTTCTTGCAGAAGCAGAGGTTGCACCTTAGCCCTTTTTGTTTCCCAATAAGGGCAAAAGCAGCAAGCCAAACTCTCCACGACTTTTCTCTCAGTGACTTCTTCCTTTCTGGCATACCAAGATCCAGCCTTGTGCTGGTCCTAGACCCTCATTCCTAAGCAGCGGCACCCAAATTTGCTTACCCTGCAGAGTAGACTCAGCTCAGAGGGTGACATCAGTCTGAGCTTTTCCGCACTATAGATGCATAGTATATTTCAATATTAAGTCCCAACACATGTTCCCTGGCCCTGCCGCCAATATTGGGAGCCTCTGTAGACAAAACAGCCTTGTCTTGTGCAATTTTTATCTTTTTGATGCAGTAACACTTCTGATCATTGGTTTTAGTACTGAAAAAAAAATATGTATACAATCAAACATTTAAATAAACAATTTTTCTTTACCAGGCTCAACTTCAGTCAAACACTTCTGCTCTCCCTTCCTCATGGCAATATTTTCACAGCAGTTACACTCAATCTTTCCAAATTCCTTCTGTGTAGAGGTGGGCAGTATAGGAGTCTTGGGGTTGTGTGCATGAGAGTTTCTGTCTGTTGCTCCATGACTATTGTCTTTCTGGTAATTTCTGTTTCTTTATGGTTTTCCTCTATTTTCTTGTGGGTCATCAATGGCTGCAGTCCCTTGGGCATGTCCTTGCCCTGGCATCTCTCACACTGGTGTTAAGACTGGTTAGACACTGTACGGGCATCCTGGGCATTTTCCAGCCTCATCACACACAGGGGACCTGCAGCCCCAACTACCTGAACCCACCAGTTATGCCCAGCAGAAGGAGGTTCTTCCAGAACTGCATATTTCTAAGGGGCACATTTTTGCTTCCCTTTTGTACTAGCTTTGTTGATATCTCATTCATTCCTCTACTGACATCACCCTTTAGCTTTAATTCACCCTCCCAGATGTTCAGCTGGGAGTAGAACTAAATCAAGAAGGATTTCCAGAAAATACCAGAAAATACCAATTTTCTTTTTTTTTTTTCCACATCACAGTATTACAGGTCACTTTTTAAGGGTTTACACACAGTGGTATCGGAGTCATTAGCCGTTTTCCATGGCTGATACTTAAAATAGGTATTTAAGGTATCTTTATGGTAAGAACTTATTAAGGCTGGCCTTTAATTAACTGGTAGGCAGGCCTCAGTGGAGAATATGGCAATAATTAAATGGTTTTAAGAACAAGTACTTATGATACAGGGATGTCCAATAAGAACAGGTCGTCACAGAATCCTTGTGGCTTGATATAATTTGATGGAAGCATTATCACAGCCAAAATCTGAAAAATGAAAATTCCCAAAGGAGCAGTTTACATTAAAATGTATCTTTATAAAAATTGTCTGCTGAGAGAAACAAGCCATGCAATGCCAAGCCATTTCCCCTTTCATTCTTTCAGCTTTTAAAAGTCATGTATTCACATATTCTGCCTTTTACCCATGATTTCTTATACACACTGACAATAAGACACAACTTATGTGTCCCTGTTTGCCATGTCTTTGCTTTTGTATTTCATTTTGCCATTGTGTTTGAAGTGGAATAATATACACTGGGATAGATTGTGTTTTCTGTTACTTGTGATTATTCACCAAATCATTCTGGAGTGGTCTTTGTTTTTTTTCTAATTATTGGGTTTGATCTCTGCTTGGGGAATAGGGCATTCTTTGCTGTGCTGTCCTGAAAATAATTGCATTTGCAGTGATTGTTTTCTAATAACAGTTATGTAGAATAAGTGCTTTGGGGCCAAATCTAGCTTTACTTATGAGAACAAAAGAATTTTGCCTGAATAATAATTGAGTAAGGACTTTGTGTGTTGGGTCATTATTTGTAAAATATTTATACAGTCCATGACAGCTACTACATATTTCCAGTACAATAAAGAACAAGCATGATGTCAAAACAACAACTATTATAGCATTATCATGCAATTTGGGCAGCACAGTGCTTTGGTTTGCACATGAGACTTTCACAGCTATTCATGACAGCCAATGGCTCAGGCAGGGGAGAGAGATCTAGAATAAATACCAGTGTAAGATATGGGGTTTTTTTTGGTAGTAACAACTCTAGTTGACTGAGGCCTAGGTTGTGATACGTTTTCAAAACTGAAGAGTTACTTGCTTCCCCCAAAATATTTTCATTTGTTTTACAGTGGGAAGATTCAGGTTTACAAAAAACTAATGAGAAAGAATGGGACTGTTTAACAGGGTCCTCAGCATTTATTCGGATTATGAATAATACCAGGTGATTATGTGGCATTCAAGTTATTCCACAGGTTGATGCCTAGGCATCTTGCAGTGCTACTCTTCCCAACATTCATTTCCAGCACAGTTTGTAGCATTTTAGCCAAACACTTTCCACTAGCAATTTAGCCAAAGGCTTTCCACTGATATTATTGGTGGGTCTGAGCAAGTAAATCCTGCATAGGACAAAGACACTATCATCACCCAGCTCCTTTTTATTTTTATCCTACAATTAACATTCAAAGTAATAGTTTCCATGGTATAGTCTTCATTTTTAATTTAGACTTTGTGGAATATTGAAGATTGGGAGACATACTGTTTCCAAGTTTTCTCTTCTTAGCTGCATAAATCTACTACACAGACCCTGTCCTTAATAATTTATGTCATTCCAGTGCACCAGGCGTAATTCTTCTAATATAACCTGTGGGTTTAATTTTTGTTTTCTATATTTCAGCTGTAAGACTACAGGCTAAGAACTTCAAAAAGTTGTTTCAAGAAATAGTTTTTGCTTCTGTAAGCAGCTAAGAATTAAGTATTCTATTCAATATTGTATCTGGAGAATTATTGTGACATGCTGTAGAATGAAAGAAATAAATAAGTGAAGATCAAATATCCTGGTTCTGAATACAGGAAATAATACAGATCAGCCAGGGCTCAGTTCTTGAGGTGGTGTCAATTAATTCTGTGCCATGTGGAGACAGAGTATCATCAGCCTGTTAGGCAGCAACTGTCAAATTAACATGCACACGTGAACTTATACAATAAATAAGTTACATCCCCACATTTACATTGCAGTTTGAGTATAATTCTAATAGCAGTTGAGTGATTCTTAGGCACTTCAGTGACAAACCCATTCTGAATGCAACACATTGATCATTACCCTGACATCTACTAACCCATCTGCCTGCGCATCCAAAATTTAGAGTTATCATATTACGTGGATTAATGTGTCATCAGCACTGCTTATTAAGGTGCAGTGGCTTGTTGAGGTTACCAGAAACCCAGAGAGAATTATAAATTTGTGCATCATTAAGGTTTAATGCTAGTCTGTGCTTTTTCCTCTCCCCTCTCCATAAATCTGGCCACTCCTTTTATATTGTTATATTGTTCTAGCACCTTATACATGTGCTTCTTTCCCTCTTGCTCACTTCAAAAATCTATTTTTTCATCAGCTGGCAGGGAGATATAGTCTGTAATGAGAGAGCTGCTGCTTTTGATCCTTTTATAAGGTAACTCTGATTAATGTTCATGGGTGTTCTACGAAAAGGAAGAGGACAGAATATATCCCCACTTTTAGGATAAACAATTAAATGCTTAGGTATGTCTTACTCAAGTAAATCTTTAGCTGACATAATTTACTACAAAATACATCAACCGAACACAGAGGAAGAATATGAGAGCTGCATTCAATGTTACTTGTTTGTCCCCACGTCATTTATTACTGCAGCGGTCAGAGCGTTGCTAATGCTCAACTATTGATATTCACCAACCTGCTGGGTTTGGGCCCCAAACAGTGTGAAACATAATTGTAAATTCCCATAATTGGGGACAAGGTTGTCTTTGGCTCTTTTTGCACTTTTTCTTTACTTATCATAGAATTTAGAATAGGTTAGAATTGGAAGGGACCTTAAAGATCATCTAGTTCCAAACCAATGCCCCTGCCATGGGCAGAGACACCTCCCACTAGAGCAGGCTGACCAAAGCCCCATCCAGCCTGGCCTTCAACACTTTCAGGGGTGGAGCATCCACAACTTCCCCGGGCAACTTGTTCCAGTGCTTCACCACCCTCACAGTAAAGAACTTCTTGCTAGTATCTAATATAAATCTCCCCTCTTCCAATTTAAAGCCATTACCCCTTGTTCTGTCCTGCATGGAGCTGGGATCTCAGCCTTTTTAGCTCTCAACTTCAACTGTAATTCCTGGAGAGTCCCCAGGATTAAAACCATCCTTCTTTTACTGCTTCCTCCTCTGTTGTATAGCTTGTATACCTCATCCTATCACAAGTGGCTTAAATCATGTCATACAGAGAATTTCTAATGATTTCCAACATGTTTGTTCTTCAATTTAGATAAAGCAAGAGATGTAAAAGTCAATCAAAATAACAAATTCTAGTTGCCTTTGCCTTAATTTCTGGACTGTTTTGGAACACTCCCTGGGTTATTGTGGGAACAGTTTGTAGTGTCAGTCTTTCCCCAGAGAGAAGTGCCCAATGAGAGGCATTTCCCTTAGAAGATGAAACATTTTTTTGTGTGGGTGCACCCCCAAACTTAACACCACCACCACCCCAAAATGGTACATGAGTACTTTTGTAGCAGAGTATATGAGGGTATGAACTCTTGCTGAGGAGAGGTCAAGTTTGAATAGCATAATATTGAACTGTACCAGTATTCCATTGTCAGCAATGGATAAATGAAAACATCTCTTCTACAGCCTGCAAAATTATATGAAAAGTTTCAGCTCTACACTTAAAACTGTCTTGGGAAACAAAAACAGGGTTTGAAATTCAAAGAAATATTAAGAAATGCAGTTATCCGTCAGATGACATATACTGAAACATACTGAAGAACAAACATGCATTTTTATGTATTCATCGAAAAGCTAAAATACATTGTTCATCAATTTTTGCCTCCCTCTTCCCCCCCCGCCCCCCTTTTATTTTTTTACTGAATATTGTAATATAATCTGCAAATATTTCTGGTAGGTTTTGGCAATCTGTCTACCTGGTCAATTACTATTCACTGAATAATTTATTCAAAGATTAATGGCAAAACAAATCAAATAAATTATGTGATGAATCTTTTTTTCAGTGTAGTCAACTGGCCCTAAAACCTATTACAGGCTTTCATTTATAATACATACGGTTCTCTATATAATAATTTAACAAGCGCTGTGAATTAAGGAACTGCAATTATACCAAAGGCTTGTGGGGACTTCATAAACCTCAAAAATGAGTCTCAAGCAGTTAGGAGAGACACGGGTATTCCAAAATGGAGTGATAGCCCCATAACTCAAAGCACACTTGCATTTTAATTAATACTGGGATTTGGTGTAACAGTAAATCTTCTCTCTTTCACTCCATTCCCTTATCCCTCGTCTTTCTACTTCAGTCGCCCTCTGCATAACCACTTCTGTTCCTCCCAGTCCTGGCATTGTTCCCGCCTAGCTCAAATTCCACCCTTTCAGCAGCCATCAACGTACATTGGGAAGGAGCTGCACTCCATCTAAGAAAAATGTTCAAATTTTTGCTGTTGAAGCCAATGAGACATTGACACACTTGAGCACCAGTTGGACTTGGACAGCACTTAGCGGGTGGATGCCCGAGTGACCCAATTTTCTTGCCTCTCTCCATGTCCCTTTCACAAGCTGTGCACACACTAGACTCTCAATGTTATTTGTTTATGTCCTATCTTATGACAGAAAAGAAGGATCAACTTTTCTCCCTCACCCCTTGCACTGGCAATTGTTTTTCAGTAGACGTGGTGGATTTTACCTTCAATTCATAAATACATTATTTTAAAAATTGAAGGTAGCTGGAGTTTTGCCATTGTTCAAAAGATATTATTTTCTCCCCTCTCTAAATAATTGTAGGTTTCTGAATATCTGTCATTTTACTCCTAACTGTCCAGAAAGCACTGCCAACCTCAGGCTTTGAATGTTCACATTGTGATTGTGCTCTCAGAATTGTAAACAAAGATTGGAGAGGAAATCATATGCCCTGAAGCATACTAGCTTAAAAAGAGAACTCGGTTCCACCACATAAAGTACACCTGTCTCAAACACCTCAAGAAAAGCACTTTGACATTACTGACTCTTGAAAAAATGCACTAAACCCCTTGTCCCCTATCTCTACTTTTGCTTTCTTTAAAAAAAAAAATGGTTTTAATACTATTTTGTGGATGGAAAGTCTGAGACACAAAAATGAGAAGGAATATGCCCAGATTTTAGAAGTTGTGTTTTCCTCCTCCTGCTCCTTTTCCCTAGTCTTTAAACTCCATGGTTGCTTCAGCTTTTTTTTTCTGCCAACTGAAGCCAAATATGTTTGAGAATCAACATGTGGTCTTTTGACCACAGGTACAACGTCCAGGCACAGAAGACATTTCTTCTGAAACTAAAAAAGTCACTTCAATTTTCCTTCAAAAGAGAGGACTATCTGGAGGTCAGAAATGTCAGAACAGTTTAATTCTGTTTATAAAATGTGTTCTTTGTACATTGAATTTAACCACTGGCTGGACTACGGCATATCCTGTGATGTGATTGCTTCCTGTGTTTTTTGCTGAGCTCATTTTATAAAAGATTTGTTCGTAGTTGGTTCTCTTACTTTGAGAGTGTGTCAAATTGGCAACAATGGCACCTTAGGTTTCTCTTCTTCATAGTTTTCTAGTTTGAAGAATTCCTCTTCTAGTCAGTGGATTTTAGCAGTACCCAAGTTCCTGTCAGAAAGTAACAGACTTTTAATACAATTTACCTTCCATATTAATAAAATTAATGAAGTTTATCTCCTCTTTAATTCATCAGTTTTCCAATTTTGTTTGCAGTGTTGAGTGCTTGCAAAGTGGCAGACATTTTCTTCTTGTCTTTTCTTAAGGAATGATATATCTGAACGCTGTCTAAGTGTTGGCCAGTGTAAGTAAAAGTAAAGATAAAACACTTTTGAGTGATTAAGCTGTCTGGGTTTGATAGAGGGCAGTGTTCTGATCTAAGTTGGACCTACCTTGAATGGTTTGACCTCTCAAGGTCTTTTCCAAACTGAACTGTTCTATGATTCTATTCCCTACTGAGAAAACTGCTTCCTCTCATTGTCAGCGCTCATCTTGAAGCTGGTTCCTGGGGCTGTATGAACTCAACTTTTTTTTCATTGCAGATGAAGCTCACGGGTACAGCACCGCTCTTCTTTGGAAATTCATTAAAAGCAGATGCTCCATTGTTTAATATGAAAACAGTTCTAGGTACCAAGAGTACAAGAGAATATACATAAGATTCCTTGTGCTTGGGATACAATAGAATAGATGATCAGTGCTTCATTTTATGAAGAACAAGATCCAGTAAACTGAACACTAGCAATACTGGCTGAAAGGACAAGAAGATGTATCTGTCTATCAGGGCTCTGGCAGCATTTTATCAGTTCCTCTATCCTGCCTTTTTGCTGTCACAGCAGGAAAGACTTTAGAGGGGAAAACTACAGCAAACTGATTTACAAGCTCTAAATGACAGCAGTGGGTCTTACTATTACAATACTCTCCAGGATCACTATTCCCACCTTTAACAATTTGCAGTGGTCGAAATTTTTAAAAATAGTGAGAAGGAAGGGTGTTGTGCTTTGTGATATCAAAGTTCATCAGCACTAAGCACTGTGAGAGCAGGTTCCAGCTGCTAACGTGTGAACTTTAATTCTTCTGAAGATACTTTATCTTCTAACAGAGTTTTGTTCCCTTCATGTCCCTTTCTTCAGCTTTTTCTAAAGCCCCTTTCCTGTCACATGAAATGAAACCTCACAAACTGACTGGCAGCAGACATTGAAACCTAAGGCTTGTCCATAAGAAAGACAAAAATAAAGTGGAACATTCACCCCCAAAGACCCTAAAATGCCATAAAAAGATTTTGACTGTGGCAGCTGTCTCTTATCTATTATACTTTTAAAACAGTATGCTGAGTTATTTTCTTAAAAGGGTAAGAAAGCTCTCAGGCATTTTAACCTTCTTGTCAAGGTAATGTCTGTTGCCATTCCCAGATGCTTTGAAGGAAATCATAAGTACCATCCAGTAGTGGATGGGGCACATGAGAGAAGGCCAGGATTACAGGCCTGACTGTCCCTGTATACCTTCCCTGTGGCTTCTGGCAAGGCAATCCTGCCTGGCTTGTCTAAACACAGAGCTGAAGAGTGGGGATTGAATTGCGATGCATCTCTTGACAAAAGCAAGGAGGGTCCAGTTTTGATGAGAACATTTGAAAACATCCGGTTTTAAGGGACATTGCCATGTTACTATTAAATCAGATTTATAACGTCAGAAAAAGGGCACACCTTCACTGGCATAAAGCCTGAACAAAATGAAGTTCAAAACTCTTCCCCCTGCTGCGCTCCCCACCTCCCACCTTAGTCCAAGACCCAGAGACCTCTTAAGGGACAAAGGTGAAGTTCCTCTCAGCTCCTTAGAAAAGGCCTTTTGTTCCCAAAGACAAGAAAGTTCAGCCTAGTTGGGTTTGAATGTACTGTCTGCCACAAACAGCAGATTTCTTAAACTGGGCTGTTCCTAAACATTATGTAAACATTTTCAGGCCTAGGTGGGGGCAGAGGTGGAAAACACCTGTCCATGAGGTCCTCAAGCTCACTTTGCTTCTTGGAGGTGTAGTCACAGGTTAGAAAGTATGGCATCCTTGAAGAAAAGGGCAGCGTCATCAGAGCCAGGATGAGAATGGAACTACTGGACCATGAAGCTGCAGACACTAAAGAAACTACTCTAGGGGATTATTACTTAGAAGTTCATTGTCACAGGCTGTAAGCTGGTCCAACGACATTAAATTGTGGTCACAGCTGATTCCTCAGATCAGTCTAATGGGAAGAGACAGCAGTAAAGCTGTATGACTATGATGCCCTCTGAGCGAGGATCCAAGTAGGGAGCGAAGAGGAGGAGCAAAAGTGTGACATTTGCATAAACACTAAATTAGAAAAAATGGTAAATATTAAGCTGAATCCATACAAAGGAAGTAATGTAGTAGTTTAAGAGATTTGTGGTTCAGTTAAGAACTCTGCAAATTACTCTATTAATGTTAAATTGGAGTGAAAATAGATCTCATACATAGTAATGAAGCTGAAGTTTAGCCTGCAGAGTAAAATGGGCAAGCCCGTCATTTCGTGTTAATGCAGGAGGAAATCAGGAAGGACAAAGGACAGATAGACAAAATGATAGCATTGGCAGACAAAAGCTGTGGCAAGCTGTTCACCAGAAATCCAATCTCTGCTGAGCAAACTCATCACTGGCTTGCTCTGAAAAGCTCACAGATTCCCTGCCTTTCACCTTTCGGATGGGATGAAAGACGTATTGGCCAGCTGCCAACTTCTGATTTGAGTGTTTTATCTAGGAGTGTGATAGCGATTCAGCCAGGAAGAGACAAGGAGTTTGTGAGGATCCAGAAGAGAGTCTTTATATTTTTCCTGAAGATTTCTCAGTTAATGCTAACTAATCTCTTCTAACCAGATTTGCACTCTTAGAAGAAAGTTTACTCACCAAATGAAACTGCACAGACCATCACAGATTTGAGAGACAGTCACTGAAGGGAAAAGAACAGTGTTTGCTGACCAGTAGAAATTCATAAAAGCTTCTCTAAAGCCTTATAAAAACATGTCTTTTTAGTGCAGCAATGCACACAGGATACAGGGCCAAATCTGGCCATTCTCATCAAGGGCTCCCAGAAGAACACATAGGGTTTTGCTGCACGTTCGGTTGGACTTTTCTTTCCTCCTCAACCTGCTGACCAGGGCCAGCATTTGGTAGGGATAAGAAGAGACAGTCAAATTTTACCACAGAGAATCATCTCTAAATGTGGATCATAACAAAAGAGTCCCCAGGTGACAGACTCGGGTGGTGTCAGTGCTGCATGGCAGTAGAAAGTGCCAGTGATGGATGGGCTGTACCGACCAGTAACAAGGACAGAGGGGTCAGTAGGAGGCAAACACTGCCTCTTAATGGTGTCTGAGAACGGAGAGAAGGGGATAGATTTAGGCCCTCTGAAAAAAATGGGAGGGGTCTGGGATTAAGTGCCTGATGTTTGAAAGCACTTCATTTTACTCCATGTTTTTAACTTAGGGGAGGGAGGTGGTGGTTGTGGTGGAGGGGAGTTGCCGTCCTGTTTTGCTTGGAACTTTTTCTCAAGCCCCAGTGTGAACTGGAAATGCTGAAGCTCAGATGTTTTTGAATGAAGAGGAAGATGCCCTCCTCTCCTGCCCCAGTTTTACACATTTTGTACACAAAGCCATTGACTAAAATCCTGTAAAGTTGGGGCTGGTATCTCTACACATTTCCTAAATCCCACAAATCATCAGCAGAGCACAACCAAGTGATCATTCGGCTTCAGAGGCATTATTTTCCATTGCTCCACTGATTTTGTAAACAACTATCTGCAGTGGCTGACTGAAGACTTTCTGGCACATTAAGGAGAAAAGGGGTCCTAATGAAATAGCTACCATTTCTCTACATGATATACTTTGATTTGTCTTGGAGTCGGTTCCTACCTGTTCTCTACTTTGTGTAGGTAGATACGTCTGTACAGACAGTGTTTAACCACTGACTGGTCAGACAGTGGCAGACTTTTACATCCTTTACATATGGCAGAATTCACATCCTCGGTACACAAATCTGTCTTTACCCTTCCTCCACCTGCCTCTCCTCAACTACCTCCAGTGCAAGGTCAGATGAAATCATAAAACAACACATCAAAATAAATCTACTGTTCAAGTGGCCAACAAGCCAGACTTGAGTTTGAGTTAATATAGAGCACACCTTATGCTGAGCAATGAATTTGCTTATTCATCTTACTGTCCTGACCTGGGTATCTGACCAGGTTATATAAGTTCTTAAATGTTATTTTCCTTCCAAACTTCCTGCTTTGTTCCTACACTTGTACTGGTGTGCTGTATTTTCCTGACCTTGTATTTAGAAGTGACAAAATATGAATATTAACTTTGTATGACCTTAACCATTCCCAAACACAAATTAGGTGCATATTCTTTGCACTGGCATTTGAAATTAGTTATTTGGTCTGCACTGAGGACTGTGCAGGGGAGTGATAAGGCAACAGTGCAGTACTGATGTAAAAATAAGCATAATAATCTTCTTAAAAAATGTTTCAGATAAAAAGAGCAGATAGCAACTCAGTCTCCTTGAGATCATGATTTAGGTTTTTTTGTCCTCCCTGAAGTGGTGTTTGGGAGCTGTAATCTCCTGTCTTTGTTTTCCAGTCCAACAGGGATGCATAATAAAAGAAAATAAGAGGTCAGCTAACAGGAAATCACCCCCGCAGAAACCTCTTAATATGTGTAATTATAAGCTCGCATGCCAGCAGAGCTTTGGATTTATTTTAAATACCCAAATGCAAATTCTTAGGAGGGACTCTGTGTGGGTGTGCATTCATGCTGTCCCTCAACAAGGAAGGTATATTGTGACATTATAGCTCTACAGATTTCAAGTTAGTAGATGTCTCTTGCAGATTTTCATGATGTTCAGGCAATTCACTGACCTTTCAGCTATTAACCTCAGTTTATAATATTGAATTAAATGTGCTAGGTAAAAAATAGCACAATTCTAATTTAAATATATATATTATTCTGCTCGTATGATTATTATGATGATACTTTTACCAGAGCTGTAGGCTGCCACATCTCTTGGATTGAGTAATTATGTTTCTCATGTCAAACGTGAGTTTCTGAGTCTGGCATTCTCTTTAGTGGATCATGATTTAGGAACATGTACATTTTCCTCAGGTACATGTGACCTAAAACATTTATTTCAAACCCATTAGTCCATTTCAACCAAGTTTCACAAAGAAAGAGAGATGTCTCAGATGTGATACTCCCCTGATCAAAGTGAGAGGCTGCTAAGAGAATGGGCATCTACCACTGCTCTCACTGAGGGAAGGATGTGGAGCACTCACCCCTTCTCCAGGCTGCCCAGCTCAGCAGCCCTGACCCTGCAAGTAGGTCTGCATGAGAACTCACAGGACACACATAACCCTGGCTGCTGGGCAGAAGAGTTAGTTGAGGGATGTGAAAAATAGGGTGATAGCAAAGGGGAAGGTTTAGGAGATGTAGAGTGATCCCTGAAGGGAGTTAGAATGGGTATGGGAAGCACTGGAGAGCAAGAGGAAAGATCACTGTTGTAGCATTCAGCTCTCCCAATTTTGTATCTTACCAAGTATTATTTCCCTCCCTTCTTCTCACTACTCAACCACTCCATGATAACTACAGCTACTTGAGCAGTAGCCCATCTAAGATCTGTGGTTTATCTCTTCTTCTGGCAGAACCGAACCATTTCTCCTCACCTGATTTTCTAAGGAGAGGATACCTGTGTTCTCACATGGTTGTGTAAACCCATTTGTATTTGCCTTCATCTCCTCTGTAGCTGTTGTATGTTATGGCTGATTTCAGCCAAAAGGTGGAGAAAGAAACCTCAAAGATATTAAATTCCTGTATATTTAATGAAATTTAGCTGCAGGGGAGAGGAGAGATGTCTTTGAGAAGTCTGATCGTGGAAAGGTACTAGATGACACATTCTTGGGCAAAATCTGGAAGTTAATGAATGAGATGATATCACTGTCTTTGCTGCAAAAACATTCCCACCAGATCCCCAGCCCAGTCTGAGAAACCTGTCTGGATGAGAGGAGGCTTCTGTGGACCCTGTCCTCAGAGAAGAGAGGGTTTCTTCAGAAAAAAAATCAAGGCTGAGGAGTTTATTACAGAGGAGAATACACAGTGCATTCTTGCAACACTTTTTCTTTCTCAGAGCACTTTTCTTTCTTTCTTTCTTATTTTGTTTCCCCTGATTTGAAATGAATCATTCAATCTGTGTCACTTGTCCATGTTAGATTGCACCAGTTTGATTTTGTTTGATGCAGCAAAGAGGGGAAGAAGTGATGGGATGTGACATACACTTTATCTTGAGTATTATTTGTTTCTACAAGAGTGTGGTGAGATGAAACCTCAGAAAAGCCCAGTGTAGAAGACAGTCATTACTTTTTAAGGGCTTACGCAAATGTGTTGGAAGAATACACAGGGGAAAAAGCTTTTCAGGCTCCACACATATTTTCTGTTTGGGAGCTGAGTTAGTCGGAGCATGCTAGCAGATGGATGGTGTGCTGGTTTTGTCTGAGATAGAGTTAATTTTTTACATAGTAGTCAGTATGGGGCTGTGTTTTATATTTATGCTGAAAACAGTGTTGATAATAAAGGGATGTTTTTGTTACTGCTGATCAATGCCTACACAGAGTCAAGGCCTTTTCTATTTCTCATGCTACCCCACCAGCGAGCAGGCTGGGGGGTGCACAAGAACTTGGGAGGGAACACAGTGAGGACAGCTGACCGAAACTGCCAAAGGGATATTTCATGCCATTGGCCAACTATAATAGCTGGGGGAAGAAGAAGAAAGGAGGGGACATCAAGAGTTATGATGTTTGCTGTCCCAAATAACCATTACACATGATGGAGCCCTCCTTTCCTGGAGACGGTTAAACTTATGGGAAGCAGTAAATTAATTCCTTGTTTTGCTTTGCCTGCAATCATGGCTTTTGCTTTATCTATTAAACTCTTTATCTCAATTATACTTTCACCATCCTGATTCTCTCCTCCATCCCACAGGGTGGTAGGGTGTGTGAACGGCTGCATGGGGCTAAGCTGCATGCTGGGGTTATTCCACAACAGTCCTTTTTTGTCCGTGAATAAGGCCACGCTGGAACAGGTGAACCTCAGGGAAGTGGTGGAGTCACCATCCCTGAGTGTGTTTAAGAGTAGATTAGATGTGGTGTCGAGGGATATGGTGTAGGAGAGAACTTTGTAAAATAGGGCTGATGGTTGGACTCGATGATCCCAAGGGTCTCTTCCAACCAAATGATTCTATGATTCTAACTGTAGCTGAGGATAAGTCTATGCAACAGAAAGTATACCCCTGAAGAACTGGTTGCACATAAATAAGGGTCCGCTTGCAGCAGGTACACTCCTAAGGGACTGAAGTCTCAGGATATGTCCAAGCTGGAGCAGGGACAAGGGGAGAAGCTCATTTCAATGAACCACAGGAGAGGATGATGCAAACTTACATGTTAGAGGCTTGGTGACCAGCTGACGTAACACATATTACATGAGAATGTACAGTACATGGGAACAAGTTCCCAAAATTTATAGTACTTTGGCTAGGGATGAAGTATAATTCCAGCTTTATTTACTGGGAAGGGCTCTTATAGGGTATTTGAGGTCAGTGCTACTCATTTTATTGAATGAGACAAAGTATTTCTCATCTTAAGAGAGCAATGGTTTTATGGGTTTTGGGAGAGGAGGGAGAGGACCACCATTTTCTTGTAAAGTGTCACAATCCCAGGTAGACAACAGCAGTCAGTATCACCATTCTGTAATAACTAAGACAAACTGGAGGATAGTCTTGGAGAAGCTGGAGGACATGTATGAAAACATCAAAACTGACATTCTCTGTTTAATCAGAAATGTGCAGCAGATCGAAATGTGTCAGGAAGAGGGGAATCTGTTGGATCAGAAGAAATAGATCTGTACTGTAAGAATTGTTTGAAAATCACTTGTATTGTTATTTACTGTGTGTTATACCATTTACAATATTTTCTCTGAGCATTAATTTTTTTCTGGAGAACTATGAGAGAGTTTTCTTCTGACACTGACTAAAAGCAATTAAGCTCTTCTTGGCAAATGTTTTGTATAACAGACTTGAGATTAGTGTTGAATAACTTCTAAAATGTCCTGAAATTTAGGAAGACTGGACAACATTTCAGAAAAGAGATATACCAAGACAGAAAAAAATGGTTAAGCGCAGTGGTAAGTTGCTATCCCTATTTCACATTTTACATACACTTTGTGACTTCAGGCTTCAAAATTTCCTGCTAAGTCTCCATAGAATATTCACTTTTCTCCCTGGGAAAGCTTCTGCAGGCTAGCATTTTCTTTGTCATGTCTCCACTTCGTAAAGGAGGTCTATCTAATCAAACAGTAAAAAAAAAGATGTACTATATGAGAGAGCTGACATGATTCAACCAGAGAACTCTAAATAACAAACACTTGAAGAAGTACTTACTACAGCCAGGCTCAGATGTGTTTGGAAAAAGCTCTTCATCAACCAAATAATAAAAGCCATGATCAGTTCACAGATAATTCTCCAAAAGAAAAAGGGTCAAATCTGACAAATGAATTGTTCATGAAGGCCATTTTGATGAGCTATAATTATATGAGCAAAATCCTGTCGTCTTTTCTCTTCTGATTGCGTGATAGCTACATAAAAGGTAGAGAACAGAAAGGGGATTAAGTTCTCGCAGTCAGTAAGAGAAGTTGTATTGATTCTAAGTTGTTGCTAGGTAAATAATTAAACCATTATTTCACTGTTATTTTATTTTTCTGATGTGTGTAAAGGCTACTTAGGTGCATCAGTGGAAAAATTAATTAATGTATTTCTACCACTGCTCAAATAATGGAAATCCATAAAGATGAAATTACTGTAGTGGTTTGAAACCACTCATTAATGATCTATCTCAGCTTCAGAGAATATCTCCAAAATCTAATGGTCCTGACAGATCAGACCATTTTTTCTCTTTTCTTTCTTTTCTTTTCTTTTCCTTTTCTTTTTTTTTTTTTTCTTTTAAATCTTCATTATAGTCTCTGTAATAAATAGATATTTATGAATGGAAGATGTAGCTTAATCAGCCCCATTTAATGTGCTCAGTCTCGCCAGAGCTATGCATTTACCTGATCTGTTCTTGATGCCCCCGCTCCCTGACAGAATACTCGCTTGTGTAGATAAAAGCCTTGGCTGGCCACACATGCTCCACCAAGGGAAGAGCAATGCTGAACAAGTTGAGGACAGCACACAAAGGCTAGCAATGAGATTCACTGTACCCTTTCCTTTTCCAAAATAAAACTTGTGCAATATGACGTGTACCTACAAACTCAACAAAAAAGACAAACACCAGGGAAGGTCTGAATAATGAAGCCTCTGAGTAATTAGCATGGTAATACCTGAGGCATATTTGTATGCACCACATCCATGCTAATTGCCCATTTACTGGGCTAATTTAACATCAGTTATTTTGGAGTTCATTCCATCATCGGTATATTTCTCTTGTTACTAAGCTACTGTAATTTCAGCGTCAACTGTGTTTTGACTTACATACATTTGTAACTCTTCAATATCCACAGGGGAGCACAGTTTGCTCTGAGGTTTTCAGTTTAAATGTCTTATATATAAAAGCTGGGAAATCTGAATTTCAGAACCCAACATGTCCAATTCAGACCTGTGTCTTTCAAAGACACATGATATAGAATCTCCTGATCATCACGTGGCTGCCCAATGCAGTTCTGACAGTTCTTTTTATTTCTGCAGACTTCATGCTTTTTTATTACTCCCAAAGTTCAACCACTCACAAATGTCTCCTAGTCATTGAAGTGATTAGTTTCTTCTGTACATCTGAATGGTTGTGGCAAATAAGAATTAGAATGTGTAAATTATATTGTACAGTGTAGAATTGCACTTCATTTGCAAGGAGATTAACTAATTCATCTGGTATGTCCTTTCCATTTTTAATGTTTATGTTTCTGGGGTATTTATAGGTATAGGTATTTTTCTTCATCATCTACCAATAGGACTACAAAAAGAATAGCTGTTCCTATTGAAAAGTTTTTGTAGAGTACCGGGTTTCATTTTTAGTTTTCAGAGGAGATAGATTGTGCTCTCCACATTTATGGAAGATTTGGATGCCAAAACATTATGCTTTTCAGATTGTGAATGGAAATCTTAACCATCCAGGAAAAGTAGAAACAAGAGGTTGCTGAATTTTTTGGTAGTTCTCTTAGGGAAAAAATACTTACCCAATGGTGTACGAACTGGGTGGATTCACTGGGCATCATAACTACTCTGGGGATATGAGAGCATAAGCAAACATACAGTGCCATATAATAGGATATCTTAGTTTTCAGTGCTGGTTCATGCATGATTGCAGTACTTTTTTGCTGTGAGCAGTATGATCAGTGAGAAATACAACACTAATGTGTTTTATATTGATTACTTACTAAGAATCAGGAAATGTGTTTCTAAGTTGCATGATTAAAACTGAAGAAGAGTAAAAAGCTCAGAATGGACCCAAAAAATTGGTTTAGCTAGTTTACTTATATGTCAGGCCAAGTACTCTCCCAAACCCAGAACTTAGAAATACCTTGTTCAGCTGCTGCCTATCCCTGGAGACATAAGACTCTCAGGGCATTTGAATTTCTTCTTGCAGAAACCTATGCAGTTTTAACTACTTGTGGATATGGGGGCACCAAGTTGTCTGCCTGGAAAGCACAGGGAAGCAAAGTGTCTGCTTCAGCATACAGTAGCTTTTCTATCCATGTGCACAGTGTATGGCGGAGCTTGTTCTGTCTCCCATGAGACATTGATAAGATGTTTTGCCACCGCTTTCCACAAGTCATGTCTAAGGCTTGTCAAGCCTGCTGGAGTTGGACTCATGCAGTTTCCACATGTAACCAGATGTGAGTTATCCTGTAGGAGTTCAGGGAGCATACTTATCAGGCAGGGTCTTAAAACTTATTTGAAGCTGGGACTACAGCTTGGAAGACCTCCAGAGGAGACCTGAGCCTACTATGAATGTTTCACTGTATTATAACTAATGGAGTAATTTTAAGAGAAAAAACAAACAAACAAACAAAAAAGGAAGGCCCATGCAAAGATGTCCTTTATTTGGCAGTGGAGCACTCTCTTGGCAGCTGAAAGTCACTGCCTGTCAGCTGCACTTTCCAGAAGCAAAGTGTGTAACCAGTCCCAGCTACACAGAAAATAAAATTTCTTAACTACTCAGCCATAGGGTAAAAGAAGAAAGCGTCACTTCTGCATGTTCCAGCTCTTTTTTGTGAAAAACAGGTTTTTTATCAAACTCTGGCTTCAAGAGGTAAATCTTGACGACAAGATGGGCGTTGTTCTGTATATCTGTAGCTATCACCTCTTGGTGATGGGTCCTCTTTTAGCAAGCTGCTGAGTGTGTTACCTTGAAGTAACAAATAGTCAAATCCATTTGGTATAAGGAGGGTGGACAACCCCAACAGAGAGCAGGGTAATTTGCTGGAAACCATCTCATTCTACTTAATAGACAGTGGGCAGTAGACTGGGAATTTTCTTTGCTTTATGGAAAAGAGTAAATGTTACTTTCAAAAATAATCAAAACCCAGATTAATCACTTATGCCATTTTCTCAAATGTTTGAAATAAAAGAATAGGATATGGAAGCAATTAATGCCCCAGGCAGACATTTTTGAACCATTGTCTTACTTGCTCATTTAAATCCCTGACCCAAGTTTTCCATTGTTTTATTAATAGCATGCTTGCTTAAGAAGAGCTGATGTTCAGCGGTAAAACTAAAGACTGAATATAGAACAAGCTTCAAACAAACAGACCTGAAAGAACCAGTTGGCGATTAGGCCATAAAAAGAACCTAAAAAAGTCGAAGCTAGAAAAGTTACAACCTTTTCTTATGTTAACATTATCATCAATATAGCACAAAAATGAGAAATGCAAAGCAATTACTGTAGCAGCAAAAAGGCACAAAGAGATGTATCGGAGAGCCTAGAATCTGTTTCTGCATTTGCATACAGCTACCGAAGTGTCTTGAAATTTGCTCTGAACATATGGAGGACTTGATCAAAAACAGAGCATATACAACAAGGGGCTTTATACAGATGCACTAAATTTACAAAGGCAACTGAAGGACGTTTCAGACAGACTTGACAGATTACAGGCTGCTGCTGTTACTGTCACAGTCTCTGTATAAATCTGGTTTAACAGCAAAGAACTGACACCACACAAGGACAAAACTGAAAAACAATTCAGAGGTGCTGTAGAACTTTCCCCATTACAAATACCAAGGCAGCCAAATACAAATGTCATCAAATATAGGGGTCACAGATTGAAACCAAAATGGAGAACAAGTCATTTCAGGCAAAAAGTAGGATTTTGCATTATCTTTTTAATGTATAGAAATGATGAATACATGGAAACACACAATGACTAAGATTTTTCACCTCTTTTTCAAGGATGTGCTTGTCAGTTCAGAATCACTTGAGTGATTTTAGCTATTTTGACTGAAATTTTATAGTGAGTGAGAAGATGAAAGATAAAATAACCTGGTAAGAGTATAACCAATATCAAAGAAGTGACAAGGATGTGAGGCTAAATTGGGCAGGGACTTAAATATCCTGTTCTTGTCATTGACTTGGTTTGAAGAATAAAAGCAGATTCAAAAGAGATTACAACTCTAGTTACTGGAGGATTTTATCTGTCAGATTGCATGAAGACGTGCGTGGAGGTGTCTGAAGATTTTGTAAGAGCTTTAAAAACAAAAAAAAAACCCAGTCCTTTTACTCAGATAGTGATTTGCGTCCACTCCCATTTACTTTGTCATGGTAGTATTTCTGGGAAGCAGCACTATGTGTCCCATGCAGTTAATTTCCTTGTAGGCAATGGCAACCACTCTTAAAGTCTGTGACCAGACCCTTCTGCTTTCAAGTACCTCTTCTTTCCCTAGGAATCCCAGTGCCTTCTCTGAGTGCTCCTATCTCCAAGGCACGGCCTCTTGCACAGCGCTTGGCACCCACAGCCTGGCACAGTCAGACAGTCAGGGAAATATCTCTGTTTTCCTCCTCAAAAAGCCTGATTACAAGTCACCAGCAAACAGTGCTGCTAACACACAGATTTGAGATAAAGTGCCATTGAAGACCCTCACACGGGAGATTGACAGCGTCATTAGAAAGAATATTGCAGAAACCAGAGAAGCAAACTTATCTGTGTGTGTCACTGGAAGGGCTTGAGGTAGCAGTAGAGGAAGTGGTGGTGGTGGCAGGGAAGAAGCTGATGGCTAAACTGTGACCAAGGGTCTGTTTCAGAATGACAGATGGAAGAAATTTCTAAAAACCTTTTATAATACCTCCAACAGCGATAGCAATAAATATGTACCATGCACAGTGCAAATGCCAGCAGCTCCTCGTAGGGTTCGTTTCCTAGGAAATTTTTCTGTTTGGCCACTACTGTGCATGGATTACCACAGGCTCTTAGGATGAATTGATCCTGTTCCCTCTTGGGCCAGGTGTTGAGGTGACATCAGCATGACTTCACTGCCTTCAGGAACAGCAGTAACTTCTGTGGAACTAGCCCTCTTTATAACAGCTAAAGATCTCCCAGTAATGTATAAACACATTCTATTTAGGGTTCTAAGGAAAATAGTAGGTGTTTGTTTTCCCCTCTTCGCCTCACCCCTGCTTCTTCAGTGTGCTTTAGAACACAGTTGTGCTCAGACATATTGTATGAGTGCAAAGGCTTTCCAATTTATTTATTTAATTTACAATATTTATTTTGCATTCATTATTGGTAAACTAATCTGGAGCTAATCTGTAAATCTTCTGATGGGAATTATATTCTTCACAGGTCATTTACAGAACAAAAGTCCGTAGTCTTCCCAATCTGAATTCTCTGCCCTAGGTACATCTTAAAGTTACGTCATTTTGCACATTCAATATGGGTAAAACAGCTATGATTAAATGAAAGTTATTAAAAAATATTAACACATTTCCAGGAACAGTAGCAGTAAAAATGTGTGAAAAAATAATTTGTAGACACCATTGTCTGTTGCTTCTACAAGACGAAAAGCATACCAAACATCTTGAAGTCTTCTTAGATGCATTTCATTAGAATAATTTTGCATCATGCTGTTGTTACTCCGTGTGACTCACTAGCATACAGTACAATGCAACATTTAGATCCTAGTGCAATGTTTGGAAAGCATTTTCTACAGGATTTTCATTTTCCAAAACCCATTTTTGAGTGAGAAAATATAAGTGTTTTAAATGGAGGCTGTAAACCTCTCCTGCCAGTTTCCCACTTTATAATACCATTCAGATTTCAGTTTCCCATGTATGTGTATGGCACTAATGCTGACATCTTTCAGGTTAGTAGCAATATTGTGCCTGTGAAAAAAACATTATTAGAGTCAAAAACTCACTCTTATCTAAGCAGTGTCTATTCCCCTCAATTTAGGACAATTTCAGTGTAACACGAGGGCTTAAATAGAATCATAGAATCTTGGAATCATTCAGGTTGGAAAAGACTCTTGGGATCATTGAGTCCAACCATCAGCCCTACTGTATGGAGTTCTCCCCTACACCATATCCCTCAACACCACATCCAATCTACTCTTAAACACACTCAGGGATAATGACTCCATCACCTCCCTGGGCAGCTGATTCCACTGACTGACCACTCTTTCTGTGAAAAATTCTTTCCTAATGTCCAGCCTAAACCCACCCTGTTCCATCTTAGAAGCCATTCCCTCTTGTTCTATTGCTGATTCCCTGTGAGAAGAGACCAGCACCAACCTCTCTACAATGTCCTTTTAAGTAGTTGTAGAGAGTGATGAGGTCTCCCCTCAGCCTCCTCTTCCTCAAACTAAACAGTCCCAGCTCCTTCAATCACTCTTCATAAGATTTATTCTCTAGGTCCTTCACCAGCTTCGCTGCCCTCCTCCACACTTGCTCCAGCACCTTTCGCATTACAGCAGTACAAAATTTCACTTTGCACAGAATTTTGTTAGACCAGATATCACCCTACCAGCTTATGAGATCTTTGATAACAGTAATGTTGCATTGCATTGATACTGGAAATGACAAAAAAAAGAATCAAACGGATCTGCCCTTAGTTCTACTGAGATAAATCAAGAAAATTCTTTTAGCACACAGAGCAAAACATGGAAATGATCAGAAATCAGTCAACACTTTTCCTTCTGGCACAGCTGTATGTTGGAGTGGATCTTTGTTATTTATTGCCATATTGCTGAATATTAACACCACTGCACCATGACTTTTGTCCCTCGTTTTGATCATAAAAATTTCTTTCCCAGTTTGGGAGAGAGAATTGTGTTTCCTTGCACATCGTCTGTACCATGTAAGTGCTCAGCCACTCCTTACCTTATAAAACAGAGACACAGAGTACTTGACTATGAACCTTTCTTAGACCCTTCATCTGTTGTTTTCATCTCACTCTGCTTCTCCAGAAAGAGATTGTACAAGGAGATATTTTGGCATTTTACTTTATGGTACAATCAAATGCCAGAGCAGATCTGAGGAACCAGGAATGTACCATTTGCTTTCTTTAGCCATATCTAAACCTGCCTGACCCAAAACCAGTGTTTGCATATCCTTAAATGAGGTATAGATGTTCAGACTCATTAGATGCATGAACCATGCTGAATGTTGCAACAAATCTCCAGTTCAGCAGCAGTGATTTCACTGGGGCTGACTTTGTAGTTTCATTAGCTGCGTGATATCAAAGACAAAAATCCCAATTAAATATTTCCTACCCTCTTCACTATTATGTGTGCTTCATCCAGGGATGGATTAATGTACCAGAATGACCAAAAGCTTTTATTTCCACAGGTTTTATAGATAACCTGATCTATACCATTCATGCTACTAGTTATCACTGCACACAGCTGACCTGCCTAGTTAAGCTTAAACTGAAGGGAGGCTTTGTGAAATAGATACATGCCCACTGGGAATTAGGATAAAACTCCTAAACTCATCTGCAAGTATTACCAGAATGAGCTCTGCACCCTAGGATGCCAGAGGTGAAAAGCCAGACTTTTGTCTCCTTAGCTATCCAAATTCAGTTGATTGCCTCCCCTGCAGTAAACAGACTGTTCAAATCAAAGAGAATTGCTCTTCTGCTTCCTGTGCTGTATCTCTGCCATGTTCAGGTTCAGCTGTAGCCTCCTACCTGCAAAGGGACAACACTTATTTTTATAGCATAAGTAGCAAGCACCAAAAGCATCAGCACGCATACAGTTTATCAGAACAAAGTTTCCCACAGACATCTCAGACATATAGGTGAAGAAAGAGAGAAGTGCATAGAAGAGAAGAAGGATAAAGTTAACTGTCTTTTTCTTGTAGAGGTTATATGGGATCTAGGAACAAAGACCATACTTCTTAACAGAATGCATTTCCAAAGTGTCCTGGTTTGAGGTAAAACAAACCAATTTTCTGTTCAGCAGTTTTACTTTTTTAGCTGGGCCTCTTCTAACTAACTAAAGTCTGAAATTAACAGCACATTGTTCAGAGTGTTTAGTCTCATAGTGATAAGACCTGATTATACCAAGGGATGGTGAGCAGAGAGGCCCTTGCTTATACTTACTGCTAGAACAACCAAGTTCAGGTAATTTTGTCAGGTAACTTTCCCTCCTTAACTCTAGAATATTCACTTCTAGATAAATATCTTCAA